>CM021101.1:510722339-510772695 GCA_007115665.2 Sequoiadendron giganteum
TTTCATCAATTTTGGGTAAAAAAAAAGTCATTAGCCACATGGGCCATCGTATCACTTACATATCGCCACTTTTTGGCCCATCATAATCCTGCACATACCCATAGATTTGGGTGCCAAATAAACTCCCAAACCAAGAAGAAAAGAATCTTGGAACTTGAAATTAGTAACTACTTTTCTAGTTGTCAAAATTCTCCAATGATGTTTCAAGAAAATATGTCAACTGCCTTGCAAGTGATTGAATCTCAGAAAGGAAAATTACAACAATATTGGAAAGCTTCCAAACCCATTGCCAACTTGGAACCATAATAATAATTTTAAAAAGGGGACATGAGAAATCCTCCCTCCCAAAGATTTCTTGTCCTCAAGAAATGAATACTTGGTTGGTTGAGATCTTCTGTCCTTTTCCATGTTGCATCTTTAATGGGAAAACATTTCCATTTGGTTAAGTGCTTGGTGACACCTCTATTTCTTAGCTTCATCTTCCTCATTTCTAAACTTCTTCATTATCTAATGGTGGAAACTTAGAAGAAATGAAAATTCAATATCCCGCCACTTTATGGACACATGAAACATGAAAGACATTGTGTATTTTATTAACTAGTCACACATCCAACTCATAAGCTACTTTTTCTTCCTTCTTGAGGACTTTTTATGGTTCATTAAGCTTTTCCACTCCACTTTCCTTCTAAGATACTTTATTATATGGCTATAAAATATCACCAACCATAAGGAATCGTTTCATTCTCTTTTTGCCTACAAATATTTTTTGTTGATTTGGTGCATGATGTAAGTTGTCTTTGAATTACCATAGGATCTCCTGACTTTGTTGGACAAAGTCACTTGTTGCAGGAACTCTACTATTTGAATATAATAAATAAATAAAAGAGAGTGCATCATAATCATAGAGAGCCTGAAATAAAGAAATACTGGTGGATGTGGGATGGAAGGTGTTATAACCATACTTCTTGAAATGAAACCATTTCACCCAAGAACCTTGTTGATGATGTGCCACTGAAAAATCATCATTCTCAAGTTGAAATCTCCTCACTTGGAATCCCATAAAGTGAACACCATTCAAAAAAATACTAAAATCTCTGAAAGGACTAAAATCAATGCCATGGAATATGTCCTGCCAAAATAACTTAGAGAAGACCACATTAGAAAAATCACTTCCAATAATGATCCTAGGAAAAATACAAGATGGCCTGCTCAACCATAAAATGCAAACTCCAATATTATTGCCACAAATATGAAGAAAACCAATCACTACTTGGAATGTGGAAAATGGGATCCCTAAATAGGACTTTAAAGATCCACAATAGGGACCATTTTCTAGGGGAATTTCATTAGGAAAGAGATCACAAGGCCTAATGATTGAATTTCAACCTTAATGGTGAGTCAATTAGACCTAGATCTCAATCCTTTAAGACAATAGGGAAGATCTGAAATCTAATAATATGATTTGTAATGTTCAAACTAAATACACAATAAGACCTAGATGATAAAATGTGAGATATTGGAGATACCAAAGACAAATTGACAATTTATAGGTAGATATAAGAAGGGTTTGGACACATGTACCTAGCCTAAAAATTTGATTCTAAGCACTATCGAAGGATAGGTTTTCCCATGGGTGAATGGGTCCTAGTTAGCGCTTCGAAAAATAGTTTTTTCAGTCCTCTTAAGTAAGATATGAGATGTTTTTCCTAGGTTTCACTATTGGAAAGCCAAAAATAAATTTTGGACTTGAGTTTCTGTGATTTGACAAGAATGAATGCAACAATACAAAATTTCTCTTCAAGATCTTCAATCCTTCTTCAACCTATAATCTACACACACACAAAGAGGAATAATTTTTTTAATTTGTTTGGGGGTTTTCCTTGGTCAAACCCCAAGTTTGGTAATTAAACATTGATAAAAAGATAAGGACAATTGAAAAATGGAAGGTATGATGAATGAAATAATGATTACTACAACTCACCAAACCTTTAATGATTATCCTTAGATGATTAAAGTCACACACACATCAATCCAAGGATTTTTTGGCAACACAAGGGCAAACAAATGAGAGGGGGGGTGAATCAATTGTCATAAAATTTCAAACTTATTAAACTTATTAACCTTTAATCTTTGATTTGATTAATAAAAGTGAAAGCATGCATCAACAAAACATCAAAAACACACATAACACAAAGATTTTTTTGTGGAAACCCTGTTAGAGGAAAAACCACGGTGGAGGTTAATCCTCAAGTTATACCCTATTAAAAGTATAAGAAGAATATAAGAGGAATGCATATGGATTTAGGCACACTACCTAGAGCTCACTGCTCAAAGGAAGACTCATTGTCCTACAAAAATATTTAGATTAAAACCATATGAAGAATTTGAACTGAGAAAGTAGCATTTTCTAATGCCTGAGTATAGTTCTGGTTAAGAACATGAACACTTCTTCACTATCTTTCACTCTTCTTCACACTCTGCTCTACCTTCAATGATATGAACATTTTTCACACATAGCACTCACACAATTTGCATCACACATATCTCAAATGAGATAAAAAATCACTTATATATACGTAACAAGAAATTACATTGCTTTATGTCGAATTCAACATAATAATAGAATGAATGCGAACTATCGGCCCAAAACAATAAATATTATCAATGTGCATCAACCAAAGTTGGCCACAACATAGTAGATACCCAAAAAACTATCCTCGAACACAAAAAACCTTCAAATATTCTTCCTGGAAGATCCACAACACGCTTCAAACACCTTGTCAGCCATGAACATGAAAAACATGAACACACAAGAGAAAATATCGGATCGCGAGAAAAATGATCAATGTGGATGTGCAACACAAATAAAATATGATCTAGAAATGTCCATGAACACTTCAGTAACATACGCAACAACTCAGATTACTAGAGTCACATTATCTTCTTCCATGAACACCATTTGTAGTAACAAAGTAACTATGAGAACATAAAAAATTATAACTTGCTCAAATCTTCATGCACACCTCTGAAACTTACAGAGTATAAACTAGATAGGGTTGAAAACAACCCCTTTAATCTGTAACACCTCACTATCAATACGCTAAAATTTCTACCACACTAATCTTCACTACTTCACAAACAACTTCTAACATATTTATTGCATTTTTCTCAATATTCTCGACATATACAGTCTTAAAGACATTAATGCTAATAGTGTTGACATCAATGAAAACCACATTAGAAATATAACCACAATATCCAAAAATATCCTCCTTTGACATTGATGGAAACACATGATGTGAACAGTACACCATCAATGCAACCAACTCTTCTTCCAACAATCTCCCCTTTACAGATTGCTCTTCTCATACTGTTCTTCTCCCTCTTACTTTTAGCTCTTCCATATATTTTCACATTACTCTTCTCCCCCTTTGAAATCAATGGAAAAGGTACACAATATTTGAACCATATATCTGAATCATTTGACTACTCCCCTTGAGTAGCAGCCACCACAACATCAAACCGGATCAAGATATGACTATGAATGCACAAATTGATGCAAAGATTATGCATCTTAGTTCTAATTAGGAGGGTTAATAACCCATAACTTCCCTCTGAGATACTCAAAAGTATCTTTATGAAAATTCTTAGTAAATATGTTTGTAACTCTATTCCTTAGTAGGAACATACTCTAGTCTAACAGTGAACCCCTAAACCTGCAAATGCACAAGAGCAACAAAACACATTAGTTGTTAGATCATATGCATGCAAAAAAGTGTGAGAGATTCCCCATAAAATCCATCTATTCAAACTAAACTAGGAAATGAAGAACACAATAAACTTAAAATAAAAGAGATTCAATCCTAATTAAGCTAATAGCATGATGATGTTATGGGGGAATTGGTGCCAATGAAGTGTTGCAATTGGCCCTTTCCCAATTCCTAAGTAGAAATGGTATCTGATGGAGAAATGGTCAAATCTCCAAAGAGATTTGAGCATAGCCTTGTTACAAATCTTGAAAGATGACCAATGGTTGATTGAAATGGGAAAAATTAGCTCTCAATGTGAAGAGAGTAACTTTGCATATGATTTTAGATGAGGATGAAGTTGATTATAGTAAGTTTACTCAAATTGTGGATGCTTGAATGAGAGGAAGAGTCTCTCATTTATAGATTCCAAAATGGAAGAGAGAGTGAAAATAAGCAATGTGGGATCATTCAACATCCAATGGCCAAGTTCCACTTGTCAAGATGTGAATGGTTGAGGAATGAGAACATTTTGGTCAATTTGCATGATAAATGCCATTGGATTCAAATTTTAAATTTGAATGTGACATGTGAGAGGGAAAGAGGAATGGAGTTAATGTCACTTGGCTCAAGGCAAAGGACATGCAAGAGGCCTTCAATGCCTTGTTGGAAGTACCCATCCACTTGCATTTTTGAATTCAAACTTGAGGGAATATTCCCTTTTGATGCCATGTGAGGAAAATAGAGATTTAATAAATGAATTAAATCTATTTTCATGTGCAAGTTGCATTCTCTAAAAGATTTTAGTGAAAGGGATTAGGATTAAATTAATCAAAGATTAATTAATTTAATGAATAATTAGGATATGTGATAATTTAGACTTAAATTTATGAATTGATTTAAATCAAATTGAGAGGAAGGGTTTAATTAAATAAATGATTTTGATTTATTTAACTAAAGGGGATAATGTTAGATTAAATCAAATAATGTTTAATTTATTCAATTTAATAAGAGGACTTTAGAGATTTAATTTAAATAAAATAAATTATTTAAATGAACAAAGACAGAGGATCAATTAAATTAAATTGATTAATTTAATCAATAGGGGATAAAGACCTAATTAAATAAATATGATTTATCTAATTAAGAGATGAAAAGTGATGATAAGTTGAGAGTATGATTTAGGAAGAAATGGTGTTAGTAAATCAGGATCTAGTGTGTTAGATCGAATTGTATATTTTCCATGTCTACAATAACTTCCTTATCACTCACTTTGTCTATCAAATAGTGGTACTTGATAGATATATGCTTGGTCTTTGAATGCAACACTAGATTCTTTGAATGGTAGTAGTTTCATCATACACAACTCTGATATCTTTCAACATCTATTTCATCCACAATACTTGAATATAATTGTTAGCTACAACAATATATTCTCCTCTACAGTAGACAAGGAAACGATATTCTGATTTTTGCTTAGCCATGAAATCAACTTCTTTCCCAAGAGAACTGCACCACTAGTACTTTCCTTTTAATTCACATATCCTACCCAATCAACATCAGTAAAGACACTTAAATTAAGATTATCATATTTAGGATACCATAGGCCAAAATAAATTATTCCTTTCGAGTATCTAAAAATTATTTTCACAGCAATCACATGAGATTCCTTAGGATTGGCTTGAAATATAGCAAAAATGCAAATAACATTCATGATATCAGGTCTAGTTTGAGTCAAATGAAGTAATCCACCAATCATTGATCTGTATCTAGTCTGATTTTCCTTTGAAGAATCATTATCTTGTGTCAAATTACATCCGGTCACCATGGGTGTAACAACTTGTTTTGAATCTTCCATACCAAACTTATTTAGTAGTTCTCTCACATACTTGGAACGAGATATAAAGATCCCTCTATCTACCTAATTAATTTTCAATCCCAAAAATAATTTTGACTCTCCAATCATTGAAATCTCTAAATCATTCTACATATCATTAGAAAACTTCATGCACAAACCATCATCTCCTCCAAAAATGATATCATCAACAAAGACTTCCACAATTTTTTTTTATCATCATCAATCTTGAAATATAGATTGCTATCAGTAGTACCTTTGTTAAATCCAAGCTTCAACAAATACTTATCCAATCTATCATACCAAGCTCTAGGGGCTTGCTTGATTCCATACAATGGTTTCTTCAACCGAGAAACTATATCTCCCCGATTAGTCAATTGAAATCCATCAGGTTGATCAATATGCACCTCTTCTTCTAATTCACCATTTAGAAATGCTGACTTGACATCCATCTGATAAAATTTATAGTTTTTGTAAGAAAAATAAGCAAGAAACAATCTCATAGCTTCAATTCTAGCAACAAGAGAAAATGTTTCTTCAAAGTCAATACCTTCCATCTGGGAGTATTTTTTACATACCAATCTTTCTTTTTTTTCTGATAACTTCACCTTCTTCATTCAACTTATTTCTAAAAACATATTTAGTTCCAATTACATTTTTTTCTTTAGGTCTATGAACAAGAGTCCATGTGTTATTCTTCTCAATTTTTTGTAGTTCTTCTTTCATTGCTTCAATCGAATGTTCATCTTTGCATGCTTCATTTACATTACTTGGCTCAACCTTTGAAATCAAATAGTACTCTTCTGCAGTTCTCCTCCTAGTTTGGAAACCTTTGTTCTTATCTCCTATAATCTGATTTTATAAATGATTCAATCTCACATACCTTGGAGTCTTAGAGTGTTCTTGAATTTTAGGCTCTTGTGGTCTCTTTGTTGTACTTTCACTAGTCTCTGCTTCTTCTTGATCTTCTTGATTCACGAGAATGATCTAAACTTGATTTAAAATATGAATCTTTCTTGTATTTCTATTTTGATCATCAGAATCATATCCATAGGTTCTAGAGGGTCTAGTAATGTCTTCATCAACCTTAACATTTACACTTTCAACCATTTGCTTCAATCTCTTGTTGTAGCACTAATAGGCCTTACTATTAGTAGAATAACCAAGAAAGATTCCTTCATCACTTCTAGCATCAAACTTTCATATATCTTCATCTCCCCTGATATAGAATTTACTCCCAAAGATTTTGAAATATCTAATAGTAGGCTTATGACCAAACCATAGCTCAAAAGGAATCTTACCAGTATTACCTTTGATTTGTACCCAATTAAGGATATAGACAAAAATACTCATAGCTTCTCTCCAATGGATATGAGGTAAATTTCCTTCCAACATCATAGTTCTAGTAGCATCTTGAACTGTCTTTTTCTTCCTTTCCACAACTCCATTCTATTGAGGGGTCCATGGTGTAGATAATTGTCTCTTTTCCCATGTTCTTCACAAAAATAGTTAAACTCACCGGAAGTAAATTCACCACCTCTATATGATCTCAGAAACTTAATCTTTAGACCTGTCTCTGTCTCAACCTTAGCCTTAAAGATCTTGAAATTTTCTAATTCAGATTCCTCCCTTAAGGAAGTAACCGACATCATCCTAGAGTAATCATCAATAAGAAACATGAAGTACCTATAACCTTGTAGACTTCTAATTCTAGCAGGACCACACAAGTCAATATGCACAAGCTCCAAAAATTCATTTGAACAATGCTATTTGTTGTGAAATGAAATTCTAGTTTGTTTTCCTAGCTAAAATTCCTTGCATATTGTATTAGTAGGCTTCAAAAACTTAGGAAGATCTCTCACAACATGTGAGGAACTTATCTTGATAATATTGTCAAAGTTTACATGACATATTCTTCTATGCCATAACCAAATTTCATCAACTTGAGCAATCAGACAACTTTTACTACCAACATTTAGATGAAAGATGTTACCTTTTATTTTTGTACCTGAAGCAATCACATTTCCAAAACTTCCCAGTATGCTACATTTTCCATCTTTGAATTGAAGATTGTATCCCTTATCAATCATCTATCCAACACTCAAAATATTATGCTTCAAACCTTCAACATAAAGAACATCATTAGTATTATTCTTACCATCAAAATAAATACATCCTCTACCATGGATTATACCACCATTTTTATCACCAAATATTACAACACCATCATACTTCTCTAGGCTTACAAATTTACTTTTATCACCTATCATGTAATGTGAGCATATACTGCCAATTACCCATTCATGTTTTTCTTCAACGCAAGAAGCCGGGGATTTGTCCACATTTGTACAACTAGCAGATTTAGTATACATAGAATTATTTTCCTTGATAGAAATAAACACAAACTTATCTTCACTTGCATTCCCTTTGTTAGATTCATCATCTATCACACCCTCATCAACAACATAGTAACAATTATTTAGAAATTTGGGCTTGTAAGGTCTTGGCTTAGGAAGTCTTTTCGGACACCTTGATTCAAAATCACCTATCTTGTTGCAAGAAAAACGTTTAATAGGAAAATTTACTCTATACTTACCTTCTCATCTAGCTTCCCTTTTGACAATAAGTGCTTCAAGCTCATTCAATTATCTTTCTTCTTCTTCAATCTGTCTCATTTCTTCCTCATATCTAAATACCTTTCTAGAAAAGCTTTCACCTGGATCATATCTCTACTTGTCTCTTTCGAAAGTAGTAGCTTTAAATGCAGATCCTATCTTAGGAAGGGCATCACCAAATTCAATCAACTCAAAATTAGTAAGTTTACCAACCAACATATCTCTGGTTATGTTTGTCACACTTCAGAGCTCCTCAATGGCTGCAAATTTGATTTTGTATGCATCAGGTAAGGATCTAAACACTTTAGCAACAATCTCTGATTCATCCACCTTTGTACCAACACATCTGATACCACACACACACTCATTCACTCTTTGCATGAAAGTAACAATATTCTCATCATTACCCATCTTCAACAGTTCATATTTTCCTTTTAGACACTGTATCTTAGCCATCTTCACATTAGCATCACCTTCATATAAATTTTCCAACTTTTTATAGATCTCATAAGTAGTTCTCAAATCCATAACATTTGTCATCTTAGAATAGTCAAAGCACTCAACAATGCTTTCTTATCCCTGATGTTATATTTAGCATCCCTAATCTCAGCAGTAGTAGTAGGACCATTCTAAGGGATGACATACCTATTTCATGTAATGTTCCAATAGGATTCACCAATGTATCTTAGATGACACTCCATTCGAGTCTTCCACAAATATTTTTTTTTTCCATCAAATTTTAGACTATCCTTCTTATATGTCACCATCCCTAATCACCTCAAGCTGTTAAAATTATTCCAAGGAACTTGTTCTGATACCAATTGTTGGAAATACAATGGCATACAACTGAGAGGGGGGATGAATTAGTTGTCACAAAATTTCAAACTTATTAAAATTATTAACCTTTAATCTCTTATTTGATTAATAACAGTGAAAGCATGAATCAACAACACATCAAAAACACACATAACACAAAGATTTTTGTGTGGAAACCTTGTTAGGGGAAAAACCACGATGGAGGTTAATCCACTAGTTATACCCTGTTAAAAGTATAAGAAGAATATAAGAGGAATGCACATGCATTCAGGTGCATTTCGTAGAGCTCAATCCTCAAAGGAAGACTCATTGTCTAACATAAAATATTTAGATTAAAACCATCTGAAGATTTTGAACTGAGAAAGTAGCATTTGTTAATGCCTTAGTACAGTTCTGGTTAAGCACATGAGCACTGATTCACTATCTTTAACTCTTCTTCTCACTCCGCTTTTCCTTTGAATGATCTAAAACTTTTTCACACATAGAACTCATACAATTTGCATCACACATATCTCAAATGAGATAAACAATTGCTTATATATATCCGCAACAAGAAATTACATTGCGGGTGTGGCGGAGTTTGCATTTTAGGCGGTGCAATATAACACCGCACCTGCAAATGTGGTGCAATACAGCACCGCGAACCTGTAACCTGCAAAAAAAAAAAGAAAACAGCGGAATTTTTGACAAAAAATGTGATTTGAACTCGAGATTTTCCCTCCTTCTAGCGCCAAAATGTGAACCCCAATTTGATACTTGCATAAACAAAGCAAACAAACATGTTATTATATCATATGCAAGGTAAAACAAGGATTCCCCATGAAATCCATTTACAAAACTTAAAATAGGAAAAAATGAAGAATAAAATACGAAACAGCATGTAAATCCTAATTAAGTGAGCAAACTAGAGATCCCATGGGGGAATTGGTGCCAACGAAGTGTTGCAATTAGCCTTTTACCAACTCCTTTGTGTGATTTTTGATGATTGATCTACTTGATGATGAAGAACAATGATGTGTTCTTGAGAAAACCTGCAATAACCTATCTAAGATCTTGCTTTTGAGGATGAAGTTGAGTAGAGTAAGTTTACTGAAGATATGGATGTTTGAATGAGAGGAAGAGTCTCTCATTTATAGATTCCCAAGTTGGAAGAAAGAGTGAAAATAGGCAATGTGGGATCATTCAACATCCAATGGTCAAGTGCCACTTGTCAAGATGTGAATGGTTGAGGAATGAGCACATTTTGGTCAATGTGCCAAAGAGGGGGAGATTTGAAATTTGAATTTGAAAGTTGGGGGGAGAGAAGAGTGGAGTTAATGTCACTTGGCTCAAGGTCAAGGACATGTAAGAGGCTTTGAATGGCTTGTTGGAAGGACCAAGAGCATTTGAATTTTGAATTCAAATTGAGGGAATATTCCCTTTTGATGCCATGTTGAGAGAAAATAGGCAAATTAATAAATCAAAGTAATTGATTTATTGTGCAACTTGCATTCTCTAGAGGATTTTAGTGAGAAGGATTAACTTAATCAAGGATTTGATTAACTTAATGAAGAATTAGGGGATGTGACAATTTAGACTTAGATTTATGAATTGATTTAAGTCAGAAATTGAGAGGAAATGATTTATTAAATAAATGAATTGATTTATTTAACCAAGAAGGAATATGTTAGATTAAATCAAATAAGGTTTTAATTTATTTAATTTAATAAGAGGACTTTAGGGATTTTAATCAAATAAAATGATTTATCTAATTAAATAGAAATGTAAGGTTAATTAAATTAAATTGATTAATTTAATCAACAGAGGTGAAATACTTGATTAAATAAATAATGATTTATTAAATTAAGAGACAAAATATGATGAAATGTTGAGAGTATGATTTTAGAGGAAATGATGTTAGCGATCAGGATCAAGTGTGTTGAATGACATTTGTACATTTTCCATGTCTACATTTTGCCCCTCTTTGAAGCAATGTACTTGTTGCATTGATTCAAAGAATAACTGCTATGATCAAAGTTCAAAGTTTTATCGATTTTTGAGATGCCCCACTGTTGCCCTAGGGAGAAGGATTACACTGGTATACTGCCCCCTCGAGAGATCGAGCGGAAATGTATTATTTTTCGATCGAGATCACGATAAAATGTGAGAGGAGTGGTTCTATTGATCAAAGGATGAAAGATAATTCCTTGATGTAGACAATTCTAATGATGTATAGACAGTCATCGGCCATGGGTAGCCTCATGTATATTTTGATACAACACACTGATTTTAGATAGAAATGTTAGTAAAGATAGAAGAATAAGAAGAATAAGATGGATGGAAGGAGGATCCACACAAGTTCACATTATTACCGATGATGATGATGATTTGCATTGCTAGGATTGGGATTTTCAAAGGGTCAATTGCTTTATGTTTGATAACACACATAGGTATGAGGCATCAAGGTATAAAGGACCAGGATGGCGTTGTACCTAGTGTGATGGACTCTGACTTGACAATCAGATAGGAGTGCTCTTATTCACACTTGACATATGAAAACCTTGCTAGGACGGACCCAACAAAGCAAGTATTCGCCAAGTTATTTTACAAGAGTATCCAACAAGCACAAATAGATAAAAAAGATAATGATCGTTGCCCCATTCCTTTCTCTCTAAACCTGTTTTGTCTAGGCATCCTCGAGAGGTCCTTGAAATGAGTGCAACATAAGATAAGTCTAAAAGACCAAGATAAAGTAAACAAACAAGCTAATGTTCTTCGTACTCCTAGCCAAGACTAAACTAATTGGGGATACCTGAAGCTTATGTCCATCGTAGGAAAGTTTCATCCTAGGACATGTAGTGATCAGGGTTTTGGTGGGACTGATTGGGTGATAAGCTATTGATACTCTGAGTTGACCAACTTTGCTTGCTTACTGACTTAGGCTTGAGACTTTGACTATTAGGCGTTCACTTCTGAACGTGCTAGACTTGCTTCTGATTGCCTCACCAAAGGATGAAAGTGACGATTGGCTTTATTATGAGTGAGACGATCATAGGTGAAAGCGAAAATGAAATGGATGCACCATTTTGGATTTTCAGATATTTTGAGGTTGTTTTTGGTATTTTTACATTTTTCAATGTTTTTGGATTTTTGTGTCTCGGGGGCCAATCAAGGATGGCCTTGCCTATGTTTAAGCTCAGAGATGATGTAGTTCAGAAAAAAATTGACCTGACTACTGATGAGAAAGATGGGAAAATGGATTGCTATTTTATTGCTTAAAGGACTGACTTAATATACATACTAGAAGGGAAAACGGATTGCCAATGTGACGAACGCCTAAGGGATTGACCCTAGATGTAGACTAGATGGGAAAATGGATTGCCAATGCGACGGATGCCTAAGGGGCTGACCTTAGATGCAGACTAGATGGGCAAATAGATTGCCAATGTGACGGATGCCTAAAGGACTGACCTAACCGTCTCGGGGGATGATCAAAGATCAACCTTGCCTACGTTCAAGCTCAGAGACGACGTAGTTCGACAAGGTGACAAATTGACAAGACTCGATGAAATTTTTGATGATTTTTTTGATATTTCATCATGTTTTTGGATTTTTGGATGATTTGGATGTTTTTGCATTTTCGCATGATTTTCTTTTTATAACTTTTTTGGATTTTTTTGATGATTTTTGGATGTTTTTTGGTTTTTTCAGATATTTTGATGATTTGGAGGTGGATATGAATGACGATATCAGTGCTCTGTTTTGGGATTTTGTTGAAAACCAAACTTAGTGTTGATCAATCGGATTGATGGATTGATTGTTTGACTAAGTGTGTTAAGTCAAAAAAAAGTGATAATGCACTCGTAAGTTCCAGGAAGTTGTGTTATCCCAGAGTAAACTCATACAAAAAGGATAATTTGGCTAGGTGTGTTAAGCCAAACAAGGTGATTATGGATTTGATAATTTGGCTAAGTGTGTTAAGCCAAACAAAGTGATGATAATGAACTTGTAAACCCAAGGAAGTTGTGTTATCCTAGAGTAAACTCATGCACAATGTGATAGTTTGACTAAGTGTGTTAAATCAAAAAAGGTGATGATTGATTGGATTCGATTGATCAAGATTGATGAAGCTTGATTTGGAATAAAATTACTTTGATGATTTGATGTGATACTGATGTACACATTAGATGCAATTGATATTGATTGTTTGGATTGACGTTCGATGAAAGATAAAACTTGATAAGGAACATCGTCCTATCAAAACATGCCATGGGCTAGTGATTTGGACTTTTTGGCTCACAAATGCTTTGAACAATTTGATTTTATGTTTACCAATGTTCGGATCACCGCATAAGTTTAGAGGACATAGATCAAACTTTATTCCCAAAGCAAGATGTAAAGATCCGCCCCTAGTGTCTAGCAATGTATGGAATGCCATGGGTGGATTCTTGGATAGATGGATGGATGATTGGATATGGATTATCTTATGATAAGATAAGTTGTTCAAACATAGGATGCTCATTTGGATAATGCTTCAAGGCTCAAATAAAATTGGGTAGGATGGGATCAATGAAAATGACCCATGTCAAGATGTCTACCATAAACACGTGTGAAGTATGTACCAAATTTTTCCAGGATCAAGATAACTTGGAGTATGGATATATATGGATAAAAATGGATTGGATAAATGGTTCATGGATGAACGGATTTATGTTGGCATGTTGGCTTTATTATGGATGTGATAAGATGCTTTCTCTTGAAATGGCACATGTAGAAGCTCGATTCTACACATGATGCCTATTTTCCAGGTTTTCATCATGGTGCCTGTCCAAAGCGCCACCGAAGTGGTTTTCACTGGAGGACAATTTTTCTCTTTACTATTTTTAATCCATTTTTTGATTTTTTTTGGATTTTTTGTATTTTCTAAGAGATTTTGTCATAATGTGCCATCGGTATCCTGCTTGAAGAAGTTGCCTTGCCAAGATATGTGCACTTGAATGCAACTTTTTAGATTCTTGATCTGCTTTGCTGATACTGGAGTTAACTCTGTCTTTGTGCACACATCGCGATAGAGTGCCTTCTGAATCCTTATGATGAAGGGTCGCCGCCAAAACATGGTCAATGAAAGAATTGGATATCATGCATGGAGGCGTGGATGGAGTGTGTTTAGGAATAAAAGATGGATTTGTTGACAGTTTGGAGTCCTTGGCTCTCCAAACTTGGGAAGATGAGCAGTAATGGGTGGATACGAAAGCGTTCGTGGAATTAGGACCAACTGCTTGATACACTTTGTATGTTGCTTGAGAAGCCTAATTTTTCCTTTGTGGACATCTTGGATGGATATTTTTCCCTTTTTGATTTTTTTCCATAGTTTCTTTGACTAATGGGGTTTGATAGGGATTATCTTTCTTTGTATTCTTTGGTATCCAAGTGTATTTGATTTGTTCAATATGCTTCTTAGCTTCTTTTTCTTTGATAAGGTTCTTCATGCTTCAGTTCAAGTCTTTCTTTTGACGTTGGTCCCAATTTGTGGATGGGGTGATGGGTGGATGAAGATTCATCACATGGCGGGTTGTAGTATTGGCATTGGTTTCATCATAAGGATTCTTCGTGCTCCCTATGTTGACGTTTGCTCAAGACGAAGTTGCCCCCAGTTTTGTGGAAGTATCACTGATATGTTGAAATTCCTTGATTGTCGAATAACCAAGGCCTTGACGTTTAGGATTTCCAAAAATCTGCATTGGTTCTAGGATACCCTGTTCATGTAGGCCTAATCCTCAACCTTGATAATTCATCTGCTGAAAAAATTTATTTGCCATAGGATATGATTTACCTTGGAAACAAGGTTTTGATCTTTCTCTACTCTGTGGTGGATCTTCAAAGGTCATAGCTCTTTCATTGATAAGATGATTTTCCCTTACAAAGGTGAGTGATCCAAGTTTATAAGTGATAGGATCTTCCATATGTGGGATGAATGCCTTATTGATATCTTTGTCTTGATCTTTTGAGATACCAGATTGTAGTGCTTCTTCAAGAGGTATGGATGATTCAATGTCCTTGCAAAAGTCTTCCTCATGATTTATTCTTGGTATGCTTTCACATGATGTTTCTGATTCACAACTTCTGTAGAAACCTTCTTCATGACCCATTTTTGATATGTCTCTACATTTCTCTATAACTTGATCATGTGTACAAATGTTAAGAGTAGGAGACTCTTGTTTGTTGGTAATGATTTCAAGAGTATGAGACTCTTGTTTTGAATGAAGATCATCCATGTTTCCATCCAAAGAAAGCATCTCATGGGTAGATGGAGGAGTATGTCCTATGTGGATGTAGTCATTATTTGCAACATCTTGTATAGATAGGAGAGTGTCCATTATATCATTGTAGTAGCTTGGAGATGCAAATTCTTGATCTTGAATGATTTCAAAATTTCCTTCGACATGCTTTGGATCAAGTTCTTGACATGGGTCAATTTCAAAGAATGGATTGCTTTCTTGGATATCTGTAGTAGGCATAGGAAGATTCTCAAATGTCATGAGTTCAAAGGATGGCCATATGTTTTGGAGAGGATCATTGCTAGACCTTGGTGAAAGATGTTGATCATGATTTGGAGTGAATTCTTGAGATATGTCTTCTAACTCATTAGGTGATGTAGAGACATTTTCATCATTATCATTGGTCAAAGGATCTTGATCATCATTTTGAATGATTGTGGTGGGAATCAGTTGCAAGCTTTGTTGAGCGGGTAATGCTTGTGTTTTCTGCTAAGCCAACAACACTTGTTGTTCATCATGTTGTTTTTGTGCCAATAAAGCTTGTTGTTGGTCTTGTTGTTGTTGTGCTGACAAAGCATTTTGTTGGGCTCCTTGTTGTGCTACTTTTTCTTGGATTGCTTGCAATACTGCCCAGAATTGTGCTTGCGCTTGCACTTGTTGGGCTACTTGAGCCGCTTGTGCTTGCTAAGCAACTAGTTGTGTAGCTTGTTGGGCTTGGAGTGCCTTTTTGCGAGAAGCTTCTTGAGCGGCTTGCAACATGATGGAGAATGAATTGGTCATGTTGTGTTTTGGCGGTGGCGGTGGCGGTGGCGGGTTGGGGATGGTGTTGATTGTTGGGTTTGCTTGGATGGTTGCCATTTGTTGTTGCGATATTGATGGAAAAATGGGATGATTTGGTATGATTTTTTGATTTGGCATTGTAGGTTGACTTTGAATATTGTTGTGGTTGAGAATCCTATTGCCTTGATTTAGGTAACTTTGATTTTACATGGTGTTACCTTGACTTGAATCAACATATGGAGTTGTCAACATATTTCTTGGATTTTGAACAACATTGATTTTATTTGCAATCGTATCTATCCTAAAATTCACCAAGTATGGATTTGAAATGGTCATGTTTGGTAAAGTTGCACTTGCTATGTATGGATTTTGTGGGATAATGTTGTTTGGAAAACTCATGCATTGAGCGTTTGGTTGATAGATTTGCAAATTTGGACTTGGATTTAAATCTATCATTGGAAAAGGTGTTCCAAACTTTAGATTGGGCATACTCACATTCATATTGTTGAAGTTTGGAAGAGATAATGATGCCATGCATAAATGTGAATTTCGATAATCAATTGGCATTGTGAGACTTGGATAGTTTGGATGATTTGGATTGTTCATGATGGATGAATCAAGTTTAAATTCCATGTCCCTCTTGTGTTTTGACCTTGTTGTGAGAGTCAAAATCTAAGGTGTTTTAGGACCAATGATGAGATGAAAGATGAAAGGGTGAGTGATATGGGTTTTTGAACATTTAGGAACTTTGGATAAATGCTAGACTTTAGGAATTGATTCGATTTGATTTTGAGGATAGTTTGACTAGGTGTGTTAAGTCAAACAAAGATGATGGTGAATTTGTAAACTATAGGAAGTTGTGTTATCCTAGCGAAAACATGTACACAAGATGATAATTTGGTAAGGTGTGCTAAGCCAAACAAGGTGATTTTGATTTTCCAAAAGGCTAGCATAAGTGATGTTGCAAAGTTCCAAAAGTCGTTGGTGAGATAGAAATTTGATTGATGTTTGGGAGATGAGTGAAGTAATGATTTTGATCCTAGATGACCCTATGAGGACTTACCTACAAGACCAAGGTAATGAAGAACATGCTTTTCCCTAAAGGTAGTTCAAACCAAAAGATCAAAGTTCGCATGGAAACCAAATGACTCAAAAGGGAACAAGCACATGTGTGGTTCAATTGTCTATTATCTTGCTTAGATTCGATTCCTTTTTACCACAAACACATTCTTGATTATGCTTTTCAAACTAAATGTCCAATGTCCTAACTTTCTTTCATCCCACAAAGTGTATTATGTGAAAATCAAGGAAATCAAGGCAAAGGTTACCTATTGTTGACTTTAGTGAGAAAATGGAGATATAAATTCAAATGTTTAGAAGCCTCTAAGGATAGAATCCCTAGGGAAAGCAATAACACTTGAAATTTTCCAAAGGTATTTGCTTCCTAAAGGGTTTGAAATTTCGATGATAGTGTTGAATGTTTGTTTTCCACTGTTTTGGAACCAAGCAATGTATTATTTTCCAAACACTTTTACAATCCTAGGATGATGAGGCAATATCTTGTTGGGTTCCCACTTGGATAAATCCAGCTGCGCATATCTTGTGCGAATGGCTAAATGCTTGACCACACTAGCTCCCCTCCACGACACTCACTTATTCGGGTCAGCCAAGCATTAGTACCCATGAATCTCCCATGGCATACTTTCCATTTCCACAACAAGACCACATGTTACGTGGGGCGGATTCAAAGGACATAACCTTTTGCACCAACAAGATAGACAATGTTTTGGCCTTTTTCTAAACAAGGGGTTCTAATTCGGGCATTCCGTTTGTGGGGGATTATCCAACATCGGCGAGAGTCCATTACTGTCCATCTCGTCAGAATAATCCTCGTGATATTGGCCTTTGTTCCAATATCCACACTTATATCCTAGGTGGAAGTCGCTTGGCTTTAGCATGTTCCCAGTTGGGTCGCTCCCTTGGGTGATTACTTTTTCCCACAAGGTAGGCCCTCTAAGTTAACAAAAGCGAGCTAACATATCCTGTCGTTCACACAACCCTTGTTGAAAAACAAAGGGGAGAACCTCCGTAATATATCGTGCTCACACTCACATGTTTTGTTCAATTTTAAGTGCCCAAATCAAATGTGGAGGCAATCTTTTCGACAAGTTAATATCACTAAAATGCTTTTGATTCTCAAGATCGCTATAAAGCGCGAGAGAAGCGCATATGCATTTTAATGATGTTATTTTGTTAAAATTTTTGTAAAACATAAAAGACACATGTTCAATTTTATCCTTCAAAGCAATGATGAGTTCATTTTAAAAGCACCAAAATGAAATGTGAAGTTTGCCTTGTCCAATTTTAAATCCAAATTGAAAACTAGTAAGTGTCTAAAATTATTTTTAGCCCCTTGGCAACTTTTGGAAGGAAATTTGACTTTGTTAATTTTAGAACCCAAAGTAAAACTAGTGTCTTAAAATCAAAGAACTTATCAAATCCTTTATAGAGCGTTTAAAGAACACTTTAGTGTTTAAAAGCACTTTGTACAAAGAAAACATGTTGTCATAAAGAAAGATTGCTTGTTCTTTTTAATCCCAAAGTAAATTTAGTGTCTTAAGAGCATGAAAGTAAACAATTTGGAAAGGGATTATAATTTCTCCCAAAGTGTTAAGAAACACTTGTTACAATCATGTGATAATTTTTTATTCTTTCATTTCCATGCTCCATGATCCTTTAAAACCTGCAATACAAGCTTCAAATGTTATATAAAATCAAGAAATAAGAAGATATGAGGGCTAGATAAAAGATTAAACATATAAACCCTAAAATTTAAACCAAGTTTCATGGTGTTTTGACATTAGGTGAAAGTTTGAAAATTTTAACTCTATCAAAGTTAAGAAACACCTAAACCATTGTATAGCTTATTAAATTCTACCCCATTTAAAAAAAAAAGCTTTGAAAAAGACTAAAAAATGACCAAGATACGACCATTTTAAAATCGGGTGAAAAATCAAAAAATCATATGCGATGTTGTTTGCAATTGCAGCACTGTTTGGAACATATGCGGTGCTAAACAACACCACATAGTCCTGTTTGGAATAGGTGTGGTGCTAAACAGTGCCATGCGGTTCTCTGGGTGTGGTGGAGTTTGTGGGTGCGGCAGAGTTTGCATTTTAGGTGGTGCAATATAGCACTGCACTTGCAAATGTGATGCAATACAGCGCCACGGACCTGTAACCTGCAAAAAAAAAATGAAAACAGTGGAATTTTTGACAAAATATGTGATTTGAACTCAAGATTTTCCCTCCTTCTAGTGCCAAAATGTGAACCCCAATTTGATACTTGCATAAACAAAGCAAAAAAACATGTTATTAGATCATATGCAAGGTAAAACAAGGATTCCCCATGAAATCCATTTACAAAACTTAAAATAGGAAAAAATGAAGAATAAAATACGAAACAGCATGCAAGTCCTAATTAAGTGAGCAAACTAGAGATCCCATGGGAGAATTGGTGCCAATGAAGTGTTGCAATTGGCCCTTTCCCAACTCCTTTGTGTGATTTTTGATGATTGATCCACTTGATGAAGAACAATGATGTGTTCTTGAGAAAACCTGCAATAACCTATCTAAGATCTTGCTTTTGAGGATGAAGTTGAGTAGAGTAAGTTTATTGAAGATGTGGATGTTTGAATGAGAGGGAGAGTCTCTCATTTATAGATTCCCAAGTTGGAAGAAAGAGTGAAAATAGGTAATGTGGGATCATTCAACATCCAATGGTCAAGTGCCACTTGTCAAGATGTGAATGGTTGAGGAATGAGCACATTTTGGTCAATGTGCCAAAGAGGGGGAGATTTGAAATTTGAATTTGAAAGTTGGGGGGAGAGAAGAGTGGAGTTAATGTCACTTGGCTCAAGGTCAAGGACATGTAAGAGGCTTTGAATGGCTTGTTGGAAGGACCAAGAGCATTTGAATTTTGAATTCAAATTGAGGGAATATTCCCTTTTGATGCCATGTTGAGAGAAAATAGGCAAATTAATAAATCAAAGTAATTGATTTATTGTGCAACTTGCATTCTCTAGAGGATTTTAGTGAGAAGGATTAACTTAATCAAGGATTTGATTAACTTAATGAAGAATTAGGGGATGTGACAATTTAGACTTAGATTTATGAATTGATTTAAGTCAGAAATTGAGAGGAAATGATTTATTAAATAAATGAATTGATTTATTTAACCAAGAAGGAATATGTTAGATTAAATCAAATAAGGTTTTAATTTATTTAATTTAATAAGAGGACTTTAGGGATTTTAATCAAATAAAATGATTTATCTAATTAAATAGAAATGTAAGGTTAATTAAATTAAATTGATTAATTTAATTAACAGAGGTGAAATACTTGATTAAATAAATAATGATTTATTAAATTAAGAGACAGAATATGATGAAATGCTGAGAGTATGATTTTAGAGGAAATGATGTTAGCGATCAGGATCAAGTGTGTTGAATGACATTTGTACATTTTCCATGTCTACAATTATAATATAATATGATATAATATAATATGATATAATATGATATAATATAATATGATATAATATGATATAATATAATATGATATAATATAATATAATATGATATAATATAATATAATATAATATAATATAATATAATATAATATCTTATATTATATAATATAATATTATAATATAATATTATAATATTATAATATAATATAATATTAAAATATTATATTTATATTATATTAAAATATTATATTTATATTATATTAAAATATATTTCATGTTATATAATAATATATTTAATAATATTTATTATGTAATAGGTAGGAGATTTATGTATTCCACCTTATTTATTTTGGATTTCATTTTAAAATCAGTTGTAGCCGCAAAAAAAAAACCCTAACCGCTATAGACTCTTGGCCCTAATTTCATTTTAATATACTCTATAAACTTTTCCCACCTGCCTCCTTTATTTTGGTAATAGGATGCCATTTAATTGCAATCCTAAACATATTTCACGTATCTCCTAAGTCCTTGGAAAGTGTTCCCCAACACTAAGATTAGAAAGAGATTAAATTCAAATGAAATAAACATGTAAATTGACATTTGTGGTTATTCCTAAATAATAGGAACATGTGGGGACATCCAAGAAGATCTCCTACAAGATAGGAGCACATAGGGCACCCACATGGAAGGTGGAACCCACCTTTCTTCACTTGACTATTTGGAGGATTGATAACACTTTAGTAATGCTTGTTTTGATCCTAAAAATTAGGGATTGATATTTGCATGAGTGGAGTGGCACTATTAGTTCAGTATCAGTTCAATTCAATCCAGTTTGGTTTAGTTTAGTTTAGTTATGGTTCAATTATCTTCAATTGAATTTTATGCTCTTATATTGTACAATTCTTATGAGTTTTACATGCTCATTATTGTCTATTAATTGCAACAAGTGTATGAGAGTTCTATGAGAGTTTATTGCAGGCTATGAAGGATTGTTGAAGGAAAGGAAGCATATCAATCAAGTATTGATACAATATTATTGTAATCTTTTTCTAAGGTTGAATAATACAAACACTTTTGATTTTTTCCCAAAAGGGTTTCTCCAAGTATATGCTCTGCCACTTCTATCTTCTTGTCTCATTCTTCTACAATCTTCTGTCTCTTTCTATAATTGGTAAAATTGATCTAAAGAAATTAATCATACAAAAAGAATTGTGACAAATAACACTTAATTAGATCTAAAGTCTCATAGTTTTACAAGTTTTAAGCTATAATATTACCTTTATTTTTTAACATTTGGTATCAAAGCCAATGGTTGGATAGGGTAAAAGAAGTGTGTTACAATGAGTTCTACTTCTCATCTAGATACTGAAATATTCAATGGATCTAGTTATGAGATGTGGAAACTAAAAATGGAGGATCATTTACTATTTGTTAGTAATGATACAAAGCCATATACAACAATGTTAGATGAGGATTGGGCTAAGCTTGATAAGAAGGCAAGAGGGACCATAAGGTTATGTCTTTTTGATGTTGTTCTCTTGAATGTTTCAAATGAAGCTACCACATATATATTGTGGAAGAGAATAGGTGATATCTATCAAACCAAAAGTCTTACTAATAAGTTGTATCTGAAAAGACATTTGTATTATTTAAAGATGAAAGATGGTGATTCTATTGCACATCATTTAAATTATTTAAATTTGATTATAAGCCAGTTAGCATATGTAGATGTAAATCTTGAAGATGAAGATAAATGCATTTTGTTACTTTGTTCTTTACTAGAGTCTCAGAAAATCTAATTGTTGCTATCAGTGGTAGTGGTGTAGATCCTAACATGGACAATATAATTCCAAATCTCCTATCAGAGGAGATGAAGAGGAAGTCTAAAACAGAATCCCAAGATGCCTTGTTTGTAAGAGGTAGGCCTACGGAAAAGGAACCTAAGGGATACAAGAAAGGAAAGGGTAAGTTGAAAGGGCCGTCTAAAACCCCTAGTAAGAGTAAGGTAAAGTGTTGGAACTATGGGAAATCAATACATGTAAAGAAGGATTGTAAGAACAAGAAAAAGAGTTATGATGCTTCTACAAAGAAATTCTTGAATGATGGTAATGATGCATTGATCATTTCATGTAAAAGTGTTAGTGATGAATCTTGGCTTATTGATTCAGGTTGCTCCTATCATATGACTCCTAACAAGGAGTGGTTCACTAATTATATTGTATATGATGGAGGGAATCTCTTATTTTGAGATAATAGAAAAAAAAATATTGTGGGCAAAGAAGAGGTAAATTTGTGTTCTAGTGATGGTAGGGTTAAGAGCCTTAATGATGTTTTACATATATTCTAGGACTTGCTAGAAATCTACTTTTTGTATCTAAGTTCAATGATTTTGGAATGCATGTGAAATTTGACAAAGGTGGTTGTAGATTAGTGAAAGGGAATATGGTGGTTACTAAAGGATCTTAGATTGGGACTTTGTTCAAGCTTAATACCTTCAATTTGAATAAATCAACCAATGTAATTGAAGCTGGAAATACATGAATGTTGTGGCACCATAGATTGGGCCACATTGGTGAAAAAGGTCTTAGGACCATTCTTAATAAGAAACTGGTTGATGGTATTCCTAATTATAAAATTGGTAAAAATGATTTTTGTGAGCATTGCATGTTTGGAAAGAAATCTATATCTTCATTTCCTAATGGAACAAATAAAGCTAAAGGATTATTAGAGATTATTCATTTAGATGTTATGGTCCTATGGATATTGACTCTATTGGAAAATCTAGATATTATGTCACATTTATTGATGATGTCTCAAGATACACTTGGATCTATTTTATGCATAAGAAATCCGATGTGTTCAATAAGTTTAAATAATTTAAGGCTTTAGTTGAGAAACAATTAGATCATAAGATAAAAGTGTTGAGATCAGATAATGGCGGTGAATACAATTCTAAGGAATTTGATGATTATTGTAAGAATGCAGGAATTGTGAGAGAAAAAACTACTCCATATACACCTCAACAAAATGGAGTAGCAAAAAGGATGAACCGAACCTTAATGGAAAGAGCTAGGAGTATGTTAAGTAGTGGTAAGCTAGATTGGTGCCTTTGGGCCGAGGCTGTAAGTACTTCTTGTTATTTAATCAATAGATCTCATAGTTCATATATTGAAGATAAAACCACTTATGAAATGTGGTTAGGTAGGAAACCTAGTGTTGCACATATAAGGATCTTTGGTTGTGAGGCTTTTGTTCATGTGCCTAAAGAAAAGCGGTCTAAGTTGGATCCAAAAGCACAAAAATGCATATTCATAGGTTATGGTGAAAATGTAAAAGGTTACAAGCTTTGGAATCCTCTAACCTAAAAAATTACTTTATCTAGAGATGTGATTTTTAGGGAATTAGATCTTATACAAGAGAAGAACAACCAAAGGAGAAGGATACTTCTCAAATAGTGCATTTTGAGACAAAAACTAAGAAGCATAAAGATACACATGTTGGAGAAAAATTGAATGGATTAGATGAGGAGTGTTCACAAAGTTTTGAGATAGATGCTCATGATGAGCATATTGAGGAACAAGAAGAACCTTCTTTGAGAAGATCCACAAGACAACACAGTCGCGTTGATAGGTATAACCCACCTAATTTTTGTTGTATATTTTCTTTGATGAGTACTAATGATGAACCTAGATCTTACATGGAGGCTTTGTCTTTAGATGAGAACAAGCTTTGGTCACAAGCTATGCATGAGGAAATTGTTTCCTTGGATGCTTGTGACACACGGGATCTTGAGAGTTTTCCCAAAGGAAGAAAGGCCATTGGTTGTAAATGGATCGTTAAAAAAAAAAATAGAGCAGATGGTAATCTCGAAAGGTACAAGGCTAGATTATTAGCCAAGGGATACTCCCAAAGAGAGGGAGTTGAATTCAATGAAATATTCTCTCTTTTTGCTAAATTAACTTCTATTAGATTGTTTTTATCTATTGTTGTTGCTCATGATTTTGAGATAGAGAAAATGGATATGAAAATTTCTTTCTTATATGGGGATCTCGATGAGGCAACTTGATGGTTTTGTTGTAAAAGGAAAATAATTATTGGTTTATAGGTTAAAGAGATATTTATATGGATTGAAATAGTCACCTAGAATGTGGTACCAAAATTTTGATGCTTTTGCATTGAAAATTGGTTATGTTAGGAGTGAGGAAGATTATTGTTTTTACATAAAAATTATTTATTGTCATCTTTTAATTATTATCTTGTATGTTGATGACATGTTTTTTATTGGTAACAAAAAGGTAATGATCAAATAATTGAAAGCACAACTCTCTAGCACATTTGGGATGAAAGATCTAAGGGCTGCAAAATATATCCTTGGTATGGAGATCAGTAGATATAGAGGTAACATAAACATTTTCTTAAGTCAAAGTAGCTATGTTGATACTATTTTGAAACAATTTAACATGCATGACAGTAAACCAATTAATATTCCTTTGCCAGTTGGCACAAAGTATAGTTTAGAGATAGGTCCTAAACCTGATTTTGATCATGAGGAAATTTTTGAAATTCCATATGCTAGTGTAGTTGGTAGTTTGATGTACGCAATGGTTTGTACAAGACTAGATATAGCCCAAGCATTGGGAGTTCTAAGTAAATTTATGTCTAACCCTGGTAAAGAACATTGGAGTTATGTTAAGAGGGTTTTTATATATTTACGAGGTACTTTTGATTACTGTTTGGTTTATCATGGCAATAATGATATTGATATTATGTATAGATCATTGAACATACATGGTTTTGTTGATTTAGATTGGGCAAGAGACTTGGATAGTCAGATGTTGACAAGTGGCGATGTGTTTTCTTTGTTTGAAGCTAAGATTAGTTGGATGAATAAGAGGTAGCCCACGGTTTATTTTTCCACCATAGAAGAAGAGTACATGGCTACTAAATATGCCTCTAAAGAGGTAGTTTGGTTACAGAGACTTGAGAAAGGTATTGGTTTTAATTGCAAGAAAATTAGACTTGAATGTGATAGTCAAAGTGCTATTTGTTTAGCAAAAAATCCTATGTATCATGCTCATACTAAGCATATTGATTTTCAGTATCACTTTGTGTGAGAAATGGTTGAGAGTGGGAAGGTATTGATGGAGAAAGTTGACACTTTGATCAATTCTATAGATTATCTTATGAAACTAGTTCCTATAGATAAGCTCTCTTGGTGCAGTAAGGCCATTAGCCTTGATTTCTGTACTTGATTTATAATAATTATTCCTTATTTAGAATAATTGAAATGTATAATGTCAAGTGGGAGAATTTTGGGAATAGGATGTCATTTAATTGCAATCCTAAACATATTTCATGTATCTCCTATGTCCTTGGAAAGTGTTCCCCAACACTAAGATTAGAAAGAGATTAAAATAAAATGAGATGAGCATATAAATTGGAATTTGTGATTATTACTAAATAATAGGAACATGTGGGGATGTCCAAGAAGAGATTCTACAAGATAGGAGCACATGGGGTGCCCACATGAAAGGTGGAACCCACCTTGCTTCAGTTAACTATTTGGAGGATTGATAACACTTCAATAATGCATGTTTTGATCCTAAAAATTAGGGATTGATATTTACATGAGTGGAGTGGTGCTATCAGTTTAGTATTAGTTTAGTATCAGTTCAGTTTAGTTATGGTTCAGTTATATTCAGTTGCATGTAGTTATTTTGAGTTGAATGCTAGTTGACTTGAGTTGCATGACTAATGACTTTAGTTATATGATAGATAATAGGTGGATATTTTCAGTTAAGTGGGGATGATCAATCATGCATAATATTTTCATGAATTGGTGGAGAGATATTTTTTAGTTAACTAAGATTGACTTGGGTCCACCTTGGGCGCCCAAGTTGGCATCTTTTAGTTAACACCTTTTGCATGAGGATATTTACAAGGCTCAGTCAAGTGGGCCCATTATTAGGCACCAACTTTGAGGTGAATTCTGCATGATATCTTCTTGAACAAAGTTCAGTTAAGTGTTCAGTTTGGGGTACCTAAATTGAGGAAGACTTTAGATTGACTTCATATTACATTGCGGAACTCTACTTGCCCAATCTAGGCATAGATTTTTGTGAGGATATTTATGCTCTTATAGTGTACAACTCTTATGAGTTTTACATGCTCATTATTGTCTATTAATTACATAAAGTGTATGAGAGTTTATTGTAGGTTGTGAAGAAGGATTGTTAAAGGAAAGGAAGCATATCAATCAAGGATTGATACAATATTATTGTAATCTTGTTCTAAGGTTAAATAATACAGGCACTTTTGATTTTGGTAGAGTTTTTTCCCGAAAGGGTTTATCCACGTATATGTTATGTCACTTTTATCTTCTTGTCTCATTCTTCTACAATCTTTTGTCTCTTTCTACATTGGTAAAATTTATCTAAATAGATTAATCATACACAAAGAACTGTGACAAAAAACACCTTATTAGATCTACAGTCTCATAGTTTTACAAATTTTAAGCTATAATATCCTTCATTTTTCAACACTTTATTTCTCTCTGATCGACCCAAAACCCTCGTCGAAACCTTAATTTTATGCTACATAGCTCACCGAATTGGAGAAGTGAAAGGTGAATACTAGCGAAGAAGAGTTTGGAGGATCATAATTCAATAGCGACGAAGATCCATCTTATCCATTTTATTCGGCACCTCTCACTATTTTTTCTCCTTTGTTTCTTTTGATTTTTGCAAAAATATATTTTTTAAGGGCACGCTATATGACTGTGGATCTTGGCTAAACTTTCATTTTAATAAAAATACTCTAAAACCCTTGTTGAAACCTTATTTTCAGGTTGCGTCTCACCATATTGGAAGTGAAAGGTGAATACCAGTGAGGAAGATTTTGGAGGGACCGAAACCAATAGTGGTGGGGAAAGCAACAAAAAATGATGAGTAAAGGAAGCCATAATGCAAAAACCTCAATGTGTTCATTATCAATTTCATTTTAATAAAAATACTCTAAAACCCTTGTGGAAACCTTATTTTCAGTTTCTTATCTTTTTCTTTTTCAAAAAAAATTGTAGCAATGATGAGGATTGATAGATGTTGAGAGAACAAGGGTTTCCCATGTTTCAAGGGAAATCAACATTGAAAGGAAAAGAGACACTCAAAAAATCGTTTCATTGCTGGTTGTAAATGTTGGTGATGTTGAGTAAACGTTGGGATGTTGATTGTAAATGTTGGTGATGCTAATAAATAGGCCGATCAATGAGGCCATACATGCTGAGCTTGTAATGCCCCTATAATGTGAATAAAATCATTGTTCCAAAGAGTAAATTGTGTGTATTCGGCTTAAGCCATTGAAAACAAATTTTGCATTTGATTTTTCTTGCCTTGACGATGATTGATCGATTTCTTGTCTGTGTTTTGATTCTAATCCTAAACTTCTCTTAAACCCTGAGAGAGGGTTGCTTGTATTTGTGTTCTCTATGGATTTCCTTTTACCCTATGACCAGAAAGGCTACCATCACTTTCATTAGGGCATGAAAACAATGCACAAACTTCTCGCAGTAGTGGCCATGGTGGCAAAAAATGAAAACATAAAGATGTTTGGTCTATCTTAAGACCTTTCTACAAGAAATTCTTTCATCTTTTCTTTTGAACTCCACGATTTTGAAATTTTAGCAGTTGTAGGGGCTAACACTAACATACTTATTGTGTCTACCTTTACTATTCTCTTGATCATTTGAAAATTCTTGCAATTCCTAGAGAGTTGCAAATTTTTTTGTAGTCAAAGTAGTTTTTTTTGAAGGAGTAGAATCTTATATATTGTTGTTGCACACCTTTGGAATAGGTTCAATATGAGAATGTATTTGTCCTGCTTATTAATAGTGGATCATTTTTTTGTCAATTTCATGTAACAATGTTTCTTTTCTTTTGTATTTTGTGGATTGGTGCATTTTCTATGTGAGTTCTTGTAACATATTGAGCAACATATTGAATCCCTTAACATGGATCTGATAAATTGATTTTCTCTTGAAACTTGACATCAAAGCACGATAATAAATATTTTTTTTTACCATTTTAGAGAAATGACTAATTTATTTTTGGGATATATCATTTGTACTTTTGTGTAATTTTTTTGATTCTAATTTTCTTTTATTTGAGGCAAAAATACTGCTTCTTCTATTGTATGCAGCTGGCCATATTGGAGAAGTGAAAGGTGAATACCAGCAAGGAAGAGTTTGGCCGTAGTAAAAGTGATTTTGTAATAATTGTAAAGAAAAAATTGATTCTACTTTATTTCATTATATTACTGCTTTTCTAAAGTTTATGCCCAGATAGCAGTCTAGTTGCAGTCTAGTTTGTGAGTCAATGAGAGCTTGTTTATGCCTAGATAGAAGTCTAGTATGTGAGTTGGTGTTTGAAGTGCACATGAAATTCTTGTATAACCAAGTTGTAAAACAGTCATTGAGACAAGTTTCCAGTGAGGCACATTATTTTTGTAACCAAGTTGCGAGTGAGGCACATTATTTTTGTAACCATTGATTTACCAGTAAGGCTAAATGAAGTAAATTTTAATCAATCATATTTGTTCAAAAAATTTAATCTTCATTTCATGGTCTTCTTTCAACATTTGAATATCCATGATACTTGAAGTTTATATGTATAAATTTTTGAGGATTAATTTAGATTTTATTTGTAACTTGAATCACTAATTCGCCCAAATAAATGACTAAACCATGACTAAATAAATGACTACCATGACTAAAATAAATATCTACCATGACTAAATAAATGAATACAATGATTAAAAAATTACTACCATGACTAAAATAAAATGACTATCATGGCTAAAAAATGACTATAATGACTCTACAATGACACAATAAATGAGTACCATGAATAAATAATCGATTACAATGAATAAATAAATGACTATCATGACTAAATAAATGATGAGTTAACAACAATAAATGAGTAAACTAACAACTAAATATACTACCAAATTGATCAAACAAAATAACCAATAAATGACTAAAAATGCTTTAGTCATGAATTTGGTCGTGTTATAAATGACTAGTAAAAAACTACTAATGGTCATGTGACCAAACTACTGATCACATGCCCAGTTTTTAGTCCTTTAGTTTTGTTTTTGTACTAGTGTAAAGACATGCAAAGCAACACAATACAAGGGATCACATTATGCACTTGCAATCAAAAATAGCATGGAAAGAAAAAAGCTAGTATGACACATGTGAGCCAATATAAAGCAAGTCACCTACATCCCAATCTTGTTCATCATATACAAAAGGTAGATAACTAGCCAAAGGAGTAACAACAAGTGTCACAATAGGAAAATCAATAGGTTTAACATGTGGTGATGCACTCTTTTAAGGAGGATCATCATGGTTGCACCCATCTAAGCTCATGGAAGAGAAAAAAATTAAAAATCATCTCATTATGCACTTCCTCATCAATTTTAACAATCTAATCATCATCCAAATTAATCATAATAAGAGGTGTTATAATAATCTCTTTTGAATATTTTTTACCTCTTGTTTCAGTTCAATGTCTTGTTGTGGTGGAAGTTAGATGTTATCTTTATTTTTTTCCATGGGTGTAGGTTTATTTTCTTTCTTCTAATTGATGAGCGATACTAAGAAATCTATGCTTACACTCTTTATAATTTTGGTATATTTTGTTAGGATTTTCAAGCTGTGATGGTGTAGGAGTGGGCTTATCAACCATTTCAGTTTCTTTTCTTCTAACGAAACAAACCACCAGGGATTGGGAAACTGCTATCTCTTTGGGTTTATAAACTTGTTTTTATCTTTGAAGGGACAAGAATAGTCATCTTATTGACTCTTGGTATTTTATAGGAAATAGGTGAAGAATTGTGATAAATTTGTCTTGTTTACTTGGAAGTTCTTATGGTTCAATCATAGGTTCATCAATGGCAGGTTGAGGAGGAGGGATAACCATGGACTCATGAATATTTCTAAGAGATAATTTTGCTATACAATTTTCCTTGATTTTTTGATAGGATTTGAAAAATATTTTTTCACAAGGATTTATAGGTTCCATAGGGCCCTACCAAAAGAAATATAAAGAGAAATTTATATGGGAACGCATGGGACAAAATAGGAACATTTATGAATTTGTGAATAACTTATGGGAAAAAATTCATGGAGTGTAACCATGAGTAGCCTAACTTCACATGAAGTTGGTTTGATTATGGGATGATGGAGGATGGTACATCTAATTGTTTAGGTCCAAATTTTAATGGAAGAGTGATTGCACCTATCGTAGGGTAGGCAACGCCATTATGTGTTTTAGTCCATGCATTTGGTTTTTCATAAGTATCCTTATTAATATCTTACACAAATAAGAATTCCTCGGTGATCATATTCTCTACACATGTGAGATCAATAAGTATTCCTTGTGCATGCATGCTATTGATACAACCAACAATGTAGAGAGGACCATCAGGAAAATGTTTGAGTGCATCATCATGAGTAAAATCAATGTTAGGTTTCAAAGTGGTTTGGATCTTATGAGGTTCAACTCTAATCAAATCCAATCATGGCATAATGATCTTCCTTATTATCACTCTTATCAGATCATCAAGTTTATTTTGTTTTGTTTCAACATTCATCATGTTATTATTGTTATTGTGAGATTTCAAAAAGGAGATGAAATGGTTTGGCATTGGATTAGTAAATATTTATAAATTTTTGTTAGGTGGGGCAACAAATTTATTTTCTTGATCATTAACACTGGCTAAGTGGATGTGATTGGAATCAATGAGGTCTCAAACTATATTTTTAAGACAAATACATTTTTTTGTATCATATACAATTTGTCGATGATAATAGAAAAAAAAAATTGGATTATGGTTTAGAGCTATAGGCTTTGTTGTATCAATAGGTCTAATGAGAGGTAAGATAATTAGGTTCTTACTCAAGAGTTGCAACATAACTAAATGAAGAGTATTGAGTAATGGGGTGAATTTCCTACTCTTATCTCAAAATTGGTATGCATTTATTGATTTTATGGAAACCACTTGAGGCTCAACATGATGGGTTGTTTGAGGTTGATTTATCTATATAAAAAATTTTTTTGGTTTCTTGAATGGTTGATGGCTTGATGTAGGAGGGTTTTTCGAGTGGTAGACAATGAAGCTAGTGTTGATGGATTGAAGTAGGATGATGAATGTAGGGAAATATCATTATTCAAGACTTGGAGTATCTTTCTATATTTCTCTTATAAGTCTATAATAATAAAATGGTTGAGGGTCACCATGAATGGTGACTTCAATATAATTGTAGGGAAACTTAATGCATCGGTGGTAGGTTGAAGGGACAACCTACATGAAATTTATCCATGGGAATCCTAGGATAATGTTATATGGTAGATCAATATCTAAGGCTTGAAATTTTATCTCTACTATAGTTGGAAAAATTTGGACGAGGAGCTTGATAGTGCCATCTGAATCAATTTTTTTGTCATCACATACCCTTATAGTAATGACCTTTTGTATTTTAATGACGTCTTCAGAATATCCTAATCGCTTAGCTAGTTTCAAGGTACAAATACTAAAGCCTACCCAACCATCTATCAAGACACTCTTGATTTTATACTTGTGGACATAGCCTTATAGATATAGAGCATGGTTGTGATATGTAATGGATGGAAGATCTTGTTTCATGAATACTAGGTAGTGATTGGATGTGATATCCCTACCATGGTTTGGATCTGATCTATATCTATGTCAATTTGGATGGAGTATTTCAAGAGTGATTTGTTTAGGACTTATTTGTGTGAACCTAAGAAATCCTAAAAATATTCAAAATGGATATCTGATCTAGGGTTTTCTTAAGAAATTCTATGAGTCTATAATCAATTATTTTCACCTTAGGTAAGTTCCTAGATGGGGGTGAAACTACTTGAACAATTACTTTCCCTCATCATGTGGTGACTCTACACTCAATATTATTACTATATATAGTAATGATAGAAACATGATTTTTTGGGTCTTGGACATGTCCCACTATATTATTGTAGGTGTGACTAATCCTATTATAGTCCTCAATATTTCCCAAGTCATTTCATTTACTGTGGTTTGGGATTGGATCCTTGTTAATCCCTAAACCAATATTTTTGTAGGTTCCAAGATGTTGATCTATGCTTACCTATCCTTGGTCAATAAGATCTTGTATTATGCTATTGAGTCTCATAAAGTTAGTCATTTTGTGCCCTTTAGGCCTATGGTATTCACAATAATCATTGTCATTACACCATGTAATTTTGAATTTTGGTTTTTCATATTGCCTTAGTTCTAGAAGCTTGATAAGTTTTGTTTAAGTTAGCTTCTTCAAGACCGTTTTGATTGATTTCCCTAAGGGAGTTTATTTTCATGTAGTATTGTTATTTGGTCTTGGTGGTCCTCTTGGAGGATTTGAATTTTATTTATTTTTTTGATGGGGTTGTATGTTTTGGATAAATTTGGAATCTACTACCCAATCCTTTGTTACATTCTTATTTTTGGCCCAAAGGCGAGGTTTTTCATTAGAATTAGATCTATGAGATCCCTCTTTTCTTTATAGATTTGGACAAGGTCATTAGTGATAAGAGCCTTCTCAATTGTGAGTCCCTTTTCTATGATCATTTTGAAAGTTTCATCACATTGTATGGTTAAATGGAATTTGATTATGTGTTTAGATTTTGGACAAAAATGTCTACAACTTCCTTATCGGGGATGGGCCATTTAAATTTTCTAGCTTTGTGTCTCCATCATTATAATAAGAATGAAGAAAACGTTTCTCTTGATTTTTTCTTTGTTATATATAAGATAGCCACAATGATTTCATGTTCAATATTATATGAGAAATAAATAACAAAAATTTTCAACTAGTTCTTGGAACATTTTGATACATTGGGGTAGATGAGAAAACCATTCTATGGCTTGTCTTCCTAATCTTTGAGGAAAAAGGTGCATTAGATATGTATTATTATCGGAAACTACTAAAAAGGCTACATAGAACTCTCATATATGTTCCGCAAGATTCCTCTTCCCTTATATTTATCAAATTTTGGCATTTGAAAATTATTAGGGAAAGGTATTATATGTATTCTTTTTTCAAACAAATACATAAAATTTTCCTCAAGTGTATAATTTTTCTCAATCTAACCTAGTTGCATGTTTATAATTTTTGCATTCAAACATTAGATTTGAGATTCCAAGTCATCCTATCGAGTGTATTGTGATTTGTTGGATGTGCATGTTATGTGTTGAGGGATGATTTTGGGGTATGTTGTATGGGTTATGTGGTATGTTGTGGTGTTGTGTATTTTTGCATGGGTATAGTTATAGAGATTGTATAAAGTTGAAACAAATAAAATAGGGCTCTTTATCTTTGAGGAGATAGGGTTCCTATTTCACACTCTTGTTTCACTCAAGCTTACTCTAGAGATCTCAAACCAAGGATGGGATGAAGGAAAGAGATCTGCTAAAGGTTGTCCTAGGGTTTTATTAATTACAAAAGAATGGTTCACCACCAAGCTATGGATTGGAAAGATAAATAAAATGCGAGAGCTAATTCTGAAACTTAATAATATGGAAGACTTTACTAAATGACCTAGAAATGAATGCAAAATAGAATAGCAAACTGAATGATCAAAGATGTACACCTCAAAACCTTTAGAAGCTTGAATGAAGACTTGAAATGATGGAAATTCTCAAATTAATTCCTACTAGGACTCATACACTATGTTGGGAAATTTAGTCCTAGATTAGGGTTTCTGGGCAAGAACAAAAATCAGGTAGAGATAAGTCTAGAACTCCTAAAAATTATAAATTTCACTGTACTAGGACTCATACACTAGAAGTGGTGTGTCAATCCTACTTGGATTTTTTAGAGGACAAAAGTATGAATCTGATCTTCAATATCTAGTTTGTCTTCTTAACCTAGTTTCTAGATATGAAATGGAAGATTCTACTCTATAGATGTATTTTAATGGTCTTGTAATCAAGGAGATAACTTTGAAAACTTTACAAACTTGAAAAATTATTTCCAACCTTGCTCTGTAGAGGGTCTTCAACCTAGATCTACAAAACACACAATAAAGAGAGGGTATTTTTTTGTTTTGTTAGTGGAAAGGGGTTTGCCTTGGTCAAACCCAGTTTTGGTAATCAAACCTTGTAATGAAATCAAATGAGATAAAGGAATGATGAATGAAAAAATTGTAATGTTAAAACTAACCAAACCTTAAAAATAAAGTGTTGCAAACATGTAAGAAGTGGCTCCAATGGATTTATATCTTGAATCTTTCTTGAATGATATGGATCTTGAATTGAATGCTTGCTTGAATCATAAAACCCTACACACAAATCTTAGCTAAAAAAAAACATGATGCATGATGAATCTAGCATGATGCTTGATACTTGAATAATGCTCCAAAACACTTGATAATCAACTCTTGAAGACTCTTGAATTCTCTTATAAACACTTTAATTCTCTTGTGAACTCTAATTTTCTAGAATGCATGAATACATGAAAGCTTAGGATAAAATATGTGAAAAGACCTTGTATTTATACTTGTTTATGCCAAAATTACAACACTACAGGATGACATCAGATCTAGGAGGATAAAATACCACCAAGAATTTGAATTTAATTTAATTTAATTTTAAGCCACACAAGACTCATATGTCAAAAGTGGCATATGAGTCCCATTAGGCTAGGTTATGGGACATATTTTTTAAGAAAAGCTTAGATTCATGTGAAATCTAGATTAGGGAACCAAAAATTAGGTGGGACCCATATGCCCAAGGTGGCATGTGAGTACCATATCATTAAATATGGGACATACAATCCAAAAACACCTAAATTATGATTGGATGCTGGTTTATGTCAAGATTATCCTTAGAAAGATGCATTAATTAAGGCTTGTGGATGCAAAATAAGGCCAAATAAGGCATAAAGAATCCCAATTACTAATGAAAACCCTAAATTAGTGTGAAAGTTTTAAGATGCAATTTACAACACCTTAAATAAGGCACAATTAAATGTATTTAGTTTACAAGGGCCCAAAACCTAATGTGAATGTGTTAAACACATTACAACACTAAAACATTAATCTCAAATTAACAAGGAGGGCCCAAAAAAGAATGAAAAGGTAGAGGGATACATTTTATATTTCCACATTTAGCCCACACTTTAGTGAGAGGAGGAACTTGCTTCCAAATCACACTAAAGTAGACAAACTCACATCAAGAGGGGTCCAAGCATACCAATGCTAGTAAGATAGGATGACAATGATCAAGCCCCCAAGATCAAGATCCTATGAAAAACCAACATAGGCATAAAATAACACACATTAAAATGATATAAGGAGCAAGAAAAAGGAACAAGAATACATTCCCAAAGACAAAGAAAAACTAAACAAAAGGGGTGGATCAAGCTTCAACCATTTGTCCTGCATGTTATGGATTAGATCTAAGTTATTTGTCCAAAAATGTACGCTCACTCTGAGGCAATGAAACTTCAGGCTATTTGCTAGGTGAGTATCCAAAGAGGTGAGACACATAAATACATGATCGATATGTGATCACACACACAAGCAAGTGGCTATGGAAAATTCATGCCTAAGTTTGGCTTCCTGTTCAACCAGACCAAAGCTATACCTCCTAATAACTTTGATAAGGCACCACACAATAATTAACTTCAATCTTCATGAGGAAATAAAACTTTTGTATGCTTGAAACTCACAAACAAAAAAGATGGCTCCATAGGCATGCAAAGTGTGTTATGCAAGGTGGCCATGTAACTAAAATTGTTAATGCAACATAGGTAACATTCAAAGGAGTTTTTCTTATAGTTCATGCAAGGTCTTAACTTAGAGAACATTGTTCCTAATGTATCCAAGACAGGGCCAATCAAAGAATATAAGATTCACAACTTAGGGGATGCAGCGTGTCACATCAAGCCACTAAGAGGAATATAGAATACTAAGAGGATCATGATCTTGAAGGAAATCACACCCAAAGTCACCACAAAGTGAAAGACGCATCTCATGAAGTAAGAAGATTGTACCATGAAACATGAACTGTAAAATAATAATGTCAATGTATACCCCCACTTTAAAGAAATTGCTAAACACCATGTTGTGAGAAATTACTTTTAAGTAGAAAATGATAAATTATAACAATAAGGAGGACATGAGAGTTTATTCAAAAAGCACTATGTCAAGTCATATATTTCCAAATAAAGCTATGGCATGAAAGAAAAGAAGGGGTTTCCCCCAAAAAAAAATTTCCAAACACATGATGGATCCATGGATTTGGTGCCAGTATGTTGTTGCTACAATATTTTTAAGAGAAATCAAAATTCTCATCATTCCCCAAATATTTATAGAACTAGAAGAATGACACAAAGAGAGTGAAAACAAATAAAATCCTTTTGAATCAACATGGAAGAGACATGAATGTATCGATGCATTTTTTCATCCCCAAAAGGAAAACACAAGACAAAGAAAAGATATAGGAAAAGGTAAAAGATTTATGACATAAATTAGAATGTAAGTACAAATAGAGAAATGCCACAAAGAGAGAGAGAGAGAGTAAATCAAACACATTAGAATGGGGATCACATTACACACATGCAATCACAAAAGAACAAGAAATAATGTAAAATACTAGTAAGACATATGCAATTCAACCTATTAGTAATTCATCCACATCCCAATCATGTTCATTGTATACAAAATGTGAACAGCTAGCCAAAGGGACAATAGCAAGAGCTAAACTAGGGCCATCACCAAGTTCAACACTCTTTGTAGGAGAATTATCATGTAAGCTCATAGAAGAGGAAAATAATGTATTCAATTCATTATGCATCTCTTAGTTAATTTTAGCAATCTCCTCATCATCATCTAAATTAATCACAACAGGAGGTCGAATGATAATGTCCAAATAAGGGTTTAGCTCCTTTTGCGGTTGTGATATAGGATATTTTTGTTTAAGAAAAGAGAGACTCATTGTGTATTGCTTTAGTCAAGTTTGGATTTTGATTTTTTTAATTTTTTAACCTTTAAGAAAGAGCACAAAGTCTATGCCTACGCTCTCTAGCATTTGTATTTCTTTTATTATGAGTTTCAAGTTGAATTCATGTAGGATCAGGTTTATCAACCATAGGTTTCTTTTTTTCCCAAAGGGGAGGAAAAATAGGAAACATGGAAGGTTGTTCAACCACTTTCTCTTTAGCTTTGTAAACTTATTTTATTTTAGGAGGTGTGACAAGATTTATTTCGTTATCTCTTGGTATTTTTTAGGAGATAGGAAAATGGTATGTCTTAGGTTGGTCTTGGTTGTTTATAATGTCTTTAGGTTTGATCTTGGTTTTGTCAAGGATGGTAGGCTTGGTCATAGGCCGAGGCAAGTTTTTAAGGGATAGTTTCATTATATATTTTTCCTTGAAATTTTGATAGGATTTGAAAAAGAATTATTCTTGAGGTTTAATAGGTTCCATAGGCTCAGGCCAAAAGAAATCTAATGAAAATATCCCTTGGGAGGACAAAGGATTAAATCCACTATGATTCATATTAAATATATCATTGTCAAAGGGAAAATTTAAGCATTTATGCACGATCGAAGGGATGACTTCCATGGAGTGTAGCCATGGGTAACCAAGCTTCACATGGAATTGATTCAATGTTGAGATGATGGAGAATGAGACATCTAATGTTTTTGGTCCTATTTGTAAAGGTAATGTGATCAATCCCATCATAGGGAAAGTGAAACCTTTATGTGTCTTTATCCATTCTTTCAATTTATCATATGTTTCTTGATAGAGCTCATGCACAAGTAATAATTCCTCAGTGATCACATTCTCTTCATAGATCAAATCAATTAATATCCCATTAGTGGGCTTGTCATTGATTTGGTGAACTATGTAAGAGGACCATCACATGCATGTTTAAGTATATATTTAGATGAGAAAGAAATGTCAAGAGGATTTTTATTTCAGCCCTTACAATGTTGAGTCATCTTTTTGGTTACATCTCATCAAATCAGATAGAGTCATCTTAGGAGTCATATGCACTTGGAAATGGTTTATAAATGTATCAATAAGCTCATTAAATGAATGAATTGAGTTATTCGGCAATGAGGGAAATTTTTTTAAGGTGGCATCCTTCAAGGATCTAGGGAAAAGCTTAGCCAAGATCTTATCTTCAAGAATAAAGTTACTACATACGGTGGTGGAAGAAAAAAAATGGTTAGAAGGATATCCTTTCCCCCCATATTTCTCAAATGTAGGCACCTCTATACCTTGTGGCATTGGTGTTCTCAATATCACCAAGGATAAGGGGTTGATTTGACATAATATGTAGGTTGGCCATTTTGATTTTGGTTTATGGTGGAAACTTTCTTTGAAAGGGATGATCAGGTTTGCAAAATTTGATTTATGAGAGGATATATGCTTTCTTTTTGAGATGGAGGTAAATAATTTGGAGGTGTGTATGTGTTCGAGGGAAAATGAATGGAATACTTATAGGAGGTAAAGTGGTAGGAATAAAATTACTAGTGGGTTGCACTATTGTTGTAGCTTGAGGGTTAGTATAGGTAGGAATAGATGCAATTGTTGTGGGGGAGGATTTTGAATTCCTCCTTGACTTGTAACATTGTTCAAATGTAAAGGACAAATAGTAGTTGAGGTAAGAAGTGGTCCAAAAATATGAATTATGTTACACATAATATAAAATCCTTCAATTTAAATCATGCGATGTATGTTATCTATGGTAGGGATAGCAATGGTTGAAATGTTTTTAATTCTTATTTGATTTTGTAGGTTTGTAAAGTCTTCATGAATTTGGATTATGTTTTCTTGCGGAATACTAGCAACCATTATTTCAACATGCATCATACTACTTGAAGGTAGAGGTTTGTTAATGGTATGGTCCATACCTAGTGAACTAGTGTCAATTCTAGTAGTGAAAGAGCTAGATAACCCAAGATCCATGATGATTGTGTTATCGTAGGATGACATGAGTCTCAAAATTCATCTCACTATAGTACTAGAAATAGGATGCAGAGTAGAAAAGCTCATACAAGGGACAATCAAGGAAATGTAATATGAAATAAACACAAGATAAATGTTATTCTCTAATTTTATTTCAAATGAAATTAAGCTAGATTCAATGAAATGAATGATATAGAAAACTAACAATAGAAAACTGAAACACAAAAACAGAGAATTTAATGCTGGAAAATGTAGTTTAAAATATGATATGGGACTAAATCAGGCAGAGGGGAATATGAGTCCCAATCAAGGTCTTTTAGGGGTTTAAATGTTGAATAACAATCACCACATAATACCCAAAAATCAAGAAAGATCTCTTGTATTGGGACTAAATCGCCCAGAGGGGCATATGAGTCCTAGTTTAGGGTTTTCGCAAAGATGTAAGAAAATTGTAAGTGAAAGTTATGATTTTTTGTTTGTATGATGTCTAAACTAAGTGCAAATGCAGATTTTAGATGAAATTCAATGATACAAGATGCAAAAATGCAACCTATATGCACTTTCACTAATTCAAGAATTAGAAACCCTAGATGCCAATTAACTAATGAAAACCCTAATGCAATGTTAATACAAGATAGATCTAGGATTGTGCTGCACTCCAAATCAGAATTAAGATGTTCTAAATACAGGTTCACCAAAATGAAACATTAGAAATATGGGGCTCTATCTTTGAGGAGATATTGTTCCTATTTCACACTCTTGTTTCACTCAAGGAAACCCTAGAGATCTCAAACCAATGATGGATTGAAGGAAAGAGATTTTTTAAAGGTTGTCAAGACAAATGAAATGCAAGACCTAATTATTAAAATTAATGATATGCAAGACCTTATTAAATGATCTAGAAATGAATGCAAAATAGAATATTAGACTAAAAGATTAGAGATATGCACCTAGAAACCTGTACAATCTTGAATGAAGACTTGAAATGCTGAAAATTCTCAATTTAATTCCTACTAGGAATCATATGCTAGGTTGGGTGATTTAGTCCTAGATTAGGGTTTCTAGATAGGAACAAAAATCTGGTGGAGATAAGTCTGGAACTCCTAAAAACTAAAAAATTCACTATACTGGGGCTCATATGCCAGAAATGGTATATAAGTCCTACTTGGATTTTTTAGAGGATCAAAGTTTGAATCAATTCTCCAATATTTTCTTTATCTTCTTAACCTAGTTTTTGGATCTAAAATGGAAGATTCTTCTCTGCAGATGTCTTTTAATAGTCTTGTAAACAAGGAGACAACTTTGAAACCTTTACACACTTGACAAATTCTTTCCAAAATTTCTCCTTAGAGGGTTTTCAACCTAGATCTTCAAATCACACACTAAAGAGAGGGAAAACAATTTTTTTTTTAGTGGAAAGGGGTTTTCCTTGGTCAAACCTCATTTTGGTAATCAAACCTTATAATTAAATCAAATGAGATAAAGGAATGATGAATGAACAAAATGTAATATTGCAACTCACCAAACCTTAGAAATAAAGTGATGCAAACATGTATGAAGTGGCTAGACAATGGATGTAGTGTTGGAATCAAGTTACACTGAGAGGGGGGGTGAATTAGCGTTCTGCAATTTTTAACTTTATTAATCTTATCCTTAAAGCACTTAAACCATATAACCAAAAGAAAGATGGAACAACACAAAGAAAACAACCATAACACCATAACACCAAGGATTTTACATGGAAACCCTATTAGGGGAAAAACCATAGTGGAAGGCCAATCCACAATATGAGTATACTCAGAAATAAGTGTTTACAAATGGGAATGCACATGCATTCATGCACACTGCCTAGATCTCACTGCTCAGACAAAAAATGAAGACTCGTTGTCTTACAAATATTCAAATTAGATCCATCTGAATAATTGAACTAAAGGAATAACATCTAATAATGCTTGATTACAGTTTTAGTTAAGCACATCAATTACATTCTTGACCTTCTATCTGATTCTGCTCTTCTGCTATGTCTGCTTTAATTCACATCACAAATCCTTGTATGCACAAGTGAAATCATGCGTAATCACTCTATAATCCTTCTAAATTTTGCAACACACATCAACAAACTTCGTACATCTATCCAAATGATATAAACAATTGCTTATATATATCCACCACTAGGGATTTAATCGCTACATGTCAACTTCCACAAAATAGGAAAATATTTACAAAGTGTCAGCTTAATTCACACATGTTTTTCAATGCGCACCAACCGAAGTCAACCAAAAATAGTGAGGACCCAAATCAACATGTTAGAACAAAAAATAACTTAAACAATTACTCCTCAAATATCTGCAACATATTATATTCACCAAGTCGGCTTTTTGCACTGATAGACAGGCAAAACAGTAAATCAGATTTTCTAACTTGCACACATATCAATGCAAGGCTCTAAGCTTCAAGGATAACATAGATAATATATTGAACAACCTTACCTAAGATCCATAACTCAAAATTATATAATTTTTTTTTTCATATGAATCAATGAACACAATTCTGTCAGATGCTTTGTTCTAGCTTTATAGTTAATCACAAAACTTTGATCTGACTTCCGGTATGATCAAATTTTGTCATGTGGATCAAATGACTGACTAGGGTTTCCATCAATGACAACACCTAATTACTTGTGTAGTGTCTCTTTCCAACATGTAGATCTTGACTCTTTCTTGAATGATATGGATCTTGAATTGAATGCTTGCTTGAGTTATAAAACCCTACATCAAAATTGTTAGCTCAAAAAAAACATGATGCATGATGACTTTGACATGATGCTTGATACTTGAATAATGCTCCAAAACACTTAATAATCAGCTCTTGAAGACTCTTGAATGTTATTGTAAACACTTGAATTCTCTTTTGAACTCAAATTTTGTATAATGCATGAATACTTGAAAGCTTAGGAGAAAATATGTGAAAAGACCTTGTGTTTATACTTGTTTATGTCAAAATTACAACACTACAAGTTGACATTAGATCTAAGAAGATAAAATATCACCAAGAATTTTAATTTGATTTAATTTTAAGCCACATGGGACTCATATTCTAGAAGTGGTGTATGAGTCCCATTAGGCTAGGCTATGGGACAAATTTAAAAAAGAAGAAGATTAGATTCATGTGAAATATAGATCGAGGCCCCAAAACTTAGGTGGGAACCATATGCCCAAGGTGGCGTATGAGTCCTAGATCACTAAATCTAGGCCATAAAATAAAAAAATAGCTAAATTATCATTGGATGCTATTTTATATCAGGATTATCCTCGGAAAGATGCATTATTTAAGGCTTGTGGATGCAAAATAAGGCCAAATAAGTCATAAAGAAGACCAATTAATAATGAAAACCCTATATTAGTTTGGAAGTGTTAGGATCCACTTTACAACACCTTAAATAAGCCATAATTAAATCCATTTAGTTTACAAGGGTCCAAGACCTAATGTGAATGTGTTAAACACATTACAAAATTAAATCAAGGCAACATTAAGCTCAAATTAACAAGGAGGGTTCAAACAAGCATGGAAAGGTAGAGGGATACATTTTCCATTACCACAAAAGTATGTGGGCATTGAGATAAGTTTTGTTGTTTTTGGGATAGGATTTTTTTATTATTTATTTATAGTGAAAGTGGGAGTCCACTAGTATACTGGTTTTTTGTTGAGAAATGTATTATGGGATGTGTTATGGGTTAAGACATCTTGTTTTTGGGGTGAAACATGTGATTTTTAGAGGTATTATTGTTGTTGAGGTATGGAATATTATTGAGGAACGTGTTCTAGATTGATGAGATGTGCTTGGATCTTGATGAGGGTTATGTTGTTGGTGTATGATTTTTTTTTTGAGATGTGTTTGGGTTCTAATGAATGTTAGGTTGTTGTTGAGATGTGTTTGGGTTTTAATGAAGGTTAGATTATTTTTAGAATTATTATTTTTGAGATGTGTTTGTGATTTGATGAAGGTTCTAGGTTATTGTTGGTATTGTTGTTCTTGATATCTGGGTGCATGTGATGGATGTGATATGTTATATTTTCATAGTATGTTAGTTTTGGAATATTATTTTATGATGAAAAATTATAGATTTATGAGTTGGAGAGTTTAATTGATTATTAGGGTTGTTCATGCTCCTAGTTGTGTTGGATGTTTTTCTAACATTTGGAATGTTAGGAGGCACATATGATGTAGGGATTGGTGTCATGAAAGGGTTGTTTGTATAGTTTGGTATGTTGGTGTTTGGGGAGGTTGGTATATTTGGGTTTGTTTGAATGAGCATGTATGTTGAGGAAGGTGGGATGTTTGTGTTTGGTTGATTTGGAATTGTTTGATCACCTATGCTTGGGTTTTGATATAATGGATTCATAAATTGTATAGAGAATGGTATTAAATTCGTGTCATGTGTTGATATAGTAGGTTTACTTGTTAAGTTTTTCATGGGAGGTGTTGGTATTGGTTCATTGATAGTTTGAACTATAGGTATGTTCTCATGTATAGGAACCCTATTTTTCATGGAATTTGTTTGAGCTTGCTCTCTAATTGTTGCAACACTATAATTATTTGACACCATTTTTTGTAAGTTTAAGAAAGTAGGTATTGAGATCTATAAAAATAAGGGCATCAAGTGCTCTAGCTAGTGAGGGATCTTCTTGCATTTCTACTTGGATAGTTTGATGTTGGGTTTGTGGTTTGATTTGTTTTTGTGGTTTATTATACCTATGCAGGTCAAATATATCGCTAGGAATCCCTAATATTATTTTTGTAGTAGTCATAGGAATGATGGTTATGTTTGAACTACTAACATTTGAATTCATAATTAATTTGTTTTCAGACCTTGTAATAGGCATAAAATAAAATGAACTTATGGAAGATGGGATATAAGTGAGGTTTAGATTATGTGATATGGATGAGGGTTTGTTTCAAAATCAGACTTATGAGAGCTATACTAGATAAATATGGACAAAGGTTGATGTTGATGGAGTTTAGTTTGATGGGAGATATGAAAACCTCAAAAAATTCTAAGTTAAGCTAGATCTTTGCTTGATAAGTGCTAAAGGATGGTCTTTACTTGTACTAGACTAATGATTCCAAGCAAAGGAGCGATGGTGATTTTACCAACTTAGGAGTAGACACGATCACTAAGCTAGTTTACCCATGGATATTTGATGCTAATTTGACTACTTACATGAAAATAATAATTTTTCCACACAAAAGATAGACTAGGAGATAGGATGAGAGATCTGAGCAAGACTATGATTGATTTTAGTTGATCATGAATGAATGTTTTGTGAATGATTATGATATTTTTTTTTGTCCAAAATCTAAGGATATGTAACTCTAGAAGTTCAAAATAAAAAATCATATGAGATGAGTGTGAAATTTTGTTGTTGTATAGGCGATGAATGTTGGTCACAAGTCTATTAAAAATCAGGTTTTAGATCTTTGGTTTGTTTATTGTTGAATTTTGTAGATTGTAATTTTAAAGTTTCTAGAAATTTCATTTTATAGCTAGAATCATCTCTTTGTATTTCAAAATCATTGCACTACCTTCTATCAGATGCAACAAGTTATAGAAAAAGCATCAAACTAGGTAAAAAATGTCACTATGTTTATGAAAAGCATCAATATGTTTTAGAAGTGTTACTTTGTAGAGATTGGAGTTTTAGACTAATGGAGAGAAATTTTGGTCAAAAGTGTCAAGTTATATAAAAAGTGTCAATATGCAAAGTAGAGGCTTTACAAAGTTATCAAATGTGTCACTATGTATGCAAAAGTTCCATTACAAATATAGAAGTATGATTATGTGACTGAAACTAAGGCCTTTCTAGAGTTTTTAACTGATGAGAATATTTTGATGACTGATTTTGATTTTCTAGTCTGCTAAGAGATATCACACAATAAAGAACACCATGTTATAATGGATATTCACTGGTCTTTACAAGAAAACACATAAATAGTACAACCTAATTAGTAGTAGAAGATATGTTGACTTAGTGTAGGCCCACCCATCAAAGTGTGATACCTTAAGCTGAATGAGTCACTAGGGGATGCTAAGGTCATGTACCACCTTAACACCCCTTAACTTGAAAATGGTGAGATCCTAACAAGGAATAAATGTCACCTCAACAAGAGAAGATTACATGGTGAGTAACTTTAGGCATGATACCATAACTTACACCACACTAAAACAATGACTAAATGGTCTTAAAAGTCTTATCAAAATAAGGTTTTTAGTGTATAGTGATCCCACTTGAGGATTCCTAAGTCAAGGGGGTCTCCCCTCTTATCATCACCTATACACATCTTGATGGATCGAGGATTGCAAGACTTGGCTTAGAGGATGTAACATTGAAAAAAGGGTCCTCAGCCTTTTTCATGCTTGTTTAGCTCCTTCTTGCGTATTTTGGCTCAATTTGGCCTCAATTTAGTGTTGTAACGTGGATAATACATTCACATTAGGTCTTGGGCCGTTGTGAACCAGTGTACTTTAATGATTCCTTATAATTGTGTTGTAAAGTGTTGTGGCACAATTTCACATCTTTCTAGGATTTCTTAGCATAATTAACTTAATTTCCATTATAATTTCTCTTAGCCTTGCCTTATTTGGTGTGTTTTAAAGTGTTGTAACACACTTTCACATTCCTCTAGGCTTGTCATTAATAATTGGGCTCTCTTATTATAATACCCCTCTGTTTTGCTTCTTGTGTGTTTGCTTTATGCTATGTTTGGGATGTAGCTACTATTATACTGGACACACCTTGTTGTTTGTGTTTTGATCGCTACTATTGAGCAACATTGATTATTGTGTGATGTGAATTATCTGACTATTGTTTCACATGCATTATGGATTATTGATGTTAGTAGAGTTAGCTTGAGATATTGTATTACGTGATTTCTGATTATGATGTAATGTCAGTCTTTGATGAGTGTATTGGTGAAGAGGACGATTCGCATCACTCGCTTGCGAGTGCCTTGCGAATCCATGATTTATTCTTCACGGTGTGTATTATATACTAGATATATTGTATTATGTTGTTTACTTGGTTTCAGGTTGCAGGTACATGACACCGACTCCACCTGGTTTCATAGGTCTGAGTGTGTCGATCCAACGGTTAAGTTGAAAGGGAGATAGTTACTAGGTAGCATGTGTTAGGTCTACGCCTAGCCTTAGTGTGTCGTTAGTCCTGTTTTGTGAGTCATGTTTACTTAGTTTAATGTTATATGATTTTATTAGATGCATTATTATTTATTTAAATGTTTAGAATTATTTATTGTTGAAAGTAGAGATTATTTTAATATTAAGTGAAATTTATGCTTAGATGAAATATTTATGTTTATGATGAAATTGTATTTAATTAAATTTTAATTTATTTAATTAATTAAATTAATCTTGGAAAAGGTTGAATTTAATTATTAAATAATTAAAATTAATTAATTGAGCTTATTGAAATAAATTAAATTAAATTAAATTAAAAGAATTGAAAGAAAAGTGAAATTGCATTTTAAAATCAATTTGGGGTTTTCGAAAATGGGAAAAGGAAATAAATATCTATTTTCACTTTGCATGCAAAAGGAAATTAGGGTTAGATTAGATATTGGAGTTTTAATGTGAATGCATGTTTCAATTTTTGGGGAGAGAAGTTTTTGGAAGGATTGGTATTTTCAGAGGAATTTGGGAATTTTTGGAGAAATTGCACAAGTAGGGTTTGAAACAAATTTTGGATTTGGGAATTGGAATTGGTTGCACTTTTGAGGAAAAGCTTGGAGGAGGCTTCTATCAAGAAATTTCATCATCTTCTGTAGCATCACATTTCAGGTTTTATACTTGATGTTTATTTCAATTTTAATTTAATGGTTGGGGAAATTTTGATAAATTTACTGTAGGAGATTGTTTAGTAAACAAAACCATAGATCCATTGTTTAAATTCAATTTAAAATGTTCTCAAACATTTAGGAATTATTATGGAAATTTTACTTTGAAAACAAATAGATTTGTATTGCAAATTCAAACCCTATAGAAAAATTACATTGAAAATCAAACAAAATTTAATTTTGTACAAAGTTCTTTGTTTAAATTTTTTTCAAAAATCTAAAGGAATAAATTGTAGGAAATTAAAATTATATCTTTTTGAATGTTGGAAGGAAATTTTGGAAAATTTGAAGAATTTTCTTATTCTAGTTTTTTTTTATATTTTCTCAACTTTTCCTGTTTTTAGAAATTCTGGTTAAAAGAAAATTATATATATATTTAAATTATATGGATTGCATATAATTTATAAAATATATATATACCTTTAGGATAAATCTTTAATTCTGTTAATATTCTGTGGTTAAGATTCTCGTCTCGAAAAACGCATCTGTAATAATGGTGTTTTTGCCCTTTTTCCGTTTTTTGGGTTCTGTGTTTTTTTAAAAAAAAAGAAAAAAATAAATAAAAATTACTAATAGAGAAATAAAGGTGTTAAAATTTATATATAAAAAAAATAAAAATAGAAAAATGAAAATGAAAATAAAAAGTTATTGTAGGGCCGAACCCACTAGTGCATGTGGGAGGGGTGCTGTCATGGGACAGCGCGCCCACCTTTATGCGGGACGCGCTGTCACATGACAGTGCCGGCTCCAGTGCAGCTTCTGTGGGTGCGTCCGACCAGTACATGGTACCGCCGGTGCCCCACAGTACCATGCATTTGCAGGTACGGGGAAATCCGACCTTCCCTTGGGTTTTTTTCAAATTTTTATTATTTATTTCGCTTTTAGTTTTTTTTTAATATGTTTATATTAAATAAAGTTCGATCTGCGTGTTGTTCGTCATCCAAGGTAGCTTGGGAATCGTGTCAAGAATTTTAGTTTTTATGTTATTATATTCATATAAATGCTATATATAAATATATATATATATATAAATACTATATGGTTAATAAATGTATTTATATATATATTTCTAGGTATTTATATTTTTAGAATTAGTTGTGATAGATTTTTCCAGAATCAATTAAATATTTAGACTGGTAATAATTTTGTTATACAAACTTTCTTTTTCTTTATTTATATAAGATGCAAGTATGATCTTTAATATAAAGTGTATATTTAAATTACGTGCATATATTTAAATATTGATGGAATGTTACTTTATATATGTATTTAAGAGTATATATATATTTATGTATTTGATGTTCAGTTTTGACATATTAACACATGCAAGTAGTTAGGCAACAAATTAAACTGAAATTTTTATTGAACATGATTGGATAATGTTGCGAAAAGTATTTATTTTAATGATGAAATTATTGTGTTTTAATGAAGATTTAGTATGATAGTATTTTATTTTCTGCGAGAAGCATTAGATAGGAATATGGATTTATCGTATCCAAACATAGTGTTTTCTTTATCAATGCATTATTATATTATTTTCCCTTTTAGTGAATGCTTTGGGAACGGGTAATCGTGTTATGCATTGAGAAGTCTTCCAGTGAATGTGGGTCATTCCCATGTTAGTTAATGTTCGTTTTTCCTTGGGTAGATTTATTTGAGTTGTATTCCTCCAAGTGTTGGAGTGAGATTCTTTATTTGTCGTCTCCTAGTTTAGGAGAGACTAAGTTATTCAATTCTATTAAACTTGAGTCACCCTTGGAGTCTAGATTTGAGTAGTGAGTTATCCATTAGAGGAGTGGCTTTTGTTAGGGGCCGGAGCCCAAAGAGGTAAACTGGGTAACCTTCGAAAGTGTTTTTAAGAAGTGATAATTAAAGCAAAGTAATTAGATTACTAGGATGCATTCACATTAACCAAGATAAAATTAACCTCACTCACAGACACAAGGGCTTGTTTAGACTTGGGGTGAGTGAGAAGGCCTGGAATGGCAAGATTAGCTAGCTTGTCTATACGAAAGGTAGTTGTTTCCGGTTGAGTGAGTATGAGGGCCGAGATTCGGTTGAGGTCACCAGGATTACCGGAGCCTATGAAGGATGCCCAGAGGAGATCTCATGGCGCACCTTGCGATGACACTCTATCTAGGATAACCTTGTTTATATGTTGTGTGTATGATTTCTTTAGCACACTTGATTTTATTATGTCTGGAAGCAATGTAACCATGTTAGTGTTAGATTTATATTGTGCATATGTATGGTTGAGTTAGTTTGTTCAGTTAGTCAGCCTTTGGTTAGAGGTAGTAGATTTCTTGTCCATGTTGCATTTTTACTATCTCCTAGCATGGGGGGTGGACCTTCGGGTAGCACTAGGTTGGGTGGAACATGCATGAAAACCATTGGGTCCCCCTTTGTTCTTCAGTTCGTGGAAGCGAGACATCCATTTGGACAACTTGCGGATATTGTTATTCTCTTCTTGTACTATTGTAATTCTTCTTGTATCAATTGTAATCACCCCTCTTGTTGTTATGAGGTGGATATTGTAATTATTATACTTATGTATTTTTACTCATTCTAGGAATGAGGATTGTAATCTTGTAATGGATTATGTAATGGAATTATGTGATGGTTAATCTATTCTTATCTTGTATTTACTTATGTTGAATGTATGTCGTGCTTGAGTTATTTAATGTAATGTAATTTAGATGATGTATGTTAATGGGAATTAAGTAATCTCGGTTACGTAGCCTTAGGGGAGGTTGTCAATTATAGGTGAACATGTATGTTTAATTCACTTTAAATAAAAAAAATTAGTACGCATTTGTAGTGAATTGAAACT
>CM021101.1:510772795-511164333 GCA_007115665.2 Sequoiadendron giganteum
TGAGGTTTAGATTATGTGATATGGATGAGGGTTTGTTTCAAAATCAGACTTATGAGAGCTATACTAGATAAATATGGACAAAGGTTGATGTTGATGGAGTTTAGTTTGATGGGAGATATGAAAACCTCAAAAAATTCTAAGTTAAGCTAGATCTTTGCTTGATAAGTGCTAAAGGATGGTCTTTACTTGTACTAGACTAATGATTCCAAGCAAAGGAGCGATGGTGATTTTACCAACTTAGGAGTAGACACGATCACTAAGCTAGTTTACCCATGGATATTTGATGCTAATTTGACTACTTACATGAAAATAATAATTTTTCCACACAAAAGATAGACTAGGAGATAGGATGAGAGATCTGAGCAAGACTATGATTGATTTTAGTTGATCATGAATGAATGTTTTGTGAATGATTATGATATTTTTTTTTGTCCAAAATCTAAGGATATGTAACTCTAGAAGTTCAAAATAAAAAATCATATGAGATGAGTGTGAAATTTTGTTGTTGTATAGGCGATGAATGTTGGTCACAAGTCTATTAAAAATCAGGTTTTAGATCTTTGGTTTGTTTATTGTTGAATTTTGTAGATTGTAATTTTAAAGTTTCTAGAAATTTCATTTTATAGCTAGAATCATCTCTTTGTATTTCAAAATCATTGCACTACCTTCTATCAGATGCAACAAGTTATAGAAAAAGCATCAAACTAGGTAAAAAATGTCACTATGTTTATGAAAAGCATCAATATGTTTTAGAAGTGTTACTTTGTAGAGATTGGAGTTTTAGACTAATGGAGAGAAATTTTGGTCAAAAGTGTCAAGTTATATAAAAAGTGTCAATATGCAAAGTAGAGGCTTTACAAAGTTATCAAATGTGTCACTATGTATGCAAAAGTTCCATTACAAATATAGAAGTATGATTATGTGACTGAAACTAAGGCCTTTCTAGAGTTTTTAACTGATGAGAATATTTTGATGACTGATTTTGATTTTCTAGTCTGCTAAGAGATATCACACAATAAAGAACACCATGTTATAATGGATATTCACTGGTCTTTACAAGAAAACACATAAATAGTACAACCTAATTAGTAGTAGAAGATATGTTGACTTAGTGTAGGCCCACCCATCAAAGTGTGATACCTTAAGCTGAATGAGTCACTAGGGGATGCTAAGGTCATGTACCACCTTAACACCCCTTAACTTGAAAATGGTGAGATCCTAACAAGGAATAAATGTCACCTCAACAAGAGAAGATTACATGGTGAGTAACTTTAGGCATGATACCATAACTTACACCACACTAAAACAATGACTAAATGGTCTTAAAAGTCTTATCAAAATAAGGTTTTTAGTGTATAGTGATCCCACTTGAGGATTCCTAAGTCAAGGGGGTCTCCCCTCTTATCATCACCTATACACATCTTGATGGATCGAGGATTGCAAGACTTGGCTTAGAGGATGTAACATTGAAAAAAGGGTCCTCAGCCTTTTTCATGCTTGTTTAGCTCCTTCTTGCGTATTTTGGCTCAATTTGGCCTCAATTTAGTGTTGTAACGTGGATAATACATTCACATTAGGTCTTGGGCCGTTGTGAACCAGTGTACTTTAATGATTCCTTATAATTGTGTTGTAAAGTGTTGTGGCACAATTTCACATCTTTCTAGGATTTCTTAGCATAATTAACTTAATTTCCATTATAATTTCTCTTAGCCTTGCCTTATTTGGTGTGTTTTAAAGTGTTGTAACACACTTTCACATTCCTCTAGGCTTGTCATTAATAATTGGGCTCTCTTATTATAATACCCCTCTGTTTTGCTTCTTGTGTGTTTGCTTTATGCTATGTTTGGGATGCAGCTACTATTATACTGGACACACCTTGTTGTTTGTGTTTTGATCGCTACTATTGAGCAACATTGATTATTGTGTGATGTGGATTATCTGACTATTGTTTCACATGCATTATGGATTATTGATGTTAGTAGAGTTAGCTTGAGATATTGTATTACGTGATTTCTGATTATGATGTAATGTCAGTCTTTGATGAGTGTATTGGTGAAGAGGACGGTTTGCATCACTCGCTTGCGAGCGCCCTACGAATCTGTGATTTCTTCTTCACGTGTGTATTATATACTGGATATATTGTATTATGTTGTTTACTTGGTTTCAGGTTGCAGGTACATGACATCGACTCCACCTGGTCTCACAGGTTTGAGCGTGTCGATCCAACAGTTAAGTTGAAAGGAGATAGTAACTAGATAACATGTGTCAGGTCTACGCCCTAGCCTTAGTGTGTCGATAGTCCTGTTTTGTGAGTCGTGTTTACTTGGTTTAATGTTATATGATTTTATTAGATGCATTATTATTTGTTTAATGTTTAGAATAATTGCGTTGGAAAAGTAGTGATTATTTTAATATTAAATTTAAAATTATGCTTTGATGTTTGTTTAAAAGTTTTTAATGAAATTTAATTTAATTAAATTTTAATTTATTTAATTAATTAAATTTTAATCTCAAAAGGGTTAAATTTAGTTATTAAATAATTAAAATTGATTAATTAAGTTTATTAAATTAAATTAAATTATGAGAAATTGAAAAGAAATGAAAATTATATTTTATTTCAATTTTGTGTTTTCAAAAATTAGAAAAGAAGAAAATATCTAATTCTGTACTTTGCATGCAAAAGGGAATTAGGGTTAGATTAGATATTTTTAGTTTTAATGTGAATGCATGTTTCAATTTGGAGGGGAGAGAAGTTTTTGGAAGGATTTGGTATTTTCCGAGGAATTTGGAAATTCTTGAAAAATTGCACAAGTAGGGTTTGAAATAAAATTTGGATTTTGGAATTGGAATTGGTTGCACTTTTGAGGAAAAGCTTGGAGGAGGCATCTATCAAGAAATTTCATCATCTTCTGTAGCATCATATTCCAGGTTTTATACTTGATGTTTATTTAAATTTTTAATTTAATGGTTGAGGAAATTCTGATAAATTTACTGTAGGAGATTATTTAGTATACAAAACCATAGATCCATTGTTTAAATTTCAATTTAAAATGTTATCAAACATTTAGGATTTATTGTGGAAAATCTAGTTTGAAAAACAATCAGATCTGAAGTGCAAAATTAAACCCTATAGAAAATTACATTGAAAATCAAACAAAAATTAGTTCTGTACAAAGTTCTTTGTTTGAATTTTTTTCTAAAATCTGTAAGAATAAATTGTAGGAAATTAAAATTATACCTTTTTGAATATTGGATGAAATTCTGGAAAAATTTGAAGAATTCTCTTATTCTGGTTTTTTTTTTTTTACATTTTCTCAATTTTACCAGTTATGAAAATTTTGGTAAATATTTATATATTTATATATATAAACTTATATATATTATATGGAATTGCATATAATATATATAATATATAAATATAATAAATCTTTGATTTTAACACCTGTACTCTATCGAAATTTCCTTTTTTGAATTCTGCACTATATTTAATGGCGGAAGGTACTATACGTGGGTATATGTGTTTTGTTAAAAATAAAGCTTATATATATATATATATAAATTTAATTAAAAAGAAAAAGTGGACGGATGGGGAGGTCAAACCCCCACCATCGCACGCATCCACATGGGATGGACGCATGTGCCATGGGCAGTGCGCCCACCCTTTTGGGGGGACGCACTCCCCATGGAAGCTGCTGCCTCCCTTATAGCACCGGTCATTGTACTTTGTATAGTCGGCGACGACGATGGTATGTTGGTCGCTATACAAAGTACAGTCGGTGACAGGCATGCGGCCCGCCGGTTCAGTCTGGTTCCTCCTCCTTTAATTTTTAGTTTTGTTTTTTTTTATTATATTTTTTTGTATTTTTTTTTTTGTTTAGTTTTATTTTATTATTATAAAATTCCTGAGATAATTTTTGGTATCTGTGTATGGTCATTCGTCATCCAAGGTAGCTTGGGAAACGGATCATGAATATTAGATTTTTTTTTTTAAATATTTATATTCATGCTTTATAAATATATATATAAATATTTTGTAGTTAATATATGTATTTATATATATATTTGTAGGTATTTATATTTTTAGGATAAATTGTGATAGTTTTATCCAGAAATAGATTTTTACTCAGACTGGTAGTGCTCTTTAACATAGATTTAATTTAGTTTCTGATTGTAAAAGTTGCATACATGATTTTAATTGTAGTGTATTATTAAATTATATGAATAGAGTTAAGTTATTGGAATATTACTTTATATATATATATATATATATATATATATATATATATATATATATATATGATGATCAGTTTGGACATGATAACACATGCATGTAGTTAGACAACAAATTTAACGAAAATCTTTTATTGATCATGATTGGATAATGTTGCAAAAGTATTTATTTTAATGATGAAATTGTTGTGTTTTAGTGAAGATTTAGAAAGATAATATTTTATTTTTTGCGAGAAGCATTAAGTAGAAATATGGATTTAAGATATCCAAACATAGTGTTTTTCGTTATCAATGCAATATTAAATTATTTTTCCTTATTGTAAATGTTTTGGGAATGGGTAATTGTATTTATACATTGAGAAGTTTTCCAGTGAATGTGGGTCATTCCCATGTTAGTTGATATTCATTATTCCTTGGGTAGATTTATTTGAGTATGTTTTCCTCCAAGTGTTGGAGTGGGATTCTATAATGTCATCTCCTAGATTAGGAGAGATTGAGTTATTTAGTTCTATAAAACTTGAGTCACCCTTTGAGCCTAGATTTGAGTAGTAAGTTATCCATTAGAGGAGTGGCTTTTGTTAGGGGTCAGAGCCCAAAGAGGTAAACCGGGTAACCTTCGAAAGTGCTTTTAAGAATTGATAATTAAAGAAAAGTACTTAGATTACTAGGATGCATTCACATTAACCAAGATAAAATTAACCTCACTCACAAATACAAGGGCTTGTTTAGACTCGGGGTGAGTGAGAAGGCCTGGAATGGCAAGGTCAACTAGCTTGTCCATACGAAAGGTAGTTGATTCCACTTGAGTGAGTATGAGGGTCAGGATTCAGTTGAGGTCACCAGGATTACCGGAGCCTATGAAGGATGCCCAGAGGAGATCTCATGACGCACCTTGCGATGACACTCTATCTAGGATAACCTTGATTATATGTTGTGTGTATGGTTTCTTTAGCACACTTGATTTTACTATGCCTGGAAGCAATGTAACCATGTTAGTGTTAGATTTATATTGTGCATATGTATGGTTGAGTCAGTTTGTTTAGTTAGTCAGCCTTTGGTTAGAGGTAGTAGATTTCTTGTCCATGTTGTATTTTTACTATCTCCTAGCATGGGGGGTGGCCCTTCGGGTACCACTAGGTTGGGTGGAACATGCACCAAAACCGTTGGGTCCCCCATTGTTCTTTAGTTCATGGAAGTGAGACATTCAGTTGGGCAGCTTGCGGATATTGTTTCTCTCTTCTTGTACTATTGTAATTCTTCTAGTATCAATTGTATTTACCCCTCTTGTTGTTATGAGGTGGATCTTGTAATTATTATACTCTTATGTATTTTGACTCATTCTGGGAATGAGGATTGTAATCTTGTAATGGTTTATGTAATGGAATTATGTGATGGTTAATCTATTCATATCTTGTAATTACTTATGTTAGATGTATGACATTACTTGAGATGTTTATTGCAATGTAATTTAGTTGATGTATGTTAATGGGAATTAAGTAATCTTAGTTACGTAGCCTTAGGGGAGGTTGTCAATTATAGGTGAACATGTAAGTTTAATTCATTTAAAAAAAATTAGTACGCATTTGTAGTAGATTGAAACTTCCTCTAGGGTTGCGTGGTGGGGCATTACACTTATGCTTTATTTGGCCACTTTTTGGATCCATAATTCTTATTTTGGTGTATGTTTGAGGATAATCCCACCAAATGGCATTTAAAACATCAAATCCTCGAAAACCCACCACAAATTCCTAATGTGGGACTCATTCACCATTCTGGGTGAATGATTCCCCTTACGTGGGATCCATTCGCCTAAGGTTTCGAATGAGTACCCCTTAACTCAAAAATCAAATTTAATTTAAATCTTTGGCAAGATTTTATTCTCCAAGATTCAATGTCATCTTGTAGTGTTGTAATTTCAGGAATTCTTGCATAATTAGGTATAAATACAAAGTTCTTCCTCTCATTTTACCCCTCGAGCATTCAATTACTCATCTTAATATAAAATCGAGTTCACAAGAGAATTTAAGTAAGAGAATTCAAGGATTTCAAGTGTAGATAATCAAGCTTTCAAGAGCATTCTTCAAGCATCAATCATCGTTTCAAAGATCACATTAATCATGTTTTTTTATTGTTCTTACAATTGTGGTGTAGAGTTCATGATCCAAGAAATATTTTTATTCAAGATCTATCTCCTTCAAGCAAGAATCAAGAACCACATCCATTGTGTCCATTTCAAGCATAATTGAAACACTTTATTGAAAGGGTTTGGTGAGTTGAAAAATTAAATTTTGTTCATTCATCAATCTCCTTTACATTTTATTCCTATTTCAAGGTTTAATTACCAACAAAGGGTTTGACCAAGGCAAACCCCCATTCTCTAACCCCATAACCATTTCCCCCTCTCTTTGCATGTGATTTGCAAGTCTAGGTCACATATTTATCAAAGATAAATATTGGAAAAGTTATCATCAAGTTTTCAAAGAAAATCAAAGTTGTTAATATTGTGAACAAACCTTGGACGATCTTGGAGAAGACCTATAGGTTGAATTTAATAGTTTCAAACTAGGATCTAAATTGAGAATAGAAAAGTAGACTGAGGGCTACAAAATCCAACTTTAAATTTTCAAAAATCTAGAAGTGGACTGATTCAACACTATTGGGGAAAGAGTCCCATTGTGCCTATCTATCAAAGGATTTTACAAATTTGAGTACCCTTTTGTCTGAAACCTATTTCAAAACAATTTTCTTGATACTAGACTGATTCACCCATCTTGGTGAATGAGTCCCAATTGGCTTCAATAGTGAATTTACCAGGGTTTTAGACCTCCATTCCACCTTCTCCAATTTACCAAGTGCACATTTCCAGTTTTACAATTTTCTATTGATGTTTTTTTTCATTTCTAGATCATTCTTTGAAGCATTGCATCAAATCAGGGTTTTTGCATTTCATCATTCATTTCATTGTCTTTCCAAGTTTATGCTTGGTGGTGAACCCCTCATTTACATCATTCAATCCCCTAGAACACACCCTTTTCTAGATTTCAATCTTCTTTGCATTGGAATCTCAAGGGTTGTTCTTGAGTGAAATAGAGAAAATAACCTCTCCTTTTAGGTACAAAACTCTAAAATAAAAAGAGAGCCCCTAACAATTTTCCTTGTTTCATTTTGGTGAACTTGAATTTAGAGCATCATAATTCTAATTTGGAGAGCATTTACATCCTAGATTTAGCTTGCATTAGGTTTTGCGTTGGTTAATTTTCATTCTAGGGTTTCAATTTTACCATTAGTGAAAAGCTCATTTAGCTTGCATTATTGCACTTAATCTCACTAAAAATTAGTAAAATTCTGCATTTGCATGTTATATTTTTATCAAAAAACATAAAAATCATAAAATTCAATTCAAAATTTCTGAAAATTTTCAAAAAAATCCATACCTAGACTCATTTTCCACCTTGGGTGAATCAATCCCTTTGCATATTTAGCATTGCATTTTCTATCATTTATAGTTCATTTTTTGAGTTTTTGTTTGGTGATTTTACATTTCAATTTTACTTTTCAGAATTTCATTCTTATTAGTTTACATTGCATTTGCACCCACCCTCCATTTAGTAGCTTTTGCATGAGTGTTTGGTGTCCTATTACTAATACCATAGTGAGAAGAAGTTTGATTCTCATGTCATCCCACGATAGAAAAATCATTGTGGACCTTGAATTATCTAGATCTTCCACTCCTAGTATTGACACTAGTACACTAGGCATGGATAACACCCTAGGTAACTCTTTTCCTTTAAGTAGCATACAAGTTGAACCAAATAATGATAGCATCCCACAAGAAAATATAATTCATATTCATGAGAACCTAGTGAACTTACAACATCAAATTAGCCTTGAAAAAATTTCAACTATTTCAATTCCTACAATTGAAAACATTCACCGTATGCTTGAAATTGAACATGGCCTTGACCTTGTGAAAAACATAGTGAAAATATTTGGCAAGCATCTCCCTCCACTACTGGCTGTCCCTTGCCTGTAAAAAATGCTTCAAGAAAAGGAAGAACTCAAATTCCTCCTCCTACAACAATACCCTCAATATCTACCTACACCCCTCCTGAAGTCACAATAATGCAACAAGTTAGTAATGTGATTCCTTCCTTGGGTATTCCAGCTAGTATCTCTAATTCCTATGTGGCATTGCATGTTATAGCTCCTACTACCTTACCACCTATAAGAATTATGTTTACTTGTTCCACAAACACATACACTCCATCACCACTTTTATTTCCATCTCATAACCCAATAAATGACCCTCTCATACATCAACTTTTCCATACCATATCATCCCTTCAAAAAAAAGTTTCCACCATCAACCAAAATCAAAATGGTCCACCCACACATTATGTCAAGAGTAGTCCATTCTCATTGGAGATACTATGCACACCGATGCCACAAGGTGTAGAGATGCCTAGATTCGAGAAATATGGAGGGAAGGGAGATCCTTCTAACCATGTTAATGCATACACTTCCCTGTGTAGTGACTTTTTCCTTGATGATAATATTTTGGCAAAACTCTTTCCTAGGAACTTGAAAGACATTGCCTTGTAGTGGTTCTCCTCTTTACCAAATAACTCAATTCATTCATTTGATGAATTGCTAAGGCATTTATAAATCATTTCCAAGTGCAGATGACTCCTAAGTTGACCTTGGCTGATTTGATGAGATGTAAGCAAAAAGAGGAAGAAAAGATAATTGACTTTATCTCTCACTATCAATCGCTTTATTCCCAAGTTGATGTCGAGATCCTTGACCCACACCTTCAAAAGATGTTTATAGAAAACTTGCAAAACAAAATCCAAGACAAGTTGACCATGATGAAATTCCAATCCTTCATGCACTTGTGTACTACTCTCCATGATTATGAAAATTTGATTTCTATTTATGATACAAAGTCCACTTCTAGCTGAGTTGAAAGATCTGAGAATGTACACCAGAACAATTCCCAACCCTTTAGAAAACCAAATAAAGGGTTCTTTCAGTTTAACCCTCCTTAACAACAAACTCAAAATGCCCATAACCAAGTTACTGCTACCAAAGCCACAGTGCCCTTTAGTTATGGAGATCCAAAAAGACAATTCACTCCCCTACCCAACACCCTTCATAATACCATGTCCCAACTTCTAAACCAAAAAATGATTACCTTACCTCTTGGTAAACAACTTGATCCCAATAAGCCTTTGCCTCCAAACATTAAAGAAAATTCTTATTGCCACTTTCATCGACAAAATAGACATGACACAAAAAATTGTAAGCATCTTAAACACCTTGTAAAAGACCTCATTGATTTTTATCATCTATCTATTGCATACTAATGATCAAGGAAATAAGTCCATTGCCCCTCTGAACCAAAATTTGTAAATTTTTACCAATCCCATGCCAAAATATAATGTCTCATTTGTTAAAGCTAGTAGCATACCTAAGAATGATGTGATGAATGTTGATACAGATGATGAGCACACTGATTCTATTCTGAATAATTCTATTGGGTAAAAGCACAAACCTGTGTCACACTTTATAAAGGAATCGGCCACATAAAAGTGGTCTTTATGTTTTGAATTTCAAAATGGTGTAAACTAACGAAATGTAGAGCTTTTGATGAAGATTATTCTTGTAATTTTTTATTTTTATTTTTTAAAATTTTCATTATTTTTTTTCAATTTAAGGACAAATTTTGGAATGCTGAAAATTTCAAAAAAAAGTGACTTCACGGGCCATCAAGAAACAAATTGAAAACAACTTCATTTTTCTCTAATTTTTTTTTCTCCAAATAGGTAACTTCAATATCTACCACATGGAAAAAAAATTCAAATTTTGATGTATGTTTTTCTCGTAATAAAGTTTTAAAGTCAAACATGTCAGAATTTGACAGTTTTAATGGGTCGTCAACTATTTTCAAAAAACAAATTATACCCTTTTGAAGAAGACTCTCTCCTCTACTACACCATATAAGCTTTAATTTTTTTTTAATATGTTTTACTATATTTTTTAAAATTTCTAATCTACATATTTTTTCATTTTAACAACCTACTTCCATTATTTTAAAAATAACATATATTAAAACTAATTAAAATATTAAAAAAATTATACATTTGGATTCACCACTTCGAGCTCTACAAAAGGGTATTTTTGTTTTTCGCAGAAAAGTAATTATGACAGGAGAAACACTCTACCAAAGTTGAATATTTAAGAAAAATCTTAAAAAGGGTGAGTTGGTTGGCATGTAGGATGCCACCTAGACATGTTAAACCAAGCATGTTGTGGCCGAATAGGTTTCGGTCAAAACCTACTCGACCGAGACATGCTTGGCCAAAATAGGCTCGACCTAAAGTGACTCAACCGATAATGGTCGATATAATTTAGATTTTTCAACTAAAATAAATTCACTAAAATATATTTCGACTAAGGAAGACTGATTTCGACTAAGGAAAGATGATTTGGACAAAACAAGGTTTATTTCAACAAGCTAGAAGATTTATTCTGACAAAAGAAGGTTTATTTTGACAAAAGAAGGTTTATTGAATGACAATTTAAAAGAATTATTTTGATAAAAGAAAACATATTTAAACAATATGAGAGCTATATTTGAAGGGACATTGATCTTGAACTTATTTAATTGATTATGTTTCTATTTTCATGAATGCATTTGAATTTTTTTTTCACTATTTATATTCCTAGATTTCATTATTATTGATCACCAATTCTATGTTATTCCATTTTTTTTCAAGTGTTAGATATTTATGCAATATTAACTATACATGTTTCATTGAAAGCTCATGTGTGTACAAATTTATATGCAAGTGAATTCAAATTTGAGTGCAATTTGTGATGACGTGTAAAAGGAATAGATGAAGGAAGTATGATCGAACACAAATAAGACAAAGGAAGAGAAGAGCGAGTGAAGGAACTATTGATGCTTACAGTCATGGGCCTCTTACTTCCAACCATGATCTCCTATAAGGAAATAAATTAAATGTAGTCTAATGGCTATTTAATTTATAGGAGACTGATATGTAATGTGAAGAGGCACTTCACAAACAAATAATAAAATATTATTTGTTGATAATAAATGTTATTTGTGGCCGACTTGAAGAGATGTGATTTTCTATGAATGTCAATTTTGTATCATGAAGGGATGCGTCCTCTCTACCAATTGGTATATTTGATTGATAATTTTCATTCATTAGATATGCAGGTTCATTTCATTATAATTCGCATTCAAGAAGAAGTTCGCGCCTAAGCAACAGATCATTATTTTGTAATAGCAGATTGATTTCAAGGATAAACATATTCATTTGTATTTGCATCTAGGAGAGGTGCAATTATTCTTTGTATCAAAATTTTCATTGTGTTGTGCCTGAGTTGTAACCAGATTTTTGCTCTTATTACTTCAAAATATAAGATATATATTTGTTGGGTTTTTCTCCCTTGAGTTGGAGGGTTTTCCTAGGGTATATTATTGTGTTCATTGTCTTATGTGCTGCATTTCTGATTATTAAATATTTGATCATAAAAACTAACATGGTATTAGAGTGGGTATAAGAAATATTGTGATCAGGTTTCTTCAAGGAACATTATCCTTCATTCTTATTCCCATCTTTGATTGCATCTATCTTATCATCAAGATGGTGAACGGGCTCAAGATTAAAGATAGACTTGAGGGCGCATCAAAGTCCGTATCTTGGAAGTTTAGAATGATGCTTGTATTGGAAGAAAATGAGATTTTTGAGTTCGTGGAAGATGAAGTTCTTGAACCATCCAATGAAAATGCAAAGCCTCAATGGAGGAAGAATTGTACCAAGGCAAAAAATATTTTGGTTGATTCCGTGAAGGACCACCTTGTGCCAATTATCTCCAAGTTGAAGACAACAAGAGAAATGTTCAAAACCTTGGAGGAAATGTATGAGTTCAATAACAGAAGAAAAGCACTTGCCTTGAAGCAACAACTTCATCATGTCAAGATGGAAAAATGAGATTCTATCATTTTCTACTTCATGAAGATCACTAAATTGAGAGATCATCTCTCTACCTTTGGGCATATGGTTGATGATAAGGATTTGGCCATGTTGGCCCTTAGTGTTCCACCTAAATCTTGGGATATATCCAAGGTATTAGTGCAAGATCAAAGCTACCTAGGTTTGATCGCTTGAGGGAATATTGCATTCAAGATGAATCAAGATTAGTAGTAAGAGGCAATTGGGAAAAGTTCTACCAATGAGGAGATTCATGTTATTACCACTCAATCTTCAAAGAAGAAAGGAAGAGAAGGAAAGAAAGGCTACTTCAAGAGAAATAAATATAGAAGATCTGATGGTGCCCCTCCATATAAGAAGAAGAAGGACCTCTCCCACCTTCAATCCTTTAGATGTGACAAGTTTGGTCACTATGCAAAGGATTTTCCCACTAGACCAAAATAGCATGCTTCATTTACAAATGTGGGTGAGATCTCTCCTCAAAAGGATTCAAGGGAACTTATATTCTATTCTTCCTTATTAAGCAATTTTCCAATAGATAACAATACTTGGTTGATTGATATTGGTGCCTCTCATCAAATTACTTGATTTAGAGAACATCTTTCAGATTTGGTGATGAGAGATTCAAGTGTTCAAGTCATAATTGGAGATGATGCATGTTATTCTATGAAAGGTGTTGGGACCTCCACTATTCACTTAGATTCTGGCATCTCCTTGCAGTTGAGTGATGTACTATTTATACTAGGCATCAAGAGGAACCTTGTCTCTATTTCAGCCTTGGAAGATAAGGGATATCAAGTTAAATTATCCGAAGGTAAATTTCTTGCATGGCCAAAGAAATCTAGCATCAAGTCAGCCCAAGTGATTGGTGTTCTGCAAGAATGTCTCTACAGACTTTGTAGTCATCCACTACAGGCCTTGTTGCATGATACATAAAGTTCATGTGAGCTTTGGCATAGAATAATTTATCACATTCACTTCTGAGCACTTCCAACCATGGAGAAGATGGTCACCAAAATTCCTAAACTCAATCAAGAGAATGAAGGTACTTTCCGAGGATGTGCATTGGGTAAGAATACTAAAATACCCTTTCATAGTAGTGAAAGTATATCTAAATGCATTCTAGATCTTGTTCATTTTGATTTGTGTGGTCCAATGCCTGTTACTTATTTGAGTGGTTTCTTGTATTATGTAATTTTCATTGATGACTACTCTAGAAATACTTGGATTTATTTCTTGAAGACTAAAGAATCTGAGGAGGTAGTTGAGAGATTCAATGAATTTAAAGTTGAATTAGAAAACTTGTTCGGGAAGAGGATCAAATTTTTGAGATCTAAAAATGGAGGATAATACATCTCTGGAAGCTTTCGTAACTTTTGTGTTGAAGAAGGAATTAAGAGGGAGTTTTGTGTTCCCTATAATCCACAACAAAATGGTGTAGCAGAAATGAAGAACAAATCTATTGTAGAAGCAACTAAGGCCATGATTCATGAATAGGATCTGCAATTCTTCCTTTGGTCCAAATCTTCTAGGACAGCTAATGTTTTGAATCAAAGCCCTCATCATATCTTGGAGAACATGACGCCTAAAGAATATTTTATAGGTGTGAAGGCTGAATTCAACCATTTGATAATATTCGGTTGTCTTGTGTATGTTCATGTCCCTAAAGATAAAAGGAAAAAGTTGGAACCATTTAGAAATAAGGGAATATTTGTGGGTTACAATGAGTCTTCAAAAGCCTACAAGATTTACATTCAAGGTTAGAAACTGATCAAGATCAGTAGGGATGATACATTTGAAGAATATGTTGCATTCAGGAGATCTAAAGGCTCTCACATGGAGATAGACTAGGAAGACCAAGAGTCTCCTCAAGATATGGAAGTTGACCATCTTGAGATTTAGAGGGAGGCTATTGATTCTAAAGAAGATGATGATCCAATTGAGCCTTTGAAACCTACTAATGGGACTAAAAACATTGTTATTGGTTGGAAGAGACCTCTATGGGCTAGGAAAACAATGTAGGAGGTAGAGAAGTTTGCAGCCCCTAGAGGAACATTTAGAGAAAGCAAAAGACCTCAAAAGTTTTCAAACTATGTTGTATTGATGAGTCAAATGATTGAGTTCGAGCCTTCCAATGTTGAGGAAGCTACAAGTCAGCAAGTATGGAAAGATGCTATGGTTGAAGAATATAAATCTATCCTCAAGAATGATGTTTGGGACATTATACCTAGACCTAAAGGCAAATCTATTGTATCTTCTAAGTGGCTTCAGTTGCTCGTTATACCTCCATCAGAACTATGATTACCATTGTAACAACTAAAGGATGGAAGTTACACCAAATGGATGTGAAGACAACATTTCTAAATGGTGTAATTGAAGAAGAGGTATACATTGAGAAACCTGATGGATTTGAGGCTCATGGGAAAGAGTCTCATGTTTACAGATTGAAAAAGGCTTTGTATGGACTTAAGAAGGCTCCTCATGCTTGGTATGAGAGGATTGATCGATACCTGCTAAGTTTGGGCTTCTCCAAGAATGATGCTGATTATAATCTATATTTCAAGTTAATTAATAGTGAGGCCTTGATCTTGGTTCTCTATGTTGATTATCTATTTCTTACTGGAGAAGAACACCTCATTATCAAATGTAAGAAGGAGTTGGCTTCTGAATTTGAAATGAAGGATCTTAAGTACATGCATTACTTCCTTGGTTTAGAAGTATGACAGAGGCCTGATGAGATTATAATAAGTCAAGGGAAGTATACAATAAACATCTTGAAGAGATTTGGTAGGATGGATTGTAAATCCATGTCTACACCTATGGAAACCAATTTTTAGAAGTTAAAGGAGGTTGTAGCTAGTTCAAATCTAGTGAATCCTACTATGTACAGGTATTTGATTGGATCATTCATGTATCTATTCAATAATAGACCAGATATTTTCTATGTAGTGAGTGCACTTAGTTAGTTCATGTATGAACCAAGGAAAATACATCTAGTTGCAGTGAAGCATATCCTGAGATACTTGTGTGGCACATTTGGATATGGCTTGAGATATTCTTCTGGTGTGGACTTGAAGTTGCATGGAACTATATAGATTTTGATTGGGAAATTTTTGTTTCTTATCGGAAGATCACCTCTAGATTTTGTTTGAGTTTGGGGTCTATGATTATCTCCTAGTGTAGTAGGGAGTAGTCTTCAGTGGCACTGAGCACTATAGAGGTCGAGTACATTGGAGCATGTGTGGCAACTCGTGAAATAGTGTGGCTTCAGAAGCTCCTTGTAGGATTTTTTGGACAATCATTGGAGTTGAATTTCATTCATTGTGATAATCAAAGTTGTGTGAAGATTTCTATCAATCCATTGTTTCATGACAGAACCAAACATGTTGAGATCAAATACCACTATATCAGAGATATAGTATCGAGAAAATAAATCCAGTTGAGATACATTAGCATTGATCAACAGATGATAGAAATTCTCACCAAGCCTCTCTCCAAAGTAAATTTTGTGTACTCCCGAGACAAGCTTGGTATTGTGGATAATGAAGCCCTAATTGAGATGGAGACTCAACTTCATTGATCTTCTATGATTTTCTTTAATGCATTTCTCTCTATGAATAGAGATTTTAGGTGCAAGCCCTTATTTCCACCCTCTGGGAGTAGCCAAGGTGGATGTCATGTGTGTGACTCCATGAAAACATCATGTGAGAGATTCTATGATGATTTTCTTGTACTTGTGCTTTTCACCCTCTAGGAGTAGCCATGGTGAACGTCATGATGAGATGACAACATCATGTTGACTGATGGGCACTTGTGCACATATACCATTCATAGGATTAGCCATGATGGTTTATATCACGATGAGGTGATATGATCCTTTCCACATATGGGAGTAGCCATGGTGGTTGACATCATGATGAGGTTATATGTCTTGCACAACTGAAAGTATTCCTCCCTAGCTAAGAGGGAGTGTTGATGTTTACAATCACGTACCTATTACTTCCAGCCATGATCTCCTATAAGGAAATAAATTAAATGTAGCCTAACAACTATTTAATTTATAGGAGACTGATATGTAATGTGAAGAGGCACTTCACAAAAAAATAATAAAATATTATTTCTTGATAGTAAATATTATTATTGGCCAACTTGAAGAGACACAATTTTCTATGAAGTTCGACTTTGCATCATGAAGGTATGCATCCTCTCCACCAATTGGTATATATGATTGATCATTTTCATTCATTAGATATTCAAGTTCATTTCATTATAATTCACATTCAAGAAGAAGTTCACGCCTGAGAAACAGATCATTATTTTGTAACAAAAGATTGATTTTAAGGATACACATATTCATTTGTATTTGCATCTAGGAGAGGTGCAATTATTCTTTGTTTCAAAATCAACATTGTGTTGTGGCTGAGTTGTAAGAAAATTTCTTCTCTTATTACTTCAAAAAATAAGAGATATATTTGTTGGGTTTTTCTCCCTCGAGTTGGAGGCTTTTCCCAGGGTATGTTATTGTGTTCATTGTATTATGTGCTACATTTATATTTATTAAATATCTGATCATAAAAACTAACAAGAACATCTCATGAAGAACAACCCATGGAAAATATTGATGACCAAGGTGACGTACAGGTACAAGAACAAACTGAACCTAATAATAGATTTTTTTTGGACTAAGGTATGGAAAATATGATGGAGATGGATGAGGATTCTCTTTTTAATAATATTTCCTCTGAAGATGTGTTACCTAAAAGCACATAAAAATTACACTCAAAAAAATATATGGGATGAATTTTTTGAAGAAAAATCTCTAATTGGAAGAGCATAGTTAGTTGCGAAGTTATTTAGACGAAAATAAATGACCCCTATTTTGGAGTTGTTAGGAGTTGATAATAGGAAAAGGTCATCAGAATTTAAAAAAACAATTGTTTAAAACTTGCAAGAAGCATTAGAATGTATTGAAAAAAAGAGTCGATCTAGTGATCTAACTATTGCACATAGAGCGTTGATGACTGTAATTTCTAGTAAGAAATTATCACATAGAAGACATGTTCAAGAAATTTCTAAATTACTAAATTTTTCTTGGAGAATTGTTCAAAGGTATATTGAAAATAGAAATGAAATAGATGAAAAATTTGAGAAAAATTGGGTAAATATTTGTAGGGTTCCCTGAAAAGATAGAATTTTAGAAGATGTAATGAAATAGGTGGTTGAATATTGGACTACTCACTCTCATGTTTCATCCAATAGAAGGGATTCTATGCAAATAATAGGTGAATATGGTACAAAATTTTCTCATCCAAAACATTTTATAGATACAACACAAAGTGAACTTTTTGAAGAATTCAAGCAAGATTTTTCAAATGTGAAGATTTGTCAAAGGATGTTTTAGACACTCCAACCATCATTTGTACATATAAATAAAGTACATGAAACTTGTTTTTGTCAAAATAATGTTGAATATGATCTACACCTACAATCCTATAGAAAAGCTATGGCAAAAAATGATCAAAATTTAGCCATCCCTGGAAGTACAACACAATTTTTGAAGTCTCTTCTATGCAAAAAATCAGAAGATTTAGAAGAATTAAATGTTCAGTGTATAAAAAATGTATGTAATGATTGTGGTTATTTGAAGAATCTTTTACATGTTAACAATAATGAAATGTAAGTTGTTTGGAATAGATTTGAATATGAGACATAGTTAATCAAGTTAGGAGTTGAGACCAAAAAAATCATTCTCAAAGAGAGTGGATTGCCTTACAATGAATTCATTAGTATATTTTGCAATATCATATATCCACATATCCAACATTGTCATGGTGCAAGATGGAAAGCAATGCAATTTCATGATTCAAAGAATTACTTTCCACCAGATTGTATTCTCTCTATTGTAGATTTCTCTGAGAACTATACATTTAGTCCTCAAATTGAGATTCAAAGTCAATATTATCATTCTTGGAGCAAGTTACAATCTTTGTGCAAGTTTTTTATAGGCATGCTGAATTAGAGGTCGATGGAATACAAAGTAGTGAAGATGATCGAATTATCATCAAAGAGGTTCGATTTTATATCAGTGATGATACGAATCATGATAGAAGCTATGTAGCTCATTGTTTCAAAATGTTTTTTGAAAACCTGAGACAACATGGGGTAAACCCACAAAAGTGGTTTACAATTCCAATGAGGAAGGAAAAGTTGCAAAAAATGACCCCATGCAAAAAAAATTGGTTTTTGGGGGTTCGAATGAACTTTTGGTTCGAGGGAACCCAAATGGGGTTCGATAGAACCCCCCTTCGAGCGAACCCATTTAATGCTGGTCCCACATTTCTCAAAATAATAAGCAAAAAATTCTTGTGGAACGGGGGTTCGAGTTTGCTAGAACCCCCCTTTCCCCCCCATTTCCCCCTCTAGCAGCAAAAAACTTTAGAATTTTTCCCTTACAAGCTCGGGTTGAGGATGAAAATGGAGGAGACTTCACAGACCCAGCTGGATGATGGTAGCCCTCAGAACGAGCTATCCAACGAATATAATTTTAATATGTCTTGGTTTTATTATGTTATTTTTTTTAGTTTGATTAAACATAGGTTTTTCATCAAAAATCAAGCTCTCTATTTTGCACATGTGGAAAAATAGCAAATTATCAAAATAAAATTCTGAAAAATATGTGCGGGCTAGGTATTGATGTCCTTGATCCATTAATTTTTTTTTAATTTTGATACATACAAAAAAAAAATTGTTCTATATAGTTCGCCTATGTTTGAATTGTAATTGGTTTGACTTCGAAACTTGATTAAGGAAAAAATATTCAATAAAACACTATGAAACGAACTGAAAGGGCTAGATATCGTAGTTACAAATTTAAATTAAAGAAAAAAAAAAATTATCCTTCAGGGAAAAAAATTTATGTTGTATACGATGAGCGTCATTCCTTAAAAATGTTGTTTACTAAAAAAAACTAGTTTTCGAAGGAGATGGAAAAAGAAGTGCAATCTAATTCCAATTTTTTTGAAAAAAAAAAATTTAGAATCTACAGACGAAATGTCACAAATCACTAGTTTGCATCATCTTCAAATTCCTCACGGTTTAGCCGCTATAGGTGCCTGAAAGTGAAGATTTAGTTAGAAAATATTATTTCAGTGTCTAGTTTGGCCAAAAAGTGTAAACCAGTATTGTGGGATAACCCCGTGGCATAAATCAAGAACAACACCGGATATGGTCTGATGGATGTGCTAGTAAGTACATTATTTTTTAAATTTTTTATTTATTTATATTTACTTTTAATTTTGAGATTTAAATTGTCGAATTACACTTATATATATAATTACTTTTTTGAAGAGCTAATTTGGTTTTAGTGTAATTATTTGTAACTTCATGCATGGCAATTTAAGTCGTCAAAAGCTTTTGTTTGGTTAAGCCATCAACATGCTAGATGCAACACCAATTTTTTTGTGGAATTTTTATGAGAGTGGACATGGAAAATGAGAGCACGATGGAGTAGGAGCATGTGTGAAGCATGCACTTTGTCAACATGAACTTGCTGGTAACTTTCACCATATATATATATATGGAATGTAGATATATTTTTGAAAATATTAGATATATATTTAAATTAAATTAAAAATTCTTTTAAGTTCCTTGAAAGTAATAGGTGAAAAATTGTTCCAACATGTGTACTTATAGGTAATGCCATAAAAAATGCAAATGAAATTATTGAATGGTGTAAAAGTCATTTTTCCGCTCGTGACTCAACATACAACACACAGTATTTTTGGGAAGTTATAGGTACATCTAGTCAAAATTTGTTAAAAATTTGAATTTCAAAGTTCAAGTGTACATGATTTTTAATTGAATTTTTAAATTTGAATTTATAGATATTGATCGATCAAATCCTTATAATTGTCAAGCAATTCATGGTATTAGAAGTCTACATCAAATCATGACAACGAGAAGTAGTAAGCCTTATGCAATTAATGTGAGAGAAAAATCATATTTTTGTGTTGATTGCATTGAGAACAATGCAAATATTGTTCAATGTGAGAATATTACAGATGGGTATGTTTCACAATGAGAAATGAAATAATTAATATCAATGCCTCCTTTTGTTGAAGATGATAATGTCGATGTCTACGATCCTCTATATTCAACTAATTGTGAACGTTTATCTGATTTAGTTGTTATAGGTATGGAAATTGATTAATTTAGTTAAAATTGATTAAAAATATATTTTCAACTTTTGTATTTACTTTACATGTGGTGTGTGTATAGGAGATATTTTCAATGTTGCTACAAATCCTGACAATGCAGAAGGTGTAGATTAATATCTACTAATATGTACACAACCAAAAATAAAATTGGTGGAATCGATGACAGATGGTGATGGACAAGAGTATCCCATTGGATTAGTTGTTATTGAAGGCACATATTATCAACAAATAAAGATAGATAAAAATGGTATTATTTTTGTTGATTATATGCCTAGACAAAAGGTTCTACATTACAGTCACTTAGTTATAGCAAAAAAAATAAAATTAGAATCTTTACCAAAAAAAGGACGTGCCTAACAAAAGTGGAGGTTGCCTATTGAAGATCATGAATTTTTTTTAGAGATAATTAAAGATAGAGAGGATCCAAATTTTATGTACCAGGAGCTTCAAGTTGGTTTTTGGATATATGTGTACATGTACATTGGCTGGATATGTGTGTGTGTGTGTGTGTGTGTGTGTGTACTCAAAATTTTTATATATCTCTAGATCTATATATTTATATTGATTGGACATGTGGCATGATTTAGAATGGGATTTTTCAAAGGCTTGGTCATTTATTTTTGGAATTGTATAAATAAATTTGTTCCATGTGGTATTCTTAATTTAGTTCAAGAATCTTTGTTTTCATAATTTACTTGAACTTGAAACTCCACTTAAATATGTATGTTAGATCATATATATTCTTGATACAAAACATAGTGACTTTAAAAATGTTTTCAAACATTTTGCCTAAATTCCTTTAATTTATCTATTTCCAATTTTGTATTAGAAATTATATATGTTGGACACATGGAGTTATTTTTTAAGTTCACTTGAATCTTCAATTTAATTTGTTGAATCTTAGATCATGAGCACACATGTACATATGTATGCAATTGACTTGAAACCTAGTGACTAATTAAAAAATTTACATTTTGCCTAGAAATTCCTTTAAATCATCTATTCCTTGATTGTATAAATTTATGTTTGACATGGAATGAACTTACTTTTTCACATTCAAATTTTTGAACTAATATGACCTTACTTGTTCACCTTCAAATTTGTGCCATTTTCATATCGTAATATGTCACATTCTAGAAAATTATTATTTTAATCCTAAGCATCCCCCCTCATCCTAATCATCTTTAATTGAACCAAGTATCCTAATATCCCATTTAACCATGTTATCATCCCTTCATAATCATTCATTAGATAACATGTTCTAATAATCACCATGCTAATCCTAATCATTTTCATATAATCATCCTTATATATTATTTTTGTGCCCTAATCATTCTTTAATTATCCACCTTATCTTAATCATGTACACCCAAATAATTTAATCCATATCACATGTCTCTAATCCATCCTATCTCATTCTAATAATGTCATATCTAATTCATCCATTTAATCACTATCATTATCATCCATAATAACCCTAACTATCACATTAAAAATTCTTTTGGAAAGAGAACATATAGTGCACAAATAAAAAGTTACAATTAACAAGGGAAAAATTTAATATCCTCAAAAAAAATTTCTCTAAATGTGATAGGTTTACAGGTTACAACATTATAGATAAACAATGACAATATAACATCCTTAAGCAATCTTTTCTAGAAGTCAAAAAAACAATCTAGTAGTTAAACAAGAACAATTTATATGACACAATTTTAAAAACCTAGGTCCAATTTTTTTTGAGATATCTATGTTCATAAATTATTCAAAATCATAATCTTAAGTCATCCTTTGCCAAGAGTTTTTGGCCCTTGGCCTTTGATTTCGCTTGAGACTTGGAGCCCATAATGGCACATCCCCATTGTCGTTGGTACTCATCAAACTTATCATTGAAATTGGAATTTAGCAGGATTATTGAAGCAATAAAATTGTGCATGCTTGATTAAGAGGACATATGTATGATTTTTTGATGCATACTATTTATCTATTAATGCTAGTAGCTGAAATAAATGGTTCAATTTTGAATCGTATACAATTGTATTTGCTCACTTTTGCAAGCCAATTTCAATGATAAGTTTGATGAGTACCAACAACAATGGAGAGGTGGCATTAAGGGCTCCAAGTATCAAGCGAAATCAAAGGCTAGAGAAAAACTCTTGGCCAAGGAGGTAGCACAAAGGATGAATTAGGATTCTAATTTTGAATAGTTTATGAACATCTATCTCAATTTTTTTTTGGAGGGGTAAAAAAGTTATGAATTCTAAGTTTACTTGTAGCTTTCCTTAATTTTCTTTATATTCATAAACTTTAACTTTTTCATTCAAATACCAATTTGCATCCACTAATAATTGGCTTTGATTTATGGTTAAAAGGTAATTATTGAAATGCTGGACATCTATGTATCATCCACCAAAACCATGCTCTTCCCTTCCTTTTAATTTTTAGTTTTCTACTTAAATTATTTAAAACATGTTTGTTCAATTTCAAGATGAAATATTTAGTAACCATTTACTACTATGAAGGAATGGTAGAAGATTAAAAAGGAGAAGTATACAAAAGTCAAGTTGAATTTGATTGGAGAGAGAAATAGAATAATGTATGATGAACAAAAGCAATCGATTAAAATTTGTGATTCTTACAAATCTTGCTGTTGTGATCCCTCCTTAGTGTTGACCTAGTGTCATGCATAGATTTGTTAAAAATCCCATCCCACAATGCAACTTTGGGATTGGATGCTCCTTCCCTTAAGGGGAAGTATAAGGATGAAGATAGATGAATCAAGCCCTTTCTTAAAAAAAAATGATTTTCTTTTGGATCTTGTCATGTGCACATCTAAAATATTTTTTTTCTTAAATGGCTAAAGTGTTAAAGTATGTTAATTTTGAAAGTAATTCACTTTTAGAGTGAAAATATAAATTATTGAATATTTACACATATGAGGTATTACTCTAGTAATTCAATAGTTCATCTTGTAAATTAAGTAAACTTATATTCATAACCTTTAAATATGAACAAATTTAGAGCTAAGAATTTAGGAACTATCTATTTTCAATTGAAATTTTATGTTTCACTTAAATATAGCATTAATCTCTTGCACATAAATTTGCATTCAATTTTTTCTATTTCTTGACTTATTTATTTAGACAAATTCATTTTTATTCAAATAAAATTAATTGTACATGTCCATCTTTTTAAATTTACAAATAGAAACCATTAGATAGTCCAAAATTTTGATTTCATGATGTCAATATATCTAAAACAAGTGTGAACAAACCATAATTTAAATTTAAATTTAAATTTGTACAAAATTTCTAAATAAATAAAACCATAATAATTTGTACGATGTAAATAGATGTAACAAGTATTTGAAAACTATAATAATGTGATAAAAAACCTATTCAAACCATAAAACATAAACATATACATGTGTGAATGTGATGTAAATCATAACAAGTGTATATACCATAAAACATAAACATTTATATAATTTGATGTACATAAATCATAAAAAGTATCTCAGGGACAACATAATAATCTGATCTCAAACCATAATGTTGTAAAAAATCTCAAAGAGAGGGATATCTATTGTGAATAGAATCATCAGATCTCTGGTTTGATCTCTCCCTCGATCCATGGATTGATCCCTCTCCTGATCCAAGATGTGTGGATCCATGTCCCAATCCAAGCTCTCTAGATCTATGTCCTAAGCCTCATCCCAAACCCTGCATGTGTGTTCAAGTACACACATGAAATTTAATTTATTTTGAATACATGTATATATATGTGTGTGTACATATATATAAAATTATCTAATCGTGTATGTGTACAAACTTTCAATGTGTTCAAACTTACAAATCGAGTAATTAAATTTTAAATAAAATTATTTAAATGTACCCTAGCTATGTGTTGCATGGGATCACCATCATGTCCTGATCCAAGCTCTCTAGATCTATTCCCTAAGCCCTGCATGTGTTCAAGTACATGCACACATGAAATTTTAAAATTTAATTTAAATATTACATGTATATATGTGTGTGTGTGTACAATACATATATGTAAAATTATTTAAATGTACCTCAGTTGTGTGCTGCATGGGATCACCATCATGTGCCAAATTTCCAAACTCTGACAAATCACCATACTGCTTGAAAAATTTCAAGTACACAATTTCAATTAGGAGTTAAACAACTAGACTTTAAAATTGACATGTTAAACATGTATCGTACGTATTTTTTTAGAACACAATTAAATGTATATATATAAATTATTCAAGTAACTATTGTGCCTGATCGATGGCTCTACCAATGTCACTAAGATCATGAGAATGCAAGGAAATCACAGGGGGATTTGTAGCATGTACAATATCAATGCCAAAAATAAATTGAGTATATGCGCCATGGACAACATCAGGTGCCACAGTAACCTGATAAACGTGATCTCTAACATCATGATGACTTGGAAAAGCCAAAGGATCGATATAAACATGATGTGCATGGGATCCTGTAGGCTGCTCTGGAATATCCCCTAGAGTTTCCACCTTGTGGCTTGAATGTGTACCAGGATATCATTGTCTAATAAATTCCTGTACACAGTCAAGAGAGATCCCATGGTCCTCACTAATGACCTAATATGCTGCTAGTAAATCCAAAATTGAGACTCTACACACATTACATGAAGTTGTGTGGTTCATATGCTTGATATCTGAAGGAGTAGGTAGATCGACACAAATAAATGGATCATAAGATGTTGATGTAGCCTTTGTGGGAGGAAAGATAATTCGTGGGAGTAATAAGTATCTACCATCTTGATCAGATGAAATCTGATCAATTTGTGTCATAATAGAGGTAATGTTATCAATAATATGGGATAGAGTGGATCATGCTGCTAACTCCCCTGTTGTTTCCAATTCCACACATTTTGGTAAAAAAAAAGGGTTTGGGCCAACTAATGCCCTCTTGTCTACAGGTGGTGGAAAAAATAGATGTCTAAACTATGGTTTGTCATAAAAATGGCCTTTACCTTGGCCAAGATGCTTAGGATGAGATGTGTAGTCCACATCTATTTATAAATGAAATTCTGCATATAAATGTTTGACAAAATATGTTGGCAACTCATCATTGTGAGGCCATCTATGATACACTACCAACCATCTAGGGTATATGAATGGCACAACAAGAGGATCTAAACACCTCATAACCACATATCCTCTAATTCTATTTTGTCCTCTATAATGAGGGAACATGATTAACACATTTTTGGATAAAACTAATTTGGCAACTTCTCTATAGTTCATTGTGCTAGTCACACTCCTAGCAAGAGACAAATAAAATTTCTCAATTTTGATCTCATCATAAGGGTTGAATGATTGAATTTTCTTGATCATTTGATGAATCTCATCTCTAATAGTGAATAATCTATCTTGATTAGCCAAATTGGAGGAGTTGTGAATTGTTTTCTCTAAACATTTTAGAGCATTGTTTAATCTAGCAATACTATCTTGATATAAATTTGACCTATTTTTAGCCTCTTGATTAGAATGAGGGGAATGGTGAGATCCCTCATTGGCCATGATATATATAGATGTATATTATGTAAATCTAGAGATCTACATATCATTAAAACAAAATATGCATTCAATGTTAAACTTGAATTTAAATCAAATTTCAAAACTAAAATATATATGCATTAAATATATTTAGATAGAGTTATTCAAAACATCAAATGTATGTTTGGAACACAAATGGAAATGATAATTGATTTACCTAAGAAAAATGAAATTTTGTAAAAGTTGCAAAATTGGCTTTGAACCTTTTATAATTAAAACCATTTAAAAATTCTATGTGATCCCATTAAAGATAGATTGGGAAAGAAAATTAGACAATCAATTCATTAGATAAAAAAACTTAAAATTAACCATTAATTATATTCAAGAATCTCACAATAACGATCAAGTAAATTTTCAATGCATAATAATAGAAATCAAGTTTCAATTCCTTGTATAATTTAATCTTGTCAAAGCTTTCCTTTATATAAATTACTATTTTATCTCTAAACATATTCTCACATTTTAGGTCCAAGCTCATAGTCCAATATAAATTTAAAACTCAAAGCTCATGGTTTATAGAAAATCTCATTAAATTATAGACAAATTCATGCATTGTGGTTTCAATGCAAGAAACACAATTCTTATGATGTTTTGATTCATGATCAATTCTTTGTTCAAGCTAGGTTTCATCTAGTTCAATTCACAACTCAAAGCTTGTAGTGCAAGATTAAAATTTAATAAGCTCATTTTTAATTTAAACTTATCAAAATTCTCTTCCAAAAAATAGAACTAGAGTAAAAATTCCCTTAAAAATCTATCGTATATCTATATATACATGTGTATGTACATATATATGTGTATGTGCATGTACATATACATGTATATATGTGTATGTAGATGCATATATGTGTATGTACACATATGTACATACATACATATGTATGTATATATATACATACATGTACATAATGTACATGACATATGTATATATATACATATATGTACATAATGTACATGACATATGTATATATATACATACATCTACATAATGTACATGACATATGTATTTGTATATACAAATTTATGTATGCATAAATATATATATATGTACATATATTTATACATACATACTCAAGTACGCACATACATACACATGTATTCATACATGCATGTACATGTATGTACATATATGTACATACAAACATACACATATATGCATTATACATATACACATATACACATATACATGTATGTAAATACATACACACATACACATGTATGTATATATATGCATAGATACATGCATACACATACACATACATAGACACATACACATGCATACACACATATACATACATACATGTACATGTACATGTACATACATACACACATGCTATACATACATATATGCATGTACATGTACATACGTACATACAGATATATATATGTATACATGCATACACACATACACATGTATATAATACAAACATACAAACATGTACACACACATATATGCATATATGTACATACATACGGGTAAGTGCACCAATCTATGACACAATTTATGTGCCAAATTGAAAAAACGATAAAAAAAACCTTGAAATAAGGCCTTTGGCGTACGCCAAATGACTAAAAAGACATTTGGTGCATGCCAAATTTATTTTTAGACATAAAATACAAAAGTCGGGTTTGGAACCCTCATTTTGTCTTCAACTTGTTGCTTGAGAAGGAAGATTTTAGGTCTGCAACTCGCACTTGCCAAATCTCTTTCATTGTTTGCATCCTTAGCTTTCCATTTTCCATGAGGATGCGACCAACCATCGGAGAGGTCAAAGATTGCAAAGAGGTGTGTATTTTTATTCTATTTATTTCAAATTTTATTTGGAATGCAACTTTAAATAGATTTTTATAATAAAAATTTGTTCTAATTCTCAGGGAATGAATCTATACCTCAAAACATTGAGAATTCACAATCACCCCCTCATCAAGAGCCTCCTATACAAGAACAACCCGAAACCCCTCCATCAATTCATAGGCATCCTTAAGGAACACAAGAAAATATTCAAAATAAAATTGAAAACAATAAAAGAGACATTCAAAAATTAATTACAAGATTAACCGAGCATACCAAAACCCACCCTTATAGGAGAGGGATTGTTGAATCATTGAAGCCAATTTTAACTCATGTAGGAGAAATGAGCGAGCAAATGAATTTTTGGTCAACTAAGAGAGATGAGATGAGGCAATTTTATGCTAATTATTTTTCATATGTAGATGTAAAAAAACTAAAAATTAGCAAAGTCGAGTTGTGTGCCCTATTTAAAGACCCGAAAACTAATGAAACTTTGTCCCATGCATGCAGGAGGTTCCCCATCCATTGGTGCCACCATAATTTTAATTAAAAACAAATTTTGGGAGTGGTGGTGGATGGTATTTGACCAACCTCCATGCAATAACCATGAGGTGCCACAATACTTTTTAAGGAAACTCTATTGTGAGTTTGTCTTCAATAAAATGCCAAAATATTTTGACATCTTACACTTTCAGGGTAGAGGTGGGGGCTCCATACACGATAGACCTATTGCATGACGTAATCCATAGTTGGAACTGAGAGCCTTGGGTAGACCCATGGTGGAGCATGTCATTGTTCCTTCCATTGTTAAGGACAGTGTAGAGGTGGACATGATGAAGTTGATTGGCTCACTCAACTAGACCATTTTACAGTGTGTGAGTCCTCTAGTAGAGCCTGGCGTGGAGGAGACGTGTAGGCCCCGAGATCCACCCCACCATTGTGGCACTTGTGGTGTTGTTTGCATGTATGATTATCAGGGTGCTCATGATGTAGCTACACAACCTATGTCAGTTACAGAGGTGATGGCTTTCACAGATGATATTTTGAATGATACATTCAACATTGACACTCAGGTAAAATTTAGCGAATTATTTTAATGTTGTTTATTAAAATATATTTTGAAATTTAAGGATAACTAAATTAGTAGAATTTTGATATGATGAAATTTTAGGGTTGCATTGTTCATGAGGGATTCTCTATTCCTACAAACCCTTATACATTCTCGACAATAAGTCCATAGGTATGAAACTACTATTAAAGATATTATTATTGCATTTGAATAGTTGAATGTTATATTTGAATGTTTGTCTCATAACATGCTTCAGATTTCAAAAAGTTTCCTAGTGCACCTTCTTCCTCCACACCTCATGATTCATATCCTCAAACAACGTACACTCAGGTAGCCTTTATTCATTAATAGGGTTATAAATCTATGTTAACTAGTTTTCATAATTTTGTGTATATACAAATCTAAAAAATTGATGAGAAACAAAAAACATTGCATTCAAGTATTCCTTGATCGTGTCACATTATGTTCTCCTATATCAACATGATACCTAAGATATTGTTTCATTTGCAGTTGTTGAAAAGAGATAGCCCTAGTGATGTTGGTGGCACAATGGACCATGGAGTTGTTGCAGCAATAGCCAGTTCTGATCCATTGAGAGAGGTATGGAATAGATTAGTCGATTTGACATTATATTTTCTCTTTTATGGTCTATTATAGAAAATTTTCACGATAATTTTATGTAGTTTAATTTCTATCTTCATGGTTGCTATAAGTGGTTGTCACTCCAAATCGTGGACATGGTGATGCTTTAAATGTGCTTGATGACTATATGTACATGGTAAGTGATTATATTTTGTTATATGCCATTCCATAATTCAATTTATATGTTTTAACATCTTTACTTTTAATTGTATCAATTGAAGGTCTAGAGTGAAGAGAGGAGGAGTAGCGGGCATGTTTGAAAGACAAGACAAGCAACAGTCACTCCATCTAGCTGCAGGATCTATTTCCTTCCCCTAGAGGGAAATGACTATGTATTAGTGTTGTTTGTTTTATGCCTATGTGGCATTTTGGAAAATATGTTTTGTACTATTGATATATATACGTGATATTTTATGTCTAAATGGCTCCTTTGTACTAAGCCTATATGATTTTTTTGGATATATTTATATAATTTTATCAATATATATCATTGTATAGCCTTTCGGATTTTTGATTAAAGAAACTCTTATTTTGCTACTGTCATTCTTGAATGATGTTATCATGTGTATCATGCAAGTTGTATGCTTGAATGTTGTAGGCATGGATTTTTTTAGATCTAATGCTTAATTAATTACTGTTGAATGCTCAATAAGCCCCATGTAAAGCATATTGTATAAATAAGATCCATTCGTGGTGGTTTATATCCTTTGGAATGTTACTTGTGCCTCACCGATGCAAAGGCAAGGAGGCTCAAACCCAATTAGTTTGAAAAACTACCTTCAAGGGGCTCCTAACAAGATTAATACAACCTATTTTGAGCAATCTACACAACCTAAAAGCCCCATCAAACCAAACTCTTCATTCAACACCTTACCCAACAATCCACCCTTGTAGCACTCTGATGCAGAGCCAAGGTGGAGAAGACTCACACCAATGGAAATGTCAATTCTCAATCAAGAACTCTTCTTCATAATGATTCGGCCTAATAGGCATCAACCCACTATCAAGGGTCTCAACTCCTCAACCTTTCAAATAAACAAAAAGACTCCACCAAGGCCCTATAAAGACCATAAACATTCATAAAATGACAATTGAATCAATTGATAACAATCCCTAAGTCAGATTCATCAAGGTTTCCAAAACTCACATTTATGACTGGTTATTCTTGTAGTTCTCAAAACTCAGTTTTAGCCAGATTTCTCCCAACCTTTCCAAAATACTAGATAATTACAAGATGGATTGAGATATCCTTTTTAGGGCTACACAACATACCAAAGAATCGGTGGTCACTCGTTTGGACTAACATAGAATTTCAACACACCTACTTCAATTTTGGCTTCATAATTAGCCCTTTTTTTCTGAAAGGACCACCCTTCCAAATTTAGGTATCTACCCAAACACCTTGGAAAGTATTAGGTCATGGTGCCAAGCCTCAAATTTTGTCATTAGTTTGTGTCTACAGAGCCTCTAACTCACAAAATCAAGGGTTTTAAAGAAACATATAACTCCGAACCTCTCTCAACACTTCCAAAGCCCCAAAAAACTTAAAATACTTCTACACAGACTCATTAGACCCTCACATAACCCTTATAGGCATTAATTCTTAAAAACCTCTCTTTGGTTCCTCACTTCCATGTTGGAAAACCCCTGTTCAGTATTAGAACAGTCACAAAAATGCCACTTAATTATGACTCCTTATTCCAAAATGAGTTGAAACACTTATTACAACATTTTTTTAATCAATCCATCGAGATAAAGTAGCAAATAGTAGGTGGATTGATTGTTACATCACAGATTTCCCCTCAAACCCTTGATTTAGCCACATTGGGACAACCACTGTTTGTGTTGGTTCTCTCTACAAATAAAGAGTTAAGACACAAAATAAAAAATAAATGAATTAGAAAAAATATAGACAAATCCTCTAAAATTATTAGACCATGAAGAACCTATATGTGCCCGTACAACACTCAAAAAGATCAAGAAAATAGTATTTTTCTAGAAAATTCCTCAAAACTCTGGTGTTTATTGTGTAAAATTGTTACAAAACTTCTTCCACTCTCTCATTCGAGCCTTGGTAAGTATTTTTAAATAATTTTCCAACAACCATCTTCTCCCCAACACCCATAACTAACCTTCGGATTATTTGGTCCCTTAATTACATTTGTTTGTGTTAAAGTTGCTTTGTCAGCATTTTACAACTTATATGATTTATAATTGACTTCTAAGACACAAAAAACCCTTTATTTGCATTATGCTTGATCTCTCAAAGCTTATTAGACAAAATAAACTTAAATAGACTAACATTTCCCTATTGATGTATTCAAATAAAAAAAATTGATGATGTGGTGTAGGTGCTCCTACACCAAACTCAAAACCTGGTCCAAGCCTAATTTCTCGCAACCTTTCCAAAACACCTGACCATTTAAAGGTGGATTAAGATACCCTTTTCAGGTTTACACAACATATGCCAAAACCAATAGTAACTCTTTTAGACCAACATGAACTTTCAATACACCTCCCTCGCTCCAGGCTTCACAATTAGGGCTAATTTCCAAAGGAACCCCCTCACAAACTCGCCTCCAAACCAAGGAAACTTGAAATAGTCTTAGGGATTCTCACCAAACTTAGGATTCTCCCATTTTAAGAGCCCCAAGAACTTGTTCTATTCCTCTACTCACAAACCGTCCTAAACCTTCACAAAAACAAGGGTTTTAAAGAAACTCATAACTCCAAACCTCCCCCAATCCTTCCAAAGGTCCAAAAACCCCACAATACCTTTTACCTAACTTAAAAGACACTCACAATCCCATTCCTTTCATTATTTATTAGATTCACTACTTGAGTTCCTTACTTTCATGGTGGAAACACCCCTGAGCAACATTAGAACTTCACACCCTACCGATTTTATTAATTCTCTCAGCCTCCAAAGTATTCATACACAAAAATAATCATGGCACAAGCCAATCCACTAAGAAACAAGGTTAGAATAGTAGGTGGATTAGCTAATGTGTCATGGTGTTGCCCTCAAAACCCCTATCACAGAAAACAAAGGAGTAACCAAGTTTGCTAATCCCACACACACCAACGGTGGATTTAAATGTTCAAAATAGATGAAAAGATATTAAACACATATGCAATCAAGTATCCAAAGAATCAAGTCATGATAGACTTGTATGGGCCTGTGCAAGGCAAAGAAAATTCAAGAAAATAAAGAAAACCAGCGATCAACGTTTTCAAGTATATTTTCTTATTAGAAACTAAACAAAATCAACCCTCAACTCAGGGTATTACAACAATATATCTTGATACCACCTTCCAAATACCCCTTGAGCCGATCAACCACCATAAACACCCTTTGTTAGACTTCTAAGATGGCAATTTTCCAATTTTTTTCTTAATTACCATTCATTCACAACTTGATTTTGCAAATACCACCTAACTGACATATTAAGCCTTTTAAATAAAATTGCAAGGTATTTCCATAGCATATAGAAATATAGAGAGCAAATAAAATAAATATTTTAACTAATGAATTATAAAAAATGGATTTTTGTAGTCTATATTCATGTCGTTGATTACATTGCATTGCACATCTTTCAAAGTCAAAGCATTACTTCACTTTGCATAACTAATAAGTAGATGCTGATAAATGATGAAAATTTAATTACAATATAGTTTGAACAAAGTCAACCTAACTAGTTATGCAATTTCTTCACATTGCATAACTAATAACTAGGAGCAGCTGCCAATTGCATTTTCTTATCATGGCATTCTATGAGACCAAATTTCTTTGAGATATTTTTTCAAATAGTTCCCTGCCTTGTCTATGTTACCACATTTTTCATACATGTCTACCAAAGCATCTTCTCAAACAATTCACTGCCTTGTTGCTATGGCTAAAAGCCTAAAGCAAGTGATTTTGAACAAGCTATGGATGCTTCGAAAATTTTTATCAAAAGCATAATAGTAAGCAATATCATAGACAAGGCAGTGAATTGTTTGAAAAAATGCATCGAAAAAATTGCTTTGAAATGATAAATTTAGTTGTGATTTCACTCTTCTTTAACATTGTATATCTGCTCCTTTTATAACAAGAGGTAAAAAAAATGTATAATAAGAGATAAAAACTATCTTTTTTGAAATCGAAAGACATTTCCATAACATAGAGATATAAAGAGAAAATGAAATAAAGAGTTTAACTAATGAAATGTATAAAATAGATTTTTGTAGTTTATATTCATGCATTGCACATCTTTCAAACTCAAAGCATCACTTCACATTGCATAAAAAATAATTAGATGTTGATAGATGATAAAATTTTAATTACAATATAGCTTTTTACAAAGTCAACCTAAGCAGTTATGCAATTACTTCACATTGCATAACTAATAACTAGGAGTAGCTGCCAATTGCTTTAGCTTGTCATGGTATTCCATGAGACCACATTTCTTTGAGGCATTTTTTGAAATAGTTCATTCCCTTGTCTATGCTACGACATTTTTCATATATGTCTACCAAATCATTTTATCAAATAGTTCATTGCCTTCTTGCTATGGCCAAAAGCCTAAAACATATGCTTTTGAACAAGCTATGGATGATTGGAAAAATCCTATCAAAGCATAATAGTAAGCAATAGCATAGACAAGCCATTGAAATTTTTGAAAAAATGCCTCAAAGAAAAGTGGTCTCATGGTGATGGAATGCCATGACAAGCAATAGACAAGGCAGTGAATTGTTTGAAAATATGCCTCAAATAAATGTGGTCTCATGTTGATGGAACACCGGGATGAATGCCTATGGTGATGGGCTGTCATGGCATTCCATCACCATGAGAACACATTTCTCTGAGGCATCTTTTAAAATAGTTCACTGCCTTATCTATGGTATGACATTTTTCATACATATCTACCAGAGAATTTCATGAAAAAGTTCACTGCCTTGCTACTATGGCTAAAATCCTAAAATAGGTGCTTTTGAACAAGCTATGGATGCTTGGAAAAAATCTGTCAAAGCATAATAGTAAGCAATAGCATAGACAAGGAAATGAATTATTTGAAAAAATACCTCAAAGAAATGTGGTTTCACAGTGATGGAAGGCCATGACAAGCCATAGAGAAGGTAGTGAACTATTTGAAAAAAAGGCCTCAAATAAATGCGGTCTCATGGTGATGGAATGCAATGACAATAATCACCATGAGACCGCATTTCTTTCAGGCATTTTTTTAAACAATTCAATGCCTTGTCTATGCTACCACATTTTTCATACATGTCTACCAAAGCATCTTCTCAAACAGTTCACTGCCTTGTTGCTATGGCTAAAATCCTAAAACAAGTGATTTTGAACAAGCTATGGATGCTTCAAAAAAATATATCAAAAGCATAATAGTAAGCAATATCATAGACAAGGTAGTGAACTGCTTGAACAAATGCATCAAAAAATTGCTTTGAAATGATAAATTTATTTGTGCTTTGATGCGAAGCCAAGGTGGAGAAGACTCACAACAATGTAAATGTCAATTCTCAATCAAATAAATCTTCTTCATAATGATTCAACCTAATAGGGATCAACTCACCATCAAGGTTTTCAAACCTTTAATCTTGAAAAATAACAAAAAATCTCCACCAAGGCCCTACAAAGACTCTCAACATTCATACAATGGAAATTTGAAAACAATCTCCAAGTCAAGTTCATTGAGATCTCCAAAACTCAACATTTTACCCATTTAACAACAAGCTATCCTTGTACCCCTGCCATCAGTCCCAACACACTGCCACCATGCTTCTTCACCGTTTTATTAGTGTTATCTATCTCTGTAGTTATGAACCTTGCTTTCTTTACTCTCACATCTACAAGAATAGGACATTCTATGGTGCCCACCATAAGACTTTCACACAAACCTGGTGTCATTACCTCCTTTGCTGCTACATCGATTTTTATATCCATTGCCCCTATATTACTAGACCTATATTGGTTCCCAAAACCATAATTTTTAATTTCCCTCAACACTTATAGGCTCCTTGTTCCCACACATGATTACTTTGGCTCTCCCTTTCATCTCCTCTAGAAGTGGAATAAAAAAAAAAGTATGGCTATCTTTCCTTATGGTATACTTATTTTATTTCCCATCATGCATGGAACGCCTATCATACTGCCATGGTCTTCCAAGGGGTATGTGACAACAGTCCATTGGAATAATGTCATAAATAACACTATCACTTTACTCACCAATCTGGAAATCTACAATAGCTTTCTCATTTACTAACAAAGATTGATCATAACTTAACCAAGATACTTTGTAAGGTAAGCCATGAGGGATTCTTTTCAAATTTATTTTATTCACCATTTCACAAGAAACCATGTTTTCAGTTGAACCTGAATCCACTACCATCCTACATACTTTACCTTGTACCTTGCAATTCATTCTGAAGAGTGATTTCCTTTGTGGGGATTCTTCAAAGATTGGTGCCTTGAGCAATATTCTCCTAATCATCAAACTCTCTCCAAATTTAGATGTAAGGTTCACCATAGGTGAGGTCACACTTTCTTCATCCTCATGCACTAGTTTATTCCTCCTCTCTCCACCATAGGAACTTGAACCTTTTTTTTCAGGGCACTTGAAGGTTGGATGTCCAGGCTGGTTACAAGTGTAGCATCTTCCTGAGAACTGGTAGGAGCCTCTTCCTCCACTAAATCTACCCCTTGAACCTCTCCATCCACCTCTAGAACTAGATTGATCTTGGTCCTTCTTGTCATATCCTTGAGTCTCATTGTGTTCCTTTAAATTAGGATTTAATACTCTTCCTCTAGAAGTGTTTCCTCTTCCTCTTGCTGCTTTGTCTTTCCTTCTCTTCATTTTCTCCTCCACCCTGATTGCCATTTGATAGCAGTCCTCTACAATTCTAGGATTAGCCAAAACCAATTCATCTTGTATGTTTGACCTTAAACCACCAATATATATAGAAATATTTCCATCTTCATTCTCATGATGACCAAATCTTAAACTCAATTTATAAAACTCCTCAGTATAAGACTTAATATCCATCTCCCTTTTTCTTAAATTTTGCAACCTCTTAAACAACTGAACTTGATGATCCTTGGGTAAGAATTTACCTTTGAGTTTTGATATCATCTTATCCCATGATGTGATTTTAGACTTTCCTTGCTTCCTCCTCTCAGATTGAAAGGGATCCCACCATACAAAAGCATGACCTTGCAACTTAGTTTTTGCAATCTTGACCCGTTTTTCTTCAGGAACCTCATCCCATTCAAAACGGTTATCAATTGCAGCAATACAATCCAATAGTTTTTCATCATTTAAAATACCACCATACTTAGGAACATCAAGTTTTACCTTAAGCTTTTCAGTCTTCACTACCTTCAACAACCTTGCAATTCTTTGATCCTCTAGAGTAAGCTCTTCTTCCACATCTTCAAACTCCTCATCTTCCTCTTCTTTAGTCTCAGTCTCTTGCAGTTCCATTATTTTACTTGTCTCCAATGCTATGGATCTCTCTTCCAACTCTCTAAGTTCTCTTGCATGCCTATCTTTCATCAACTTCATCTCTTTAGCCATATTATTCTTCTTTGGAGGCATCTTAGAAACCTTGCCTCTTAACCTTCTTCTTCAACCTGCAAAATGAAAAAAGATCTACTTCCTGATGCCATGATACCACTATGATACAGAGCATCAATAACCAAAATCCTCAACACCATCATTTCTTCAAGGGATTTAAATCCCAAATAAAATCAGGAGAAGATCAAATTAAACAAACAACTTGTTTACTAAACTTTTCATTAATTTCTCTTCAAATTCACTTGATTTCTTTAGTTCTATAAAACTCCAAGACAACATGTTAGTTTACCAAATCATATTATAGACCATTATCAACATATAATTGACTGATCTTAACAAAAAAACCTGATCAAAGGCATTGAACCAACCAATACTTCAATATTCACCAAAACCTCCTTGATACAACTCACACTCCCCAAGGCTAATAGACATAAATTCTTACCTTCAAAATATTATCAGAATTACAAGAGCCTCATAATAATCATGCTTCTATTAGAAAAAAACCAATAACATATTCACATAACTCTAAGTTATCAGATTTACTGATTTTCACAGTCATAACACCATTCTTCATCAAGATTCCACCGTAGTCTAAACATCAAATCAACAACCTTAACCTTTAAAATTTTCCCAAATCATTGAAATACCTTTGAAAACATTATTTAAGCAACTACATAACAAATATAATCACAAATACCACTGGCCTTTATTTTAACACTCATTTCATTAATTTCCTTGTAGGTTAGCAAAGCCGTGAATCGGGTGATACAACTCTACCATATTTGCATAAACACAAGATTGATATAGTTTTAGAGACCCATTATAGAGTATTTAGACATATCACAAAAAACAATTCCACTTTTTTTGAGAGAAACATAAAAAAAATGGCCTGATATGCTGCTCTCAACCACAAATTAGGCCAAATTTGTAAGGGGACTACCAAAAAATCATCTCCAAATCACTAACCAACCTTAAATAGTATTTTCTCATACCTCCAAACTCAAAATTCCACCATTTTCAAGAGTTATTAGATCCACTAAAACATTTAAATATCAAAACCCTTGAATATAGGCTTTGCAAACAAAATAATGAGGGTTTCTTGGAATATCAACTTCCACATCTTCTACCAACATGCCATATCTTCCAACACCTTTAAATACACCTACAAACATCATCTATACCCTTCTCAAGCCACAAAAAACTCTATTTCTTCATTATGCATGACTGTAGCATCAAATTTTATGTGGAAACCTTCAATTTATGTGTGTAACAATAACTTCATGTCAGCAGTCTTGCATTCCCCTATACCTACAATCATAAAAAAACATTCAAAACACCCTAACATTAACCTACTCCACCAATCTACTTGGCCTACGTTGATGGAGTAGTGATGAAATTCTCTATTAGACTCTCAAACCCACTGTAAAAAGAACTATACCAGCCCCCTTTTTGCATGCCTTACAATGCCTTTTCTAACTTCTTATTGGTGCAACTACCCTTTTAACTCTTAATCTTCCTTGATTTATGCTCTCTCTTGCTACATAATTACATCATGATTACTTTTTAACAACATTGTATTATTTGCATTTTTTATATTTTCACCTCCTAGTGACTTATTTTATGACTTGATTACATTCAAATTAGCTATTACAAGGCCTCGACACATAATTTTGGCTTGAACATACAAATTGGACAAACTAGCCTTTTGAAGGCATTACAAGCCATAGACAAGACAGTGAACTGTTTGAAAAAATGCCTCAAATAAATGCGGTCTCATGGTGATGGAATGCAGTGACAATAATCACCATGAGACCACATTTCTTTCAAGAATTTTTTCAAACAATTCACTGCCTTGTCTATGCTACTACATTTTTCATACATGTCTACCAAAGAATTTTGTCAAATAGTTCACTGCCTTGCTGCTATGGCTAAAAGCCTAAAATAGGTGTTTTCAAACAAGCTATGGATGCTTGGAAAAAATATATTGAAGCATAATAGTAAGCAATAGCATAGACAAGGTAGTGAATTGTTTGAAAAAATGCCTCAAAGAAATGTGGTCTCATGGTGATGGAAGGCCATGACAAATGCCTATGGCTATGGATTGTCATGTAATTCCATCACCATGAGAGGGAATTTATTTGAGGCATTTTTTCAAACAGTTCACTTCCTTGTCTATGCTACGACATTTTTCATACATGTCTACCAAAGCATTTTATCAAACAGTTTATTGCCTTGCTACTATAGCTAAAATCTTAAAATAGGTTCTTTTGAACAAGCTATGGATGCTTGGAAAAATTCTATCAAAGCATAATAGTAAGCAACAAGCTATGGTATCATTTTTTTTTTTCACATGGAAATCAACATGATTTTATTCACATTTTTTTTGTAGGTTTTAAAAACATTTTTTGTCAATTTTTTAGTTTTTGTTGATCAGACAAGAAGTTTCTAAGCGTCACAATGTCCGAGTAATAGCATGCTGAGGTTCACAACCATTTTGCACTTTGGACCCTTAAGGGATCGATCTGGTTGAACATAGCTCAGAGCGATTTTAGGTATTTGGGTGCGAAAGAGGACCATGTCTAGCGTAAAAATACCTATCTAAATGCATTGGAACAATTCATTTGGTGACATGAGCTGCAGAACGAAAGTTGCACCACTTTGCAACTTTCAATTACTTGCATTTGACAAGTTTTTCCTTGAGTGAAAATTCTCTAGCACAGGAAAATGCCTCCAAGATAGCGAAAAATGAGAGGTTATTGTAGAGGGGCCCAATTTGATCCCGTTGGACTAGATGAGAAGTTTCTAAGAATCACGATGTCCGAGTAATAGCATGCTAAAGTTCACAGCCATTTTGCACTTTGGACCCTTAAGGGATCGATTGGGTTGAATGTAGCTAAGAGTGATTCCACATATTTTAGTGTGAAAGAGGACCATGCCTAACATAAACATACCTATTTAGACACATTGGAACCATTTTTTTGTTCACATGAGCTGCAGAATGAAAGTTGCACCACTTTGCAACTTTCAACTACTTGCATTTGACAACTTTTTTTCCTGAGTGAAAATTCGCCAGCATAGGAAAATTTCTCCAAGATAGCAAAAACAAAGAGAGGTTATTGTAGATGGGCCCAAATTGATCTTGTAGGATTAGACGAGAAGTTTCTAAGCATCACGGTGTTCAAGTAATAGCATACTGAATTTCATAGCCATTTTGCAATTTGGACCCTTAAGGGATCGATTTGGTTGAACGTAGCTCAGAGCGATTCTGCATGTTTGGGTGTGAAAGAGGACCGTTCCTAGCATAGACATACCTATTCAGACATGTTGGAGCATTTATTTTGGTCACACGAGCTGCAGAATGAGAGTTGCACTACTTTGTAACTTTCAACTAGCATTTGACAACTTTTTCCTCGAGTGAAAATTCACCACCATAGGAAAAATCCTCCGAGATAGAAAAAACCAAGAAAGGTTATTGTAGAGGGGCCCAAAATAATCCCATAGGATTAGATGAGAAGTTTCTAAGCATCACAATGTTCGAATAATAGCATGCTGAAGTTTGTATCCATTTTGCACTTTGGACCCTTAAGGGATCGATTTGGTTGAACATAGCTCAAAGCGATTCCGCATGTTTAGGTGCAAAAGAGGACCATGCCTAGCATAAAATTACCCACTCAGATGCGTTCGAACAATCTAGTTGGTCACATAAACTATAGAACGAAAGTTGCACCACTTTGCAACTTTCAACTACTTGCATTTGACAACTTTTTCCCTGAGTGAAAATTCTCTAGCACAAGAAAATGCCTCCAAGATAATGAATATCGAGAGAGGTTATTGTAGAGGGGAAAAATTTGATCCCATAGGATTAGATGAGAATTTTCTAAGAATCATGATGTTTGAGTAATAGCATGCTGAATTTTGCAACCATTTTGCACTTTGGACCCTTAAGGGTTTGATTCGGTTGAACGTAGCTCAGAGCGATTCCGTGTGTTTGGGTATGAAAGAGGACCATGCCTAACATAAAAATACCCACCTAGACACATTGGAACAATTCGTTTGGTCACACAAGCTGCAGAACGAAAGTTGTACCACTTTCCAACTTTCAACTACTTGCATTTGACAACTTTTTCCCCGAGTGAAAATTCACCAGCATAGGAAAATGCCTCCGAGATAGCGAAAACCTAAGTGATTTTATTTTAGATGGCCCAACATGATCTTGTAGGATCAGATGAGAAGTTTCTAATCGTCATGGTATCCGAGTAATAGCATGCTGAATTTCATGGCCATTTTGCACTTTGGACCCTTAAGGGATCGATCTGGTTGAACGTAGCTCAAAGTGATTATGCATGTTTGGGAGTGAAAGAGGACTGTGCCTAGCATGAACATACCCAACCGAATGTGTTGGAATAGTCCGTTTGGTCAGACAAGCAACATAATGAAAGTTGCACCACCATGCAACTTTCAACTACTTGCATTTGACAACTCTTTCCTCGAGTGAAAATTTTCCAGCACAAGAAAATGCCTCTGAGATAGCAATAACTGAGAGAGGTTATTGTAGAGCGGTCCAACATGATCCCATAGGATTAGACAAGAAGCTACTAAGCATCACGATGTCCGAGTAATAGCATGCTGAATTTTGCAGCCGTTTTGCACTTTGGACCCTTAAGAGATCAATCCGGTTGAACGTAGCTCAAAGCGATTCCGCATGTTTGGGTGCAAAAAAGGACCATGCCTAGCATAAACGTACCCATCAAGATGCATTGGAACAGTTTTTTTGGTCACATGAGTTGTAGAATGAAAGTTGCACCACTTTGCAACTTTCAACTACTTGCATTTGACAACTCTTTCCTCGAGTGAAAATTTGCCACCACAAAAAAATGCCTCCGAGATAGCAATAACCAAGAGAGGTTATTGTAGAGGGGTCCAATGTGATCTCGTAGGTTCAGACAAATATTTCCTAATCACCATGGTTTATGAGTAATACCCTGTCAAATATTGTTGCCCTTTTGCACTTTGTATCCTTAAGGGATTGAGTCGATTGAACTAGAGTAGTTTTTCTGTTGAATGTCATACCCTAAGGTATGTTAGACATGACCTAGGTTACATCGATTTCTCTGAGGCATACATTGCCTCTACCTTGTCAACCCTAAGCAATATGATTTTAGGGGTACTCTCGATATTAGGAGTAACATATAATGAGCCATACACAAGCCCTTGATATTTTTGTCATTTCTCTAGAAAAATGGGTTATCTTATTCCTTGTTAGTGTAGACTAAGGCTACCATGTCATGTGAATCCCCCATGTTATTAATGACTTGGAAACCCTTACCACATTGATCTATTGGTAGGGTTTCTTTCTCTTTCTCATATTGGTACAACAATTTAGAGATGTCTTCCTCTATAACCTCTTTGTTTAGCTCTCCCCACTTGGAGAAAACCATGGGTTCAAATTTGATGATAGAAGAGGCTTTTTTCTATGTGTTATGGTTTTCCATATGTCTTAGGAGAAGATGGGATTTTCCTACATACAAATACCCTTTAAGACCATAGTCTCTACAACCCTTGTCTTGTCTTGTATTTGGACCTTGATATTTGGAAAGGATTTATGTGAGATGGATGATGATGCTAAAGTGGATGGATCAATATAGGATGATGAATGCGAGGCAATATCATTGTTAGGAACTTGGAGTAGTTTTTGATAATTTTCTTCAAAGTTATGATAATAATGGAAAGGCCAAGGGTGAAGGGGACACAATCAACTAAGAGGGGGGATGAATCAATATATCCAAACAATTACAATTGTTAGTCTATGTTCAATCCTTTAGGGTCAAAACAACCTTTTATTTAAAATTTGTAAGAGGCTAGTCTCTAATTCCTTGAATGAGTCAAATTCACATGCATGAGTAGGTTTTTTTTTTATAAATGAATTTAATAAAGACTGAGTTGAGACGTTAGGGTTTTGTTACCTTTTAGGTCTCTTCTACTAGTTTTTCGAGATTTCGTGGCAATCAAATGTGCTACAAGCTTTCAAATGGAAGACTACAAAGAAGTTAATGTAAGTTCTCACATGAGTGAAGTGATGGCATATGACAGTTAATTGGAAAAAGATAGCAGCAAAAAATCAAATCATCAAGAGATAACATAGATTGAAGAAACCCTAGATGTTGAGATAGAGGGACCATTCAAAATTTCAAGGAAGATCACTGCTAACAGTTGGTTAGGGTATTTGAAAGTCCATCAAAAGGTTTTATGAATGAGGTTATATAGTCTTTAGATGAATATAATATTTTCTTTTGGGCTAGATAATTTGGTGTTTCTTGCTAGTCTTCTGCACTTTCAAGGAATAAAACTAGAGCCAAGGATTAATAAATCGTGCTCATCATTTAGCAAGGAGGGTGCAGTAGTAAATGATGTAGTTTCTATAAGTGGTAATGAATATGATTCCCTTTTTTGATATCCTTTCTTTGAGGTCGGTCACTTCCTTATTATCAAGGTATTGAAAAGATCCAATTTAGGAGAGTTGGAATTGGATAGGAAACAAACAAATGTACAATCAATTGGTAGTGTCAATGTAAGTGAGGTATGAAGACAATCATCATTTCATCAAAGGATAATAGATTTAAAAGAAGGTCATTCATTAAGACAAGCATCATGAATGTATGAACACAAGGGAACTGTGAAGGGTCACTGTACATGGAAATGTGCAAATGAAAAGGACATATTAGAAATGAGTAGTGATCAATTGTTAAGTATAGTGAGTGTATGATTATAAAGTGCTTGACAATCAAATTCACTCACCACAGTCAATGTCCTATGATTTTCAAGTCTATGTCAGTCAGTGTGTCAAGCCTCCAAGAGCTATGGTTGTGTATGCAATAATAGGTCCTTATGAATGAGGAGTCTTCAATTAACTCTTTAAATGTAAACCATGAAGCATTACAACTAATTTTAAATTTAATATACATATTTAATTGAGGCATATATTAAGGAATATACACATTTGCATGTATTAATTTCTAATGATTTTAATATATCAAAAAATACACTAAGTTAATGATAAATATTACAATAGTGATGGAATAACATCTTGAAAATCTTCCCATTTGTCAATACTTGTAGCAATACATGTAGGGAAATAATCCTCCCATTTCCAACACAGATCATGAAATATATTGTACTTGAGAAAAGGACAAAAGGAGTTGCTGCCTAGTTTCATTTTTCCATTCCACCTCAGATGGCCCAACTATTTGCATTCCAAAATGGTTCAAAACATGTACATCCCCTGCTGCCAACGAAACACATGGGTAGTACCCTCTCTGTGATTGTTTAGTATCATAGGAATTTGGCCCACAAAAAACTTGCAAAAGCCTCTCAATCTTAGACATAGACTCACATAAAAATCATTAAAAGAGCAATAACTAAATAATGTTAGTCATCAGTATCATAGGAATTTGGTCCACAAAAAACTTGCAAAAGACTCTCAATCTTAGACATAGACTCACATAAAAATCATTAAAAGAGCAATAACTAAATAATGTTAGTCATACACCTGACGAGACCTACTATCACCTTCATGCATGCTAGATAAGGAGGTCGATTGAATGTCCTACAATGGTGATGTGCCCCTTCTCTACTTTATCATCTCTCGATGACCCTATGTATAAATTTCAAATATATCACTGAGAGGCTTAACATAAAACGTGTAGCATATAAGAATCCAATAAATCTAGGAGATGGAAAAGAAAGAGAAGATTGACAACCAGAAAATGCACCAGCAACCGATGTTTCTCATACCAATGAACACTTGCACTAGTAATCGATGCTATTCTTTTCTTCTATACTTTGAAAAACTTTAGTATTACCTACAGTCACAATTAGAAAAGGATCAATGACAGTCGTAAATGCATATGACATCAAACAAAAATGGTGAAAAAGTCTTATTGCAAGGTGTTGGTCCAAAAGAGTGATCAATAATATGGCTTTACAAATTCAATGTGCATACTTACAAATCAATCTAGGGAACCATCTAGGTTTGCTCTAGTCTTTATTGTGTCGAGTATTGCCTTGTGGTCAGACTCACACACTTTCCACAAGTTCTTGTTTGCAAGTCTACTTGATCAAATGAACGTTGGTGGCGACGACAAGTTTTGAATAGTGAAGAATTTTCTGATGCATTTCAAAGTCCTCAAACAACGAAACTACAACATTCTTAACTGGATACCTTTGAAGCCATGTTCCAATAAAAACCACCGAACCTGTAGGATATTCTATGTTTTCTCCTTCTATAACTAGGGACTCCAAAAAAAATTTGGCCTTGATACAACGACACAGGTAATAATCTATAACCTCTTCATTGTCTTCATCTGCAATCACCACATAAACATGCCTTGCATTGATATTTTCATATTTTTAGATTTATTTACTGAGAAACATAATAAAACTTGTAAGTAAGATATATTCCCTAATTCTAGTAGGTCCGATACATGATCAAAGTCAATGGATTATTGCATCTCCGTGATTTGTAGAGCTGTCGGGAGTTGATAAGTGTCAAGTGGGGTTAGAATTCTTACAGACCATTCATCAACCCACTATGTTGACTTGCAATCTGTCCATGATTGAAGTGTACATGCATGAAAAAAGCATGCCATTTTCCTTTTATGGATAGTCCATGTACCTGAATTGGAGCTTCTAAATGAGTGTAGCTCGCTCGATCCTGTTAGTGTACAACAATCCTCATATTTTTCAATGTTAGTATCATATACTAAATAAAAAAATCTATGAACTAAATAATTACCTTCACTACCTAGACCCATTGAACCATTGCACCATTGGACAATTGATCTTGCATCTGTGAACTTTACATTGTTTGTGTACTTTAACTCTTCTCATGCTAGGGCTCTTTTGATACATGCACCTGCTCCATCATGCTCCCCCTTTCCATGCCCGACCTCTGAGAAGTTCCACATATGCTTAACACCACTAATCCTATGCATCCTACTCAACCAGTAAAACATTTTGGCATTATTGAATTGTGATGTACAATTATTTGACCATATGATATGCTGACTAAATGATATGCCCCTGCTACCCAGATTAGCATAGAACATATGAAAGCAACCTTGAACAAACTTTGTAGAATGTGTGTGATCATCATTGATGTAAATGTGATACTCCCTCAATACTTTCCTATTTTCCTCTATACTATCATTTGCATGAATGAATGTTATATGTACAAATATAGCAACCTGCACGGAGTTGTAGTACTGTGATTACACCTCGTTTTGTGGTTTTAGTGTGTAGTTCTCAATGAATTTGACAACTAAAATGATATGATGAAGTGGAAATGTGTCCTTGCATAACTTGAACTATGAGTCCAACCATTGTGCTCTATGTGTATGCATTGCATAATCATAAACCACCTAATCACGAAAAAATGCTCATAAACTGATACACTGGAATCTTATTACTGACCAATTCACACTTCTTTGCTTCTTTCCCATCTTTTAGACTGTATGCCACTGTCTTATATTTGCCAAATTCCACAATTTTGTCTCCAATTGTGTGTGTACTATCCATGTGTTGGAAAATTGGAAAATGTTGCATGCCACCACAATGATCACATGTGCCATCCAAACATGTTCTTTGTAAAAAATTTGACCATCCTCTCTTTCACATAAAATGGAAGACAAAAATTTCCTTGATGATTTAGGTGGAGGCATAATTTTACATTCCTGCAAAACATTGTTAGTATGCATATATACACATATACGTCGATAAACATAATAATGGTTAGAAAAATCAATATGAACCCTACAACAAAAATTAGTGCGTGTGTGATTTATTTTGACATAAAAAGGATTTAGCATTTCAAAATATTGTTGACATATTTTAATTTCAGGAAACTTCTGTACAAAATAAGAAAAAAATTGGGTTTGAGTGGTATCCAAATAATGCATTGGATGTGGCTCATGGTTTTTACTAACAATTCTCCTTCTTACAACATCTCTTTGATTAGGAGAGGTCCTTGTGTTATCCTTACAATAATTCACAATTAAATATCTCAAGCCTTGAGCAATTCTTGTGTCTTTCCATGGCACTCTATGCGAAAATTCCCATAACTCATTCCTATTTGGATCCTCCGCTCTTTCACGCCTTCCTTTGGCTCTCATTAGAGATGATCTACGTAATTTCAAAGACTTACTTTCCTTTGTAAGGTTCACCTTGTTCCTTATTTGACTGCTTAATAGTGTTGTTGTCATCACATGTCGTGTGGCACAACTATCCTTCATGCGTGAGGTGGAACCCATGCTATCATATGCACTCATAAAGTTATTTACAATGGAATTTTCACTTGAGTCATTCACAAATCTTAGCCCAAGAGCCTTCATGGTGGGCCTAAATTTGAGTTGCCTCATTTTTTCAATAAATATTTGGAATCTTCCACCTTCACATAGCTTCGGAAAAAACAAACTCCATATCCATATCTTTGACATGTACATTTTGGAATCTTACTGGGCATCCATTTCAAAACATTGGAATCAATATCAATCAAAAATGTAGGTTTTCTATGCAAAACTCTAGGAGGAGTTCTCAAATGAAAATTTGTGTCAATATTGGGAAGGTCAACAACATCGAGGATAGATCGTGTACCTTCAATTGGAGGTGCAATTGATGACATACCTTGAGATTGACATGTAAACGATGTTGTACCTCTAACTTGAGATGTCGTTTGTGGAGTTCCTTAAAATAGAGATGTGTTTTCTGATGTACTTTCAAAACACAATGTTTTTGATGGTGTGTCTTCAATTGGAGATGTGATTTCCGATGTACCTAGAAATCCACATGTTTTTATCAATGTGTATTCAATTGGAGATGTGCATTGAGCTTCATCTATGGTTGATGATGTTCCCCCAACTTCTATATCCATTCTTGTCCTTCCACGAACTTTCCTCATTCGTGCCCTTTGTTTTTCCAATTTGACATCTCTCTTAGATTGCACGGGAATTTGTGGTTGTATGGGCTGCAATTCATTTGTTTCACAAGCTAATTTTTTTGATTATCTTATTCTTGCATTTTTAACTGCATGTTCTTTTGGTGTTAGAGGCTTCAGTTGTTTCCTCGGCATGACCTTGAATGCTACATGTCCACAAACACACATAGAACAAAAGTAAGTAATGCATTTTACAAAAATATTGATGCAGAGAGGGGTGGAAACCATTCAATAGAGAAAATCAATGAGAATCACAAACCTAGGGTATAAATTGCTACCACCTAAATGAAAACTAGAGACTCTTGTGTTTATTTTTCTCAAAACCAAATTTTTGATTGTAAACAAAGTCATGAATAATATGGATTCAAAGAAGGGTTTGTGATGCTATATCTTATCATTATTCACTATTTCTTTGGCAATGAGGTAACTTAGAAAGACAGTAGGCATTCTCAACTATGTCAACTCACTTGAATTTATCTAAGCACATGTGATGAAGCTGATTTTTTTATGGAACAAAAAAATTAATGGACACTTGCATTAAAATTGATGAAAGGTATTAGGTTTTCCAAATTAGATGAAAATAAAAGTTTTCCAAAGTTGAAAAAAAATGAAATACAGCGAATTCCACTAGCCATGTTGGAAATGGACTACTATAAGCAATGCAAATAGAATTCATAAGTAAATTTATGTTAATTAAATGTCATGGTTTTATATTTTTTGTTCTTCAAACTCATAAAAATTAAACTTTTTTATACAAATCCCATCTAATTCAATGTTGAATTCTAAGTCCAATTGTTATGATTAATAAAATCATTAAGGAAATTTAGTTTATATTGTCAAAAACAAAGAAATATACTAAATACAAACATTTAAATTTACCAAAATGAATATATTACCTTAGATAATGTAAAATGATGTAGAAACTTCAAAATGTCTTATTCTACATTGTCTACCATGTAGATTGGTGTTAAAAAGGTGATGGATCAAGCATAGATTGGTACAATTTGAAGTAAACTATAGAAAAAAAGGTGTTTCTGACTCAGATAAAGTGCTGAACTAGAAAAATATAAGAGAATGTGGGCTTGAATAATGGATTCAACCCTTATTTTTAATGTTTCAAGGTAAAACCCATTTGGCGCTTGCCAAATTTGGAGAGTGCCAAATATGTTCCTCTGTAAAGGAGAGACTTCAGAGAGAGGGATAGACACAAAGTGGGAGAGAGATAGAGGGAGTGAGAGAGAGAGGGAGTGGGAGAGGGAGAGGGGGAGGGAGAGGGAATGAGAGGGATAAATCTAAGAGACAGAGGCTGGGAGTGAGACACCAAAGAGAAGGAGAGGGAGTCAAAGTGGGAGAGAGGGGGTGGGAAGGAGAGAACTAAGAAAGTAGGGTGGGAGGTAAGTGAGGCCTAATCCCTCAACCCCTATACCCTCTTAATCCATCAACCCTCAGCACTTAACTCTCAACCCTTAACCCTTAAACCCTAATCTCTCAACCCTCATACCCTCTTAATTCCACAACCCCTCAACCCTCAACTCTCAACCCTTAAACCCTAATCCACCAACCCCCATACCCTCTTAATCCCTCAACCCTCAACCCTCAACCCTTAAACCCTAATCCCTCAATCCCCATATCCTTTTAATCCCTCAACCCACAACCATTAACTCCTAATCCCTCAACCCCTACACCCTCTTAATACCTCAACCCTTAACCCTCATCCCTCAACCTTCAAACCCTAATCCATCAACCCCCATACCCTCTTAATCCCTCAAACCTCAACCCTTAACCCTTAAACCCTAATCCCTCAACTCAACCCCCATACCCTCTTAATCCCTCAACCCCTATAACCTCTTAATCCCTCAACCCTTAACCCTCAACCCTCAACCCTCAACCCTCAACCTCAACCCTAAAACCCTAATCCCTCAACCCCCTACCCTCTTAATCCCTCAACCCTCAACCTTTAACCCCTAATCCCTCAACCCTCAACCCTTAAACCCTAATCCCTCAAACCTTCAACCCTCAACCCTAAAACCCTAATTAGACAACCCCTCTATAATATTAATCCCCCAACCCTTAACCCTTACCCTTAAACCCTTACACCATAATCCCTCAACCCCTATACCATGTCAACCCTCAATCCTTAACTGTCAACCCTTAAACCCTAATCCCTCAACCACTATACCCTCATAATCTCTCAACCCTCAACCCTTAACCCTTAAACCCTAATCCCTCAACCCATATACCCTCTTCATCTCTCAAGCCTCAACCCTTAACCCTTAAACCCTAATCCCTCAACCCCCATACCCTCTTAATACCTCAACCCTCAACCATTCAACCCTAATCCCTCAAACCCTATACCCCTCTTAATCCTTCAACCCCTCAACCCTTAACCCTTAAACCCAAATCCATCAATCCCCATACCCTCTTAATCCCAAAACCCTTAAACCCTAATACCTTAGGCCATCTACAATCTTAATCCCTCAACCCTTAACCCTCAACCCTCAACCCTCAACCCTTAAACCATAATCCCTCAACACATTTACCCTCTTAATACCTCAACTCTCAACCCTTAAACCCTAATCCCTCAACCCCTATACCCTCCAAATCTCTCGACCCTCAACCCTTAACCCTTAAACCCTAATCCCTCAGCCCCCATGCACTCTTAATCCCTCAACCGTTAACCCTTAAACCTTAATCCCTCAACCCTCATATCCTCTTTATCCCTCAACCCCTCAACCCTCAACCCTCAGCCCTCAACCCTTAAACCCTAATCCCTCAACCCCCATATCTTCTTAATCCCTCAATCCTCAACCCTTCAACCCTAATCCCTCAACCCCTACACCCTCTTAATCCCTCAACCCTCAACCCTCAACCCCTAATCCCTCAGCTCCTATACCCTTTTAATCCCTCAACCTCAACCCTTAAACTCTAATCCATCAACCCCCATACCCTCTTAATCCCTCAACCCCTCAACCCTTAACCCTTAAACCTTAATCCATCAACCCCCATACCCTCTTAATCCCTAAAATCTCAACCCTTGACCCTTAAACCCTAATCCCTCAACCCCCATACCCACTTAATCCCTTAACCCCTCAACCCTCAACCCTTAAACCCTAATCTTTTCAACCCCCATACCATCTCAATCCCTCAACCCTCAACCCTTAAACCCTAATCCCTCAACCCCTATACCTCTTAATCACTCAACCCTCAATCCTCAATCCTTAAACCCTAATCCCTCAACTCCTATACCCTCTTAATACTTCAACCCTTAAACCCTAATCCCTCACCTGTAAACCCTCAACCCTAAACCCTAATCCCTCAATCCCTATACCCTCTTAATCCCTCAACCTCAACCCTCAACCCTTAAACCCTAATCCCTCAATCCCTATACCCGTCTTAATCTATCAACCCTCAACCCTTAAACCCTAATCCATCAACCCCTATACCCTCTTAATCCATCAACCCTCAACCCTCAATCCTTAAACCCTAATCCCTCAACCCCTATACCCTCTTAATCCCTCAACCCTCAACCCTTAAACCTTAACCCTTAAACCCTAACCCATCAACCCCCATAACCTCTTAATCCCTCATTCCTCAACCCTTAAACCATAATCCCTCAAACCCTATAACCTCTTAATCCATCAACCTTCAACCCTTAACCCTTATACCCTAATCCCTCAATCCCCATACCCTCTTAATCCCTCAACCCTCAACCCTCAACCCTTAATCCCTGAACCCTCTACTTGAGAGAGAGAGAGGGAGAGGTGGTGGGAGGGGCATGCTTGAGAGAGAGGGAGTCAGAGAGGGAGGGAGTCACTTTGAGAGGGAGAGGGTGTAGGAGGGGGAAACTTGACAAAGAGAGAGAGAGAGAGAGGAAGATGGGGTAGGAAAAATATACTTGAGAGAGAAAAAGATGGAGATAGGGTGGGAAGGAGAGACATTAGAGAGAGGGAGAGAGAAAAAGTGGGAGAGAGAGGGAGAGGGAGTGGGAGAGAGAGAGAGGGAGTGAGAGAGAGAGGGAGAGAAATAGAGACAGAGAGAGAGTGAGAGAGAGGGAGGCAGAAACCTAAGAGAGAGGGAGATGGAGAGAGGTTGGGAGGGAGACACTTGAGAGAGAAGGAGAGGGAAAAAAAGTGGGAGATATGGGGTGGGAAGGAGATACCTAAGAGAGTAGGAGAGAGAGGGAGTGAGAGATAAAGGGATGAGAGAGATACAAGGAGTGAGAGAGAGAGACTTGGGTAAACCCATAATAGTGGTGTACAATTTTGATGAGGAAGGAAATTTGTCAAAATTATCACACATTCAAGATTTTATGTTTTAAAGGGTTTGTTCAAACTAGGGGGTTCACACGAACCCAAAAGAGGGGTTCGCTCGAACCCCTTGTTCGAGCAAATCACCTTTTGCATGGTGGGTTCACTTGAATCCTATGATGTCACGTTTCTTCATAGAAACAAATGGAAAATTTAAAAAAGGGGGAGTTCGAGCAAACCCCCCTTCGAACGAACCTCCCTTCACCCATTCGAGCGAAGGGGGGTTCATTTCAAGGGAGGTTTGCTTGAACCCCCCTTTTTTGCCCTTCTCTTCTTCCACCAAATTTTAGCACATTTTTACCCTTCAAAGCTCGAGTTGAGGATGAAAATGGAGGAGACTTCACAAACCCAACTAGAAGATGGTAGTCCTTAGAATGAGCTATCCAATGAATAAAATTTTAATATGTTTTGGTTTTATTATGTATTTGTTTTTTTGGTTTTATTAAACATAGGTTTTTCACCGAAAATCAAGCTCTCTATTTTGCACATGTGGAAAAATAGCATATTATCAAAAGAAAATTTTCAAAAATATGTCTGTTCTGGGTATTGATGTCCTTGATCCATTAAAAAAAAAAATTGAATTTCGATACATATAGAAAAATTTATGTTGTATACAATCCACCTATGTCTAAATTGCAATTGGTTTGACTTCGAAACTTGATTAAGGAAAAAATATTCAATAAAAAACTATGAGACCAAATCAAAGTGCTAGATATCATAGTTAAAAATCTAAATTCTAAAAAATTAGAATTTTATCCTTCATACAAAAAAATTTATGTTGTATATGGTGAATGTCACTTTTTAAAAATGTTATTTTTTGAAAAAAACCGGTTTTCATGGGAAATGGAAAAAGAAGTGCAATCTGATTCCAAAAATTTTGAAAAAAATATTTTTAGAATCTACACACAAAATGTGATGATACTCTATTTTTCATCATCTTCAAATTCCTCATGGTTTAACCGCTATAGGTGCCCGAATGTGAAGATTTAGTTAAAAATAATAATTTCAGTGTCTAGTTTGGCCAAAAATTGTAAACCACTATTATGGGATCACCCACTTGAGAGATGGAGAGGGGGTGGGAGGGAGAGGGAGTACTTGGGATAGAGGGATTCAAGAGAGATGGAGGGGGTGGGGGGAGATACATGAGATAGAGAGAGAGAGAGAGAGAGTGGGAGGGAGATATTTGAGAGAGAGGGAGAGATAGAAAGTGAGAGAGAGAGAGGATGTGGGAGAGAGATAGAGGGAGTGAGTGAGAGAGACAAAGAGAGGCCTGAAAGAGGGAGAGGGGGTAGAAGGGAGAGACTTGAGAGACAAATAGGGAGGGAGAGTGGGTGGGAGGGAGAGACTTGAGAGAGAGAGAGAGGGAGAGCGAGTGGGAGAGAGATAAAGGGCATGAGAGATAGAGGGCATGAGAGAGAGAGGGAGAGGTGGTGGGAGGGAGATACTTGAGAGAGATGGAGAGGTAGACAGAGATAGATAGAGGGAGTGAGACAAGGAGGGAGTGGAAGAGAGATAGAGCGAATGACTATGAGAGGGAGATGAGGTAGGAGGGGGAGGCTTGACAAAGAGAGAGAGGGAGAGGGGGCAGGAGGGAGAGACCTAAGAGAGAGGGAGGGTGACAGAGTGGGAGAGAGTGAGAGAGAGGGGGGATGGAGATACCTGAGAGAGAGTGAGTGAGAGAGGGAGAGAGATAGAGTGAGTGAGAGAGGGAATGTGAGAGAGATAGAGGGAGTGAGTGAGTGACATACCTAAGAGAGGGAGAGGGGGTAGGAGGGAGAGACTTGAGAGAGAGAGACAAAGAGAGAAAGATAACAACCTAAGAGAGGGAGATGGAGTGATAGAGATAAAAAGACCAAAGAGGGAGAGAGAGAGGGAGAGTGAGAAAGGAGGTTGGAGTGGGATAGATTTATTTAGGTACCTATGTGGGAGGGAAATAGACTTTACAGAGGGGATTGGACTAAGAGAGTAGTCTAGGTCACGTGGGAGGGAGTGAAACCTGAGAGATAGAGACTTTAGAGGGATACAGAGTTATCCAGTTACGGTAATGAGTTAGAGAAGGTATGAAAGGTAAAACCTCAACTATCCATCTACGATCATAAACTATGCACTCTAAGCATTATCAAAGTTGTTCACCAAAGAGGGGAAATTCTAGTTTTGTGCAAAGCAGGCCATTTCGCGCTCGCCAAATGGCCTGATTTGGACATGTTATTTAACAGGATTTGCCAAATTTTCTCATATTTTCCTCCATGCTCCTTGTCTCACTTGCACGTATTTCAATGCAAGTTTATAAAAAAACCATGATAACGTTAACCTCTCTCTTAGCTATTTAAATATATATTTCTTTTTTCATTTTAATTTAGTCAAGATTTTGATCCATGGCTTCTATTGTAGATTCCTTCGTTTTTGGTAAAAAATAAACATGTGTTAGGTTTAGGATATATTTTTACATGTTCATTGGAACGTGAAACAAATTACATTTTTTGAAACTAGACTCCATTCTACACATGATGAAAAAAAAAATCAATTTTTGATTAGTTTGCAAAAACTTTGGGGGGAAGCACACTCAAATTTTAGTTTTTCAGGATGTGTTCACTTTGAAAATTCATAAAATATTATATATTCATTAAATAACTTATCCAAAAGAAGGAGGATAAACTAAATGGTGTTAGCTAATTTCTCACTATTGGGATTTTTGAAATTCTAAAAAAAATTTAATCAAAAAGGGGGGAGCCCTCAGGCGGTATGCTATTTTTTTTGATAAAAATAGGACACTAGAAACTAGAAACTAGAGTCGGATCACTTCAACTTTTGTTCTTTCTGCATCTTGAAATTTTGAGCATAACTATCTTCATTTTCTCGTGCAAATCAGATTTTGCTGATTTCAGAAAAAAAGTGGCATCACATTGTGTCACAGATTGGTGCACTTACCCATACACACATACACATATATGTACACACATTTACATACATGTACGTGCATCCAATGAACTAAAAATTTGGGGTTTTCAATTTTGAGTTTATAGATACAATGAAGAATATAAAAACCATGCATTAAATATTAGAGGCCAATAACTAAAAGACAATTCTATATTGATAGGGATTCACAATGAAGACAATTCTATATTGATAGGGATTCACAATTAGGACAATATTCATAAAAATCTTTTGAAGCTTCTTCACCCAAAGTGTGGTATACCATCTTATTCTAGGACATTTATTTCAAATTTATTTTACAACCATAGCTATTAGGAAGGTGTTGTACACCTTTCCTAAAATATTTAATACTTTATAAAGCTGCAATCCATTTTGAAATATTAATATAAATTGTCTTGGAAGTCATCTTTGTTTTGAAAATGTTAAGGGCATGATAGAAAGCCTATAGATTAAATGTCAACTTGAACCTACTTGTGGCCTAAGAGAAACAAAATGACAACAAACCAACATGTTGGCTCCTGTGAGTGATTTTCAATGTGGGAATTTATGAGTTAAGATATCCTCAAAATGAATTTCCTAATAGATTGCCTATCCAATTACTCCAATATAGTCCTAAGATTCATAGTCTATCATATAATAATAGCTTGGGAAGAAGAAGAAGACTTAAGTGCTTCCCTCATAAAAAATATAGAACATCTTGACTTAAAATTTAGGCTTGTTAATCTTAAAGTTCTTACATAAAATGGTTTAACTTATGCTTCAGTAGGATAGAATGTTGTTTATAGCTTTACATATTTGATTGTTTAGATTTAATACTAAAAATGCCTTGTAAGTTATTAAATTATGATTTTTTTTACATCTGCTTTGTACTCTCATAATACTTACTAACTGAAAAGACTAGTAGATTTAGTTGATGAGAGGAAGACAAGTAGATGGAGTGAATGAGAGCAGTAAGTCCATTTCCAATAACAAGCTAACAAAAATTCTTCAATTTGTACAAGGCCCTGGGCCTTTAAGGATGATGGACTTTATCCTTAGGAAATTTTGTTTGTTACATGTGTTGACTTGTCGAAGAACATTTTATTTTACATCCTAGTGTTTGTTTTGGATCTCCTTTAGTGCATAGCTGATAAAAGCATATCAAACTACTACAGTGTTGTTTGATTATTAAAGCTAGTCACTCAAACATAGGCTACTGAAATTAATCCTAAGGTAAGTATCACTAGTTTTGTGCAATCTTTATTATCAAGAGCCAAAGTAAAAATTTCCTCATAATCAACAAAGTGAAAGGTGATTAAATAGGTTGAATAATTTATGGATATAAGCATTGAATTAGTTGTTTCTTTGCATGCAACTTATGTAATTTGGTAAAGATGTTGAGAAGAAACAAGAAATTTATGTGCCCTATAATATTATTTCTCTTTATTCAGCAAGTGAAAATCAAGCCATTATGCAGTTTCAGGCTTGCAAAGTGTCTTGGAAGTCATCCTCATTTGGAAATATTAATTTTTCTATCAAGCTTTCAAAGCAACTAACTCGCTATTGAAATCGATTCAGCAGGTGCAAATCTATTTTCTTAGGAATACAACTTGCAACATTTTCTTCAAGAAATTTATTATGATGCTTATTTGTTATAGGTGTGTCATGGTGGTGATCTTTGTATCTATTCATTTCATTTTTAACAACTGTAAACATTTATCATAAAACCCTAAACTAAAAACCCCAAATTTGCTAAATCCCTTTATAAAAATAACTAAAAACCCCAAATTCCCAGTTCAAGTTTTAAAAATTTCAAAATCATTCATTTATAACCAAAAAATAATTACAATGAATGTTGATCGAAATTTCATCAACCAATACCCAACATAACCCATTCCATTAGAAATTTTGCCATAAATTTCACAATTAAAAACATCAATGCCCCACCATAAGAGAACAAATGCAAAGAGAACCTAGGAGGGAGGCTGCATTGATAAATTGGACGTGTTGAGAAATTGGATGTTTATATTCAACCTTTGATGTGTTCGGACAAACCTATTCGCCAATAGAACCTTTCACTTGAGCATGCCAAAATGAACGAGCCCATTTTTTTTTGTTTTTATTTTCCATACTTTCGGTTGAATGCTTTCCGATCAAATCTGTTTAGGTAAAAACCCTTCCGAATGGAAGGGGGCTGCCACGTCGGTGCCAAATCACTGCCATGTGGTTTCGATCGAAATTAGATTGGTTGAAAACCTTCTGATTGGAAACTACTCGATCATAACCCTTTGCTTAGCCAAAAATGTGACACACTATTGTGCTTTTACCCACTTGGAAATAACCTATGATATTCCCTTGGTGATTTAATGTGCTTTCATGTTTAGCTTGATTCCACCTCCATAAAGAAATTGGAATAAGGAGGTGCATAAATCTACCCTTGAATTCAATTCTCCATAGAAGTTTGATAAGAGGATTTTTGAGCATCTAACGAATCTGTGATGCAGGATGCAGTTCCTGACATTATAGTTTTGTAGGTAGCTATAGTGGGGGCTTCATTCTCCCTAAGAAATAGATAGGAGTATCCTTATCATACTAGTTATTTCCTTTAGCTTTCATATTCACGTAGTATCATATGTCAGCTAAAGTGGGGGCTAAATGTAGTGTTGGAAAAAGTAGTTCTTTTTCACACAAGTAATTTGGGAATAACTAACATATAATTAACTTAATTATGCCTTGGGTTAGTTTTGTAATGTGTTGTACACATTCAAATTAACCTACACCCCTTTTTAAAAAAAAATACTTAAATTTTACTTTGTTAAAGTGTTGTAAAGTGTTGTAACAAAATTTCACACCGTTCTAGGGTTGCTTTAATTAATGGAACCTAATGGATCCCTCTTCAAATCAAACATACTTATCTTGTACCTTATTTATGGTGTTGTAAAGTGTTGTAACACACTTTCACACTTATCTAGCATCCCCTTAACTATTTATGGTTAATTAGAGTTAATTATACCCTTTAATTCAAATTCAAACCTTATTTGTGACACCTCCTGAAGATCTATCTCAAAACCCATAATTCAAATTACATAAAATTTAATTGGGAAAATTTGAGGTCCTAGAAATTTGTGCTATGACTCATTCACCCTAGGTAGTGAATGGGTCCTCCCTCTATAGGACCCCTCTTTTTTGGCAAACCCTACATGGGTTTTTTTTGTAGTTTCATTCCTGAAAGGCAAGGTCCTAGAAAACAATGTCAGGACCCATTTTCCCTAGGTGGTGAATGGGCCCTCCCTTAATGAGGAACCCCTTTTTGAATTTCATTCTAGGGGGAATTTAATATTTATTATTTCTAGATCCAATGCCAGCTTGAATTATTTGAATTTCGGGGTTAATTATCAAATTATGTATAAATACAAGGCTATTTTACATGATTTCAACTAGAAGGAAATTTTAAACAAGATAAAAGACAAATAACTTTCATGAGATCAAGTATTTATAGTCAAGAAGTAAGAAAAAGTGAATTTTGGAGCAGTATTGCAAGGTCTTCAAGCTCATTTTGTGTCGAAGATCAAGCATTAGTGAAGGTTGATGATAGATGTCTATGGATAATCATGAGGGATTCTAGGTGTTGGGAGATGCACATGACATGAAACCAAGCCTAAGGTCTTGTTTCTTAAGTGATTACATCTTTTATAATCATCCTATTTGTAACCTACAAGAGGTATATTCATATTTGTGGCTTATTAAGGGGATTATAAATCTTCTTTAGTGAGTCATTTGCATTGTTTATGTTACATTTAGGGTTCTATCCTAACAAAATTGTATAGAATTTCCTTTAAATTTTCATATATCTTAGTCTTAGACACACTTAAGATTAGGATTGCAAACACATTTGTAACATGTTTTAGATTTTCATTCATCATCAAAGGTTTAATTACCAACAATGGGTTTGACTAAGGAAAAATTGTATCCACCAAAAAACTATCAAATTTGTCTTAGAGGATATAGGTAGATCCAAGTCCGAAAATAAGAATCTCAAAGTCCAAAGGAGAAAAGAAGACCTAGAAATTGTAGATCAAATTTAGAGATTTCTAGAAGAACCTAGTAGGACCCATTCGCCTTTCGTGGCAAATGAGCCCCTGCTATGGATTGAAGGGAAGCATATTTTACAATATAATAACTTCTATTTCAAACTCAAAACTCCCCAAACAAGCCTACCAATACCCATTCACCTTTTGTGGTGAATGAGTCCTTGTTAGCAATCCAACAAATTCATATTAGGCTAGTGCATAGTATTATCTCCTTGTTTTTCCAAAAAAGTTGTAGTTTCATTCTGTTTTGTGTTAGATTTATGCATTACATGTGTTAGACCTAGAATTAGGGTTTTCATATTTGTTTAATTTATTCTCCCCAAGTTATGATTTAACTCACCACCCTGTCCTTGTATAAAAGAAAGATTGTAAGATCCCTCAAACTTGAATTAATTCACCTCTTGGATTGATAATTATTTCAAGATTATTGAATCTCATCTTTTGAATGAAACCCTAACTAGAAAAAATGGGTTAGACTTTATGTCCTCCTCCCTTTCTCTATGTTTCACGTTGCTAACAATTTCTTCATCCATTACTTTATATCAATTACTATGCCTTTGCATCTTCATAAAAAAAACACTTGTTCTACTTTAGATTATTCAACATTACGAGTTGTTTGATAAATTTCTTTCTTTTGATCTTTCTTTGTTATCTTGGACTTGGACTTTATCCTAAGCTTGCATGTAGACAAGTTATTGAAGGTAGCATTAGGCTCAATGAGGCTTGATTTGATGGCTAAGATTTTGGGTTGAGTTGTTGAATGATCACATCATCAGATGAGGTTTGAAATATATGGGTATGTGCAGGATCATGATGGGCCAAAAAGTGGTGATATCTAAGTGATATGATGGCTCATGTGGCTGACAATTTTTTTTTTACCCAAAATTGATGAAATGAAAAGGGTTTTTAAAGGAGATTCATGAAATGAGATGTGCAATATTAAGTTCATATTCAAGGAATTCTTAATTTTCTAAATAAATTATGAATTAATAACTATAATTTGGCATTAGGAAAATCCACCATCAACAATTCACCATCAATAATTCACCTTCAACAATTCAATGCCAAAAATCCATCAGCATGACATATTCATCATGTATAAAATTCACCATCAACAATTCATCATTGTGGTGTATTCACCACGTATACCTCTTTTATGCGTTAAAAAAAACTCTATACTTTTTTCTTTTTTTGGTACTCTTGGCCACTTAAATATTGAAAAATGTTTACTTGATGAATATACAACAATGATGAATTTCTGGTGGTGAATTGTATATGCAATGAATATGTCATGGTAATGAATTATTGAAATGAATTGTTGATAGTAAATTTTCCTAAAGCCTTGTAATTTAAATCTCAAAGTCATCTTATGATTTTACTCCAACATACTTCATTTCTTCCTATGAATTGTACTGCCAGCCATTAGTGGTTGTCAATTACTCATTTATCAAATTCAAAAAGTATGATTTCATACAAATTTATACAAAATCATTTTATCTAATGTTATAAAAGAAAATCACAATGTTATTTTGCAACTGAATGTAGGAACATTGATTGTTAATAACACTTGGTATAATAATAGATTGTTTCTCAACACATAATTATTATAGGGAGTACTAGTCTAGAACTTCGTTACTTCAACTACAATAGAGAATTTTTGTTTCAATGATTGTAGGCAGCAATAAATTTTTCAAGGAATGCTTCATCGCTATCTCCTTCAAAAAACTCTTTGTACTCACATCTATAATTCTTAATTTCCTTATAGTAGGATTTATACTCTCCATACTTGAATGACATGCATAGGCAAGGATGGTGGTCGTCAACTTAGGAGGCACCTCTATAACTTCATCATCTGGGAAGAAGGAAAAGTGTGTAGCGAAACCTACGAGGATTTATTATTTACTATCATTTTGTGTATTCCTCTATGAATGTGAGAATTACTCCAAGCCTTAAGCGAGTCACCTGTGAAAACCACAAAAGTGTTGGGCACAGGCTTTAGCTCAACCCAATTCCTTGATTTGGTCTTGAGCTCAATCCCACCAACATTATCTTGGTACATAATGGTAATGAAGTTATGGTCTATATGGAAACCCACTCCTCCTTTTACCTCTCCTTGCACATCACATTGGTTCATGTGAAGAATCCCTTGAAACTAAGATTTTTAATACTTGCTTACCCCAAAGCTCTTGAATATTTATTTTATGATATCATTTGTGAGCCCCTCAACATGGGAAGTGTTGATAAAATGATGCAAACAAATGAAAAATAAAAATCATAAATTAAATGGAATACAAAAATAAAGAACACGGTGATACAAAATTTATAGTGGTTCGTCTAATAAACTACGTCCACTCTCAAGCATGGGAAACTCCTTTTATGAAATCTCTATTTTTTAGCTAGTACCCATTACAACAATCACTGAATGATAATATCCTCTACATCCAAAAATATAGCTATCTTCGATAGTCGTTTGAAGGAAAGAATCTTCAAGAAAGGGAGACCAAGAGGCACGAAAGAAAACAATTAGGAAAATAAAAAAATTGGCTTCATATTCCCAGCAATCTCCCACTTGAAGTCCAATGATTTTTGCAACATATTGAAAATTCCCCCACTTTGGTCTTATGGCTACTTCTTCACAATGCCGAGAGAAGCCCTACATAACTTGAACTTCTCTCGAGGTACAACCTTGGTCAAAGCATCTGCTAGAGTGACTTTTGTGTCAATTTTTTCCACTTGCATCTTACCCTCATAAAAAACATGGTGAATGAAATGATATCACATTTCTATGTGCTTCGTTCTATTATGAAAAGAAAAATTATTTTCCAAATGAATAACACTATTGCTATCACAAAACAAGGTCAAAATACATTGCTCACACCATAATTCACCCAACAATCATTGTAACCATATCATTTCCTTTTCTCCTATGGTGAGATCAATGTATTTTTCCTCAATAGAAGAGAGTGCAACCACCCGTTGCAACCGTGAAACCTCCAACTAATCACTGCCCCGGAAAATGTAAAAAAAACCTATAGTAGACCTTCCTTTGTCTAAATCTCCATCCATATCTAAATCAACATAACATCATAGCTGAGTTTCATTAACTCCAAAACATAAAACATGACTAGATGTACCTTTCAAATACCTCAAAATCCACTGAACTACTTGCTAATGAGATTTACTCAGATTACTCATAAATCTCCTCACAACTCCCACTATATGAGCAATATCTAGATGAGTACAGACCATGGAATATATGAGACTCCCAACTATTGATGAATATATAACACCCTTCATTTTTTCCTCATCCTCTTGAGTTTTTGGACACATAGTTGAAGATAAATGAAAGTGATCAACCAAAGGTTTACTAATAGACTTTGCATTTCACATATTGAACCTATCCAAAAATTTGGAAATATTATTTTCTTGAGATAATCAGATTTCTCTCTTTTATCTATCTTTACTTATAGTCATCCCAAGAATCCTCTTTGCTACCCCTAAATATTTTATGGCAAATCATTGAGATAAATTATGTTTTAGTTCACGAATAATCTTCAAACTAGTGCTAAAAACCAACATATCATCAACATAAAGAAAAATAATGACAAACTCACCATTAGCAAGCTTCTTATAATAAACACATGAGTCTGATTCACAAGTGAAATTTTCTTGAGTGAGGGATCTATCAAATTTGAGATACCATTGTCTTGGGGCTTGCTTGAGCCCATACAAACTCTGCTTCAATCTACAATATAAATTCTCTTGACCCTTCTATGCAAAACCTTTAGACTAATCCATATGCAACTCCTCTTAAATATCTCCATGAAGAAGCAATTTTTTGACATCAAGTTGCTCGAGCTCAAGGTCCCAAACAACTTACATGCCCAAAATAGCTTGAATTGTTTGCATCTTCACAACTAGTGAGAAAATCTCATTAAAAACAATCATTTTTCTGATCAAAACCTTTGACTACCAATCTATCCTTGTAACATTTATGACCTCCATCTTCTTCTTTCATTTGATACACCCATTTATTATTTAGAGTTTTTTGATTTGGTGGAAGGGTAACCAAATCCAAATTTTCATTTTCCATCAATGACTCCATTTCTTCGTGCATTACCTCCATCCATTTCACTAATTTTTCATCTTTGCATGCCTATTTAAATGTCTTCGACTCTAACTAATCAAAAAGTGAAATTTCATAATCATCATACTTAGATGGACACCTCTTCTCCTGTGTAGACCTTCATTATTGAGGAGCTTATTCTTGTTGCAAGTTTGTTTCTAAAATTAATCTCTATAATTGATTTTGGACTCCTTCTATATCTAATTAAAAGTCTTTCTATTGTTGTAGACTACTCTATGTCTGCACACTGCCTTATTCCCACCTCACATGAGAGACATTTTGATTGCACATTTCACTATGCTATTGTGGAATTTCCATCAATTCAAAATGAAGAGGGCACTGATCACCAAACAAAGACTGTGAATTAGAGTTTGTCTATGTAGAAAGTACTCTACCTGACATGTCCTCATGCACAAGCATTTGCCAAAAAATAGGGACATTTAAAGGCAACATTCTACATATAGGAGGAGGCAAAAATGGAGTTATTAAAGGATGGAGACTAATATTTGATGGAAATAAATGATCAAGTGAAGACATTCGAGGAAAATTTACAGGCTCCACAAAAATAAGTGGAGGTGAGGAATTCACTATGGATGTTTGTGTTGAAACATAAGAGGATAGCGCACTAACCTTTGTTAGGTGCATAGAAATTCCAACAGGCTGCATTAGAATTAAAATATTGGAAGGCTATGAAATTCCTATTGGAGGCTATGCAGGATTTGTAACTTGTTGCACATTATTATTGGGATTTAAATCAAACAAAGCTAGGGGAGTATAAGTAGGCAACACAAAATTAACTTGTGAGGAGTGCATTCCAATTGTGGAAGACTTCACATAAGTATGATGCGACACACATACAGTTGAAGGCTGAAAACTAATGATCATTGTCTTGGTAACATTCCCCTATTGGATTTGATTTGTGTCATTATCAAACAAATCAAACTATATATAATCATTTGAAGAAGTGTTCTATTTCTACAAACTTGGGAAAAATTTCTTGTTAAACATGACATCCCGACTGTGAATAATATTTTTGGCAATGGGATCCCAAAGACGAAATCCAAACTTATCTTCACCATATCCAATCCAATAAATATGCATCTCTTTGATTTGGGATCAAACTTCGTTCACTGCTCCTTAGGAATGTGCACAAAATATTCATAGCCAAACACACACAAATGATAATAAGAAATTATTTTCTCGATCCATCTCTCCTCTAGGATATTGAAATCCAATCGAGATGAAGGAGCTTGATTGATTAAATACAATATAGTATTACAAGTCTTTGTCTAAAACTCTTTCCCCAATCCCGCATTCGATAGCATACACCAAGCTCTCTCAAGAATCGTTCGATTCAAATGCTCAACTGCACCATTTTCATGAGGGGTGAAAGGAACTACCTTAATTCTGTGAATTCCATTATCTACACAAAAACTGTCAAACTCCAAAGAGAAAAACTCCCCCCAATTATGTATTAGTATGAATTTAATTTTGTGCCCAATCTAATTTTCAACAAGAGCCTTAAAAGTCTTAAATTTTGAAAAAAAATTTGATTTTCTATTCAACATATAAATCCAAACTTTGTGAGTGCAATCATCAAGAAAAGTAACAAAATAGTTAGCACCTCCAAAAGAGGTTACCTTTGTTGGACCGAAAACATCGAAGTGCATGAGCTCCAAAGGCGTAGACTTCCTCTCATGATGAATCTTCAAGAATCTGTTCCAACTCTACTTTCCATAAAGGAAATGCTCACATAACTCCAAGTCAACTAGTTTTAGGCTTGGAAGTTGATCCCTTTGAAGCATAACTTCAAGTCCTCTTTTTCTCATATGTCTGACCCTCTTATGCCAAAGCTATAAACCATTATCCACAACTATCAATTTAGCTCCCACTTCACAATTACACTCTAAAACATAAAGATTTCCCACCTTTTGTCTTTTGAAAGCACCAAAACACCCTTCGTAACCCTCCAAGTATCTAAAGAAAATTTCACATCTCACCCTTGAGCATATAGCTAGCTCACATATATTAAATTTTGTTTCAATGTGGGAACATGTCTTACATATTTTAAATTCCATTTATTTCCATTTTTCAAAGACAATATCACATCAAATTTTCCTACTATTTCCCATTCTTTGTTATCTCCAAGAAACACTCTACCAAAATTACCTTCTTGGTAGTTAGTAAAATCACCCCAACATGCAGAAGCATGAAAAGAAGCACTGAAATTGAGCACCCACGAATTTGCAATAATTTCACTTGCTAATCAAACCAAAATACCCTCATCTACAAAATTTACTTCATTCTTTCTTACCTTTTTTGGATGTTGTGGTTGTCATTGATGTCAACACTATTAGCATTGATATTCTTGAAGGTTGTATATGTCGAGGATACTAAGAAAATTATAATAAATATGTTGAAGGCTACTTGTGAAGCTGTGAAGTTTAGTGTGGTGTAAAATTTAGTATGTTTCTATTTAGGTGTTGCACTTTAAAGTGTTTGCTGCTAAGCCTATCTAGTTTGTTCTCCAAAATTTTCAGAGGTGCGCATCAAGATTTGTGCAAGTTGTGTGTTTTTGTGTTCCTATAGTTTTTTTTGTCACTATAGCTAATGTTTCTGGAAGAAGAGAAAGTAATTCTGGTAATTCTAGTTGTTGTGTATGCTCATGTGATGTTCGTTGATGTTTCTAGATCGTTTTCTATCCTTGTTGCACATTCATGTTGATCAGAGTGATCGTGATCAAAGATTTTTCCATTGTGTGTTCAGGTTTTCATGTTCTTGGCTGACATGGTGGTTGTAGAATGTTGTGGATCCTCATGGATTAATATTGTAAATTTTGGCGTGTTCAAGGAAGTTGTTTTAGGTCTTCATTATGTTGTGACTGACTTTGGTTGGTGCTCATTGAGATTTGTTCATTAATTGGGCCAATAGTTTGTAATTTATTCTTTTCTCTTTGGCTGATAGAGTTGCTAATGTAATTCCATGTAACAGATACATAAAAGCGATTTTTTATTCATTTTGAAGTTTGCGAGGTGTGCTTAATGTATGAATGAGAAGTGTGAATGTAAAATGTGTGAATAAAGATCAGATTGATATTCGATTGCAAAATAAAGTGTGAAGAATGTTGAGCGAAGTGTGAAGAAGTGTTTTCTGTGCCTAACCAGAACTTTCATTAGGCTTTTGAAGAAGCTGATTTCTCAGTTCAATCACTTCAAATGGATTTAATGTGAATGTTTTTATAAGGCAGTGAACTTTCCCATTTGAGCAGTGAGCTCTAGGCAGTGTGCCTGAATTCGTGTGCATTCCTTATTCATTTTCATTATACTTCTAATAGGGTATAATCTTATGGACTAACATTCACCATGGTTTTTCCCTTAATAGGGTTTCCACGTATAAAATATTGGTGTTCTTGTGTTTCTAATGTGTTGTTGATTCATGCTTTCACTGTTAACTATCAGAGCTGAGATTAAAGGTTAATAAGATTTAATAAGTGTTAAATTATGTGACAACCAATTCACCCCCCGTCTTAGTTGTCTATTCTTGTTTTTCCAACAATTGGTATCAGAGAAAGTTCCTTTGAAGAAGCTTAATAGCTTGAAGTGATCCGAGATGGCATCATACAAGAAGGATAGTCCTAGATTCGATTGAAAAAACTACTCTCTGTGGAAGTTCAGAAGGGAGTGTCATTTGAAGTGCATTGGTGATCCCTTCTGGAAGATTACAAAGAACAAATATGTCATTCCTTAGAATGGTCCCTCTACTCCTAATGAGATCAAGAAGCTATAACAAATACTGGGGTTATAGAAGCATTATTGAGTTCTTTAACAAATTCAGAGATGATAAATGTGATAGTTCTGAGAACAACATATGAGATCTAGAAGAAGTTGGAGACATTGTATGAAGGAGATGCATAAGTGAAATTTGCTAAGCTACAAATTCTGAAAGGAAAGTGGGAAAACTTAAAAATGAGTGAAGATGAAAAAAATATTTCTTTCATGCAAAAAGTGAATGAACTAGTGATGGGTATTAGATGTTCTGGTGGAATCTTGGATTAAGAAGAGATTGCAGCTAAAGTGCTTAGATCATTGCCTACTTATAAAATGAAAGCTCATGCTATTGAAGAACTCAAGATAGTAACAAATGTGACAAGATATATGTTGATTGGTAAACTTGTTGCCTTTGAATTGAGTTAATTTGGTGATTCTACTCCTAAAACAAAATCTGCATTTAGGGTATGTCCAGGATCATCATGGAAAAAACATGCCCTTAAGTGGCAATAAAATTCAAAAAATCAGAGTTAGGCAACTTGACGTAAAATTTTGAATAAGTTATCTATATTATTTCAAAAATATGTAATAATAGAATCTGTAAAAAATTTAATGTAGTATCTAAACTACTAGATTTATTTATTTATTTATTAATTATATTTGGTGAAAATTTGAAATTTCAATGCAGTAGTACTTAAATTTTAGGGAAAAAATAAGAAGTAGGTGTTTGTCTAACCATCCTAACCACAATAAAATGATAATATTTTTTATAATATTTTAGATATAAGTAGGGGGCTCATGTCTCGATGTGATGCATATTTGTTTGTAATTTTTTTCCAAATAATTAATTAATTATAAATTTTTTGTTACAAATTTTAAAAAATATAAAAACTCGTATGTATGACCACCTTAACTTGGTCAAAACTTCATGAAATTAAATTCTTTTTTTATAATCCTATAGCATGTGAAGCATAGAATGTGACACATGTTTTGGATTCAAAAAATGTGATACTATTTGAAAGTTATAGATTTTTTTCAATCAACCTATCAATCAAAACTTTAGTCATAATTCAAATAGAAAATGAATAATAATTATTTATTAAATTCAAAGTAAAGCATATTTTATATTGGTGGAAAGCTGAGAATCTCTTTTAAAAACCCTTTTCGTTTCATCAATTTTGAGTAAAAAAAAAAGTCATCAGCCACATGGAACATCATATCACTTAGATATCGCCACTTTTTGGTCCATCATGATCCCGCATATACCCTTTAAGTCTATTATATCTGGAAGAAACCAATAGAGATATGATCCAGGAGAAATTTCTAGAAATAAATTCAAGTATGAAGATGAGATGAAGCATATTGAAGATGAAGAAAGAGAGCTAGAAGAGTTGGAAGCATTGATTGTGAAAACAGAAGCCAAAGGACAAGGTAAGTATAAAGGAAAGTTGTGTATTAAATGTTTCTCTTGCAATAAGATAGGTCATTTTGTATCAAGGTGTCCTGAAAGAGTTCCTAGGTTCAAACTTGACAAGCCTAGATTTCAAAAGAAATGTTATTATGTTGAAGAAGGTGTTACTGACGATGAATCTGATAAATAAAATGGAAATGAAGATGGATGGGTATTCATTGCTATTAAGGAAAATGGTACATTGTCTACTGAATCTGCTAGTGATAAGTATATTGAGAAAGCACTTGTAGCCAAAATTGAAGAAAATGATGAATGGGTGATTGATAGCGAATGCTCACACCATATGACTGGTGACAAAAGAAAGTTTATAAGCTTGGAGAAATATGATGGCGGTGTTGTAATATTTGGAGATAACAATGTTGGTGTGATTTGTGGTAGAGACACTATTTCTCTTGGTGGTAAATATAATACTGATGATGTTATTTATATTGAAGGGTTGAAGCATAACCTGTTGAGTGTTAGAAAAATGGTAGGCAAGGGATACAATCTTTAGTTCAAATATGGTAAGTGTAAGATATTGGGAATTTCCAAAAATGTAATTGCTTTAGGTACAAGGACAAGAGGTAATATTTTTCACCTGAGTGTTGCTAGTGAAAGTTGTTTAATTACTCAATTTGATGTAAGATGGTCATGGCATAAGAGGTGGTGTCATGTGAATTTTGATAACATTGTCAAAGTAAGCTCCACTCAAGCAATTAGAGATCTTCCTAAGCTAGTGAAGCCTACTAACACCATATGTAAGGAATGTCAGATGGAAAAAAAAACAAGAATTTATTTTCGGAGCAAACAAAATCATTCTAATGGAGGACTAGAGCTAGTGCATACCGATCTATGTGGTCCCTCCAAAATCAAAATTCTACAAGGTTAAAGGTACTTTATGTTTCTTATTGATGATTACTCTAGGATGATGTGGGTTTCTTTCTTGAGAGAAAAAACATGAAGCATTAGAAAAGTTCAAAAGTTTCAAAGCTATGACTGAGAATGAGACATGTTTAAAGATCAAATGCCTAAGGTCAAATAGAGGTGGTGAATTCACTTCCTAGGAGTTCAATTCATTATGTGAAGAGCATGGAATCAAAAGACAGTTTATGCTCCCTGGACCCCTCAACAGAACAAAGTTGTTGAGAGAAAGAACATAACAATTCTAGATGTTGCTAGAAATATGATGTTGGAAGGTAATGTACCTCATATCTATTGGAGAGAAGCTGTAAGTAATTCTATATACACTATCAACTAGATAAATGTCAATGGTAATTTTGGTAAGACTCCTTTTGAGTTGTGGTTTTGGTTATAAGCCTATTGTTAAATATTTCAAAATATTTGGAAGTAGATGTTATATCAAGAGAGATGAAGATATTGGCAAGTTTGATGCTAGGAGTGATAAATGAATCTTTCTGGGTTACTCTACTAAGAGAAAAGCCTATTGGTGCTATAATAGAAGATTGAAGAAATGGTTGAAAGTGCAAATGTCAAAGTTGATGAAGAAACTACTAGATCGTCCAGATACTTTGGATATGATTTAGATGAACAACATGATAGTACTGATAATGGAAAGAGTTTTCAGACACATAATCAAGTTCAAATTGTTTCGGTGAATCAAGAGTATCGAGAAGGAGAAGCCAGTGGAAGTGTAGAAGAAAGAACGAAAGAACTAGAAGTTTGAGAGAATCCTAAAGTTTCGATGTATGTAAAGCTAAATCATTTTGAAAAATAGATTATAGGAGATAAGAACAAAGGTGTGCAAACTAGAAGAAGAATTGCATAAGAGTATTGTCTGATTTCCAAGACTGAGTCCAAAAATGTCAATGAAACATGCAAAGATGAATATTGGATGGAAGCAATGAAGGAAGAATTGATGCATATAGAGAAAAATGATACATGGATTATTGTTCCCAGACCTCAGGATAAAAATGTAATTGGAACCAAATGGGTCTTTCGAAATAAGCTAAATGAACAAGGTGAAGTGGTCAAGAATAAAGCAAGACTAGTATGTAAAGGGTACTAATAGATGGAAAGTATTGATTTTGAAGAAACCTTTTCCCTTGTTGCTAGAATTGAAGCTGTAAGATTATTTCTTGCTTAAATGTTGCTTTTAAAATTTACAAAGTCAACATTTTTGAATGGTGAGCTAGAAGAAGAAGTATGTGTTGAGCAACTAGATGGATTTCAATTGATTGATAAAGAAGGTATGGTTTGTCAATTGAAGAAAGCACTGTATGGACTCAAACAAGCCCCCAAAGCCTAGTATGCTAGATTGGATAAATATTTGTTGAAGCTTGGATTCAATAAAGGTATTATTGATAGTAATATGTATTTCAAGATGGATCAAGATAAAGAGAACTTCATATTGAAGTATTTGTTGATGAAATCATTTTTGAAGGTGATGATGACTTATGTATGAAGTTTACTGATGAAATCAAAAGTGAATTTGAGATGTCAATGATTGGAGAGCTGAAATTATTCTTAGGATTTCAAATTACTTAGTTAGATGATGAAATCTTTATATCTCAGTCCAAATATGTAAGAGAGTTATTGAAAATGTTTGACATGAAAGACTCAAAGCCAGTTGGTACACCCATGATAACTGGATGCAAGTTAACACAAAATGATGATTCTCCTAAAGAAAATAAAAAAAGATACAGTTCAATGATTGGTGGATTACTTTATTTGACTTAGACTAGACTAGGAATCATGAATTTGTTGTATGTATGGTTGCTAGATATCAAGTTGATCCGAAGGAATCTCATGTGACTAATGTGAAGAGAATTTTTAGATACTTGAAAGGGATAGTTGACTTTTGTTTTTAGTATCCTAAAGATGGTGATCTTACTTGTAGCGCCCTTACCAATGCAGTTTGGGTAGGACATGTGGATGACAGAAAAAGGTACGAGTGGTGGTGCATTCTTCTTGGAGAATAAGTTGGTATCTTGGTTAAGTAAAAAGAAAAATTTCATTTCCTTATCTATTGCTAAGGTAGAATATATTGTTGCTGCAAACAATTGTACTCAAGTAATTTTTATGAAGCAGATGCTGAGAGATATCAAAATTGAGTATGATGAGCCTGTTGCTATATTTTGTGAAAATTCTAGTACCATAAAAATTTCTAAGAATCCAGTGCTGCATTCAAAGACAAAACATATATATATATATATATATATATATATATATATATATATATCAAATATCACTTTTTGAGAGACAAAGTGACTAACAAAGAAGTTAGACTGGAGTATGTTCCTACGAAAGAACAAATTGTAGACATCTTTACTAAGCCATTTCCTAAGGATAATTTTGAGTATCTCAAAGGGAAGTTAGGGGTGATTTCCCCTCCTAATCTGAACTAAGATGCACGTCTTTGCATCAAACTGTGCATTCATTCTCATATCTTGTTTCAGATTGATGTTGTGTGGTAGCTACTCAGGGGGAGTAGTCAGATGATTTAGATATGTGGTTTAGAGCATGTGTACCTTTTCCATTGATGTCAAAGGGGGAGAAGAGTAATATAAAAAACCTTGGGGGAGAAGAGTAGAGAAGAGTATTGCAATGGGGAGAAGAACAATATGAAGAGTTAGTTGTGTTGATGGTATTTTTCACATCATGTGTTTCCATCAATACCAAAGGGGGAGATTGTTGGATGTTGTGGTTGTGTTGTTGATATGTGGTTTTCATTGATGTGAACAATATTAGCATTGATGTTCTTGAAGTCTATATATGTCAAGGATATTGAGAAAATTATAATAAATATGTTGAAGGCTGCCTATGAAGCTGTGAAATTTAGTGTGGTGTAAAATTTAGTATGTTTCTATTCAAGTGTTGTGCTTTAAAGGGTTTGTTGCTAATGCTATCTAGTTTACACTCTAGAAGTTTCAAAGGTGCACATCAAGATTTGTGCAAGTTGTGTGTTTCTGTGTTCCTATAATTATTTTGTCACTATAGCTGATGTTTCTGGAAGAAGAGAATGTAATTCTGGTAAGTCTAGTTGTTGTGTATGCTCGTGCGATGTTTGTTGATGTTTCTAGATCATGCTCTATCCTTGTTGCATGTCTGCGTTGATCAGAGTGATCGCGATGAGAGATTTTTCCATTGTGTGGTCAGGTTTTCATGTTCTTGGCTGACATGGTGGTTGTAGCATGTTGCGGATCCTCGTGGATTAATCTTATAATGTTTGGCATGTTCGAGGAAGTTGTTTTAGGTCTTCATTATTTTGTGACCGACTTTGGTTGGTGTGAATTGAGATTTGTTCATGAATTGGGCTGATAGTATGCAATTTATTCTTTTCTCTTTGGCTGAAAGAGTTGCTAATGTAATTCCATGTAGCAAATATATTTAAGAGTGATTATTTCTTCATTTTGAAGTGTGTGAGGTGTGCTCAATGTATGAATGAGAAGCGTGAATGTGAAATGTGTGAATAAAGATCAAATCATTCAATTGTAGAGAAGAGTGTGAAGAAGGTTGAATGAAGTGTGAAGAAGTATTTTTTGTGCCTAACTGAAACTGTCATCAGGCTTTTGAAGAAGCTAATTTATTAGTTCAATCACTTTCGATGGATTTAATCTAAATGTTTTTGTATGGCAGTGAGCCTTCCCATTTGAGCAGTGAACTCTAGGCAGTGTGCCTGAATGCATGTGCATTCATTATTCATTTTCATTATACTTATAACAGGGTATAATCTTGTGGACTAACATCCACTATGGTTTTTCCCCTAATAGGGTTTTCACATATAAAATCTTGGTGTTCTTGTGTTTCTGATGTGTTGTTGATTCATGCTTTCATTGTTAATTATCAGATTTGAAATTAAAGGTTAATAAGATTGAATAAGTGTTAAAATTTGTGACAATTGATTCACCCCCCTCTCAGTTGTCTATTCTTGTTTTGCCAACAACCTTGTCTTGTGCGTTTTTGTAATCCCAACAATTCTTCTTTGTGTGACCTGGTTTTCCACAAAACCAACAAGCACCATTTTTGCCTTTAGACTTTGATCTTGGTGTAGATTTTGACTTTCTTTTGTTATTGTTTTTGCCTATTTCTTGACTCCTTCCCCTATCGCCGATGCTTGCAGTAGTTAAGGCATCACCGTATGAGGGCTCTTGATTCTTTCTCCTCATATCTTCACTGAGAAGTGTGGCTACAACATCATCAAATTTTAATTTACTTTTGACAGGTACGAAAGTGTTAACTACCATCATCACTCCTTCCTAGCTGCTTGGTAAAGGACATAATAAAAATATTGCCTTAATTTCATTATCTGAATTGATACCTACTGAAATCAATTAGGTAACTAAAGTATTGAATTCATTGAGGTGGTTTGACATAATTCCACCTTTTTTCATTTTTAAATTATATAACTTCTTCATGATGAAAACCTTGTCTGATGTCGATGCTATCTCGTACATATTGGAGAGTTTATCCTAAAGATCTTCCGTTGTTTTCTCCACTGAAACATTGAATAACACATTGTTGGACAACGAAAGAAAAATAGTTGCCCTTGCTTTCATATATATTTTCTCCCAATCTTCGTTCGACATTGAACCTTTTCCCTTGGTTTTTCCAAGCAACGATTCCATGTGAACCTTCCACAATCTGAAGTTTTGGCCTGTGAACTTCTCAATCTTCCATTTGTCTACATTGTCCATAGCTTTGGAAAATCTTCACCAATTTCCAAAAGAACCGCTTCAGCACTTAACTTCTCCACTAGGCTCTAATACCAATTGTTGATAAAACAATGCAAATAGATGAACACTAAAAATTAAAATTAAATGAAATACAAAAATACAGAACACAGTAACAAAATTTATAGTGGTTCGTCTTATAGACAACGTCTACTCTCAAACAGGAAAGCTCCTTTTATTAAATCTCTGTTTTTACACAATACACATTACAACAATAGCTGAATAATGATCATCCTCTACATCCAAAAATACAGCTATCTCCAATAGCCGTTCGAAGGAAAGAATCTTCAAGAAAGAGAAACCAAGAGGCACGAAAGAAAATGGTTAGGCAAAGAAAACGTTGGGCTTCATATTCCCAACAAGAATCTGTGAAAATTCCTATTGCAGTCACTGATTATTAATCTCCTATCTTAAAAGATTATTTAACTGCTGAAAACTAATTCACAGCTAATATCGAAAAATAACACAACTGCAACTTCACTAATAAAAATACAGAAAGAAATGCGTAACACAATGAACACAATATTTTCGGACAAATTATCCCTGGAAAAACCCCTAAGGGAAAACCAGTTCTACAGATGAGGAATTATATTAACTTCAGCAGAATAAGAGATACAAAGATTCCTTGCCTCTTACTGGCAGAACTCCGACAATCTCCCAACTTCCCCCTGATATTCCCCCGCTGCTATCCCCAACGCTATCACTGCGCCCTTGCTAACACTACAAGACTGTTTGCTATCACTACAAACTCACAAACTCATTTGCTAGCACTAAAAATGCTTCTACAAAAACTTCTATATATTCTCCATATGCCTAATGACCCCTTTTTATACTCCTCTCATTGGAAAACCAACGGCCAAGATCAATTCTCAATCGACGGTTGAGATAAATAACAACTTACCAACCACAACAAATTTGGTTGCAAGGTGTCACTAAAAGAAATCAATAATTAAATAATAATTATTACATCTCAACAATAAAATAACTATTATCTAATCCTAGCAAATGAACGAACAGTTGTCCAAGCTAACAAACTAACACTCCCTCTTAGCGAGGAAGTTGTTTTGCATGACACCCATCTTATCTCTGAAGAAGATAAATTTTTCCTTCCCCAATGCTTTAGTTAGAATGTCTACTACCTGCTCCTCTGTAGGTATGTATTGTAGCTAAACAATACCTCGCTGTACACAATCCCTGATGAAGTGATACCTGATATCTATATGTTTAGACCTATCATGAAACACTGGATTCTCAGACAATTTGATGCAACTCTGATTGTCGCAGTGTAACACAGTAGTCTCAACCTTCTGACCAAACAAAGCCACTAGCAACTTCTGAAGCCATATAGCTTCACATGTTGCCATGCTAGCTGCAATGTATTCTGCTTTTGATGAACTCAGAGCCACAGACTTTTGCTTCCTGCTGAACCAAGAAACAACTCCTGATCCTAAACTGAAACAACACCCTGAAGTACTCCTTTTGTCTATTGTACTGCCTACCCAATCTGCATCAGTATAGCCTATCAACTTGATTCCTTCACCTCGAACATATCTGATCCCATACTCAACTGTACCACGCAAATAACGCAACACATGCTTGGCTGCTGTCCAATGCACTCTCTTTGGTTCAACCATGAACTGACTAAGAGAGTTTACTGCAAATGCTATATCCGGCCTGGTGTTGACCAAATACATGAGCGAACCAATTAACTGCCTGTATAAGGTGGGATCTACATCTTTGTCGTTAGATGTATCTACCTTCCTCCAATTAGTGATCATAGGTGTAGACATGGCTTTGCAATCCTCCATCTCGAATCTCTTCAAGATTTCAATGCAATATTTCCCTTGACCAAGGAAAATCTCTCCATCTGTCTACCACACCTCCATGCCTAGAAAATAGTGCATGAGTCCCAAATCCTTCATCTCAAACTCTTCTACAAGGTCCTCCTTGCAATCCTCTATGAGCCCTAGTGCACCTGTAAGAAACAAGTCATCTACATATAGAACAAGAATGAGAACCTCACCCCCAACCACCAAGTAGTAGAGGTTAGCATCTGCCTCACTCTTCACAAAGCCCATTTCCTGCAAGTATGTATCAATGTGCTCATACCACACTCTAGGAGCCTGTTTAAGTCCATACAAGGCTTTCTTCAATCTGCACACGTGGGTCTCTTTGTTGTGTGCTACAAAGCCTTCTGGTTGTTCTATGTATACCTCTTCCTTTAATTCACCATTAAGGAATGTTGTCTTGACATCCATTTGATGGATCTGCCATCCCATCTGGACTACAAATGAGATTACAGCTCGTATAGAAGTATACCTGGCCACTGGAGCAAATGTCTCCTCATAGTCTATTCCCTCCTTCTGAGAGAACCCCTTGGCCACAAACCTTGCCTTGTATTTCTCGATGCTACCATCTGCACTATGCTTTATCTTGAAGATCTAGCGTGATCCAACTACTGACCTATCTGTTGGTCTAGGCACTACCTCCCACACATCATTCTACATTATTGAAGTATATTCCTCAACCATAGCATCTCACCACACCTGATGTTGTGAAGCCTCTAGATAGTTGGATGGTTCACTATCTACCAACTGGCTGACTAATGCCACATAGTCATTGAACTTGGATGGTTCTCTCCTTTGTCTCGTACTCTTCCTAGGAGCTCCCACAGACTCCTGAGTATCCCTTTGTGTGTCTTGATCCTCACGGTTCCTGCTGCCAACTGTAGAGGATGAAATATCAACCTCTATATCTTCTAGATGCATATCTTGTTGCACCAGTTGCTCCATACTCTATGAATCTTCACTACCTGAGTCTATGCTTGTACTAGTAACAGTACTTGAGCTTTGCTACCCTTGACTTGGAGCTTTTGTTGGCTGCTCACTCTGATCATCTGCTGGCAAATCTCTAGACCTTCTAAATGCCTTGTCCTCCATGAACTTGACATCGCGTCTGACAATAATTCTTCTGGTCCCTGGAATAAAAATCCTAAATGCCTTTGAAGTTTCACTATACCCAATAAGGTACCCCTTCTCTGTAGTCTGATCTAACTTGGTACGTGTATCTCCTGGAATATGACAATATGCCAAACTCCCAAATATCCTGAAGTGACCAACATCTGGCTTTTTCCCTGTGAAAGCTTCCTTTGGTGTCATCTTCCCTAGTACCTTGTGTGGAACCCTGTTATGAATGTAAACTGCAGTACTACATGCCTCTTCCCATAGGTAACGCGGCATGTCCTGGTCATGTAGCATAGCCCTTGCTGCCTCTGATATTGAATGGTTCTTCCTCTCAGCAACTCCATTCTACTATGGATTGTAAGGAACAATCCACTCTCTCTTGATTCCTTCTCTGGTACAAAAATTCTGGAAGACATTTCCTTTGTACTCGCCTCCATTGTCTGACCGAAGAACCTTTATCTTCCTTCCTGTCGAGTTCTCCACAAGAGCCTTGAACTCTTGGAAGCGACTGAAAACCTCATCCTTGGTCTTCAAGAAGTATATCCAGGTCTTCCTAGAAAAATCATCAATAAAAGTAACATAGTACTCATATCCTCTGAGAGACTTTGTTGACATTGGTCCACATACATCCAAATGTACTAGATCAAGAACACCCTTAGATCTATTGTCACTCCTTGGAAAAGATGCTTTCGCAAACTTCCCCAACACACATCCCTTACATACATCATCATGCTCTGTGCTCACCTCTGGAACACCTATCACTGTCTCACGAAGCAATTTAAGTGCTCCATGATGAATATGGCCCATCCTCCTATGCCATAGCTCTCCAAGATCTCTAGGATTACTACTGCTCATGAGTGCCTTAGGAGTATCAAACTGTAACCTATAAAGGCGACCACTCCTAACTCCAATAGTTATGGGTGATTTCCAATCCTTGTGTTTAATCAACACATGTGTTCCTCTAAAAAGTACATTATACCCTTTATCCTGAAGAACAGATACAGAAATCAGATTCATACCTAAGCCTGGAACATGCAAGACATCATGAAGTGGAACTATCTTTCCATTCTCCCTCTGAAACTGAACAGTCCCTTTCCCAACTGGGTTGAGCTTGGACAAGTTCCCCATAGAAATCTGGATATTGGTTTCCTCCTCCTTGTAACTAGAGAAGTACTCTCTAACTCCTGTCATATGAAATGATGCTCCACTGTCTATATACCAAACACTCCGTGAGGTTGAGCTAATCATACAAGCTATGAGTGCAAACTCATCCTCCAATCTACTAGAGAGCTCCTCTGCACTTGCTGAAGCCGCCACTTGGTTCTTGCCCTTCTTATCTTTCTTCCTTTGTGGGCAATCGCTGACATAGTGGCCAAACTCGTGACAACCAAAGCACTTGACCTTAGATAGGTCCTTCTTCTTCTCACCTTGAGAATTTGATCCTTTTCTAAATCCCTTCTTTGCTTTCCCTTTTCCCGCTAGGGCAACGTTTTCTTGTTCTCCCTCACTTTTCTGACTCTTGTTGTTGGCTCCATTGACAAGACTTAGTCTAAGCTCCTCCTGAGTGAAATCACTCCACAGTCGATCCCAACTCGGTAGGGTGTCTCGTCCATTAATAACTTGAACAAAGACATCCCACTACTTAGTAAACCCATTTAAGGCTATCCTTACTAGCTCATCATCTTCTGGCTTATCTCCAATAGCTGCTAACTCATCCTTGACAAGTCTAAGTCTAGTGAGGTAACTTGTAACGTCTTCTCCCTTGTTCATTCAGGTATTCCTCAACTTTTCTCTAAGAATCAGCCTCCTATTAGTGGTAGCATTCTGGTACAGTTTCATAATGGCATCCCACATCTTATTCTCCGTATCTAACTCGGAGATATGCGAAACAATATGATCCTTGACACCATCAAGGATAATCCTCCTCGCCTTGGCATCCTCTTTCTTGTATGCTACAAGTTGTGTTGCGTCTGTAGGTACAGCTACAACAGTGGTAAAATAATCCTTGATACCATTCTCTTCCAACAATAAAGAAAGTCTGGCCTTCTAGACACCAAAATTCGAGGCACCATCTAATCTGTCCTGATCTCTCAAACTAGCTAAAGCCATCTCAAAGGATAAAAGCAATAATAATTTAAAAGATCAAACTAGGTTATATAAACCCTCAATTTCTTTCCTAGGGCAAACCTTTTCTACCCTTAACACAGCTCTGATACCATGTGAAAATTCCTATTGCAGTCACTGATTATTAATCTCCTATCTTAAAAGATTATTTAACTGTTGAAAACTAATTCACAGCTAATATCGAAAAATAACACAACTGCAACTTCACTAATAAAAATATAGAAAGAAATACGTAACACAATGAACACAATATTTTCAGACAAATTGTCCCTGGAAAAACCCCTAAGGGAAAACCAGTTCTACAGATGAGGAATTATATTAACTTCAGCAAAATAAGAGATACAAAGATTCCTTGCCTCTTACTGGCAGAACTCCGACAATCTCCCAACTTCCCACTGATATTCCCCCGCTGCTATCCCCAACGCTATCACTGCTCCCTTGCTAACATTGCAAGACTGTTTGCTATCACTGCAAACTCACAAACTCATTTGCTAGCACTGCAAATGCTTCTACAAAAACTTATATATATTCTCCATATGCCCAATGACCCCTTTTTATACTCCTCTCATTGGAAAACCAACGGCCAAGATCGATTCTCAATCGACGACTGAGATAAATAACAACTTACCAACCACAACAAATTTGGTTGCAAGGTGTCACTAAAAGAAATCAATAATTAAATAATAATTATTACATCTCAACAATAAAATAACTATTATCTAATCCTAGCAAATGGACGAACAACTGTCCAAGCTAACAAACTAACAAAATCATATATCGCTATGATTTTTCTGTAAAAAATAAAGCATATTAATACACTGTTAGACGTTAGAACACAAGAATGATGATAAACAAAAGTAAATTTCAATTGAATTAGTTACTAGATTCTTGAGTTTCCTTGAGGCCACAGCTCTTGGGAAAACTTTTGGATTGCATGGGGATCGAGGGCTCCATTGACAGGGAGAATCTCAGTGCAGGCAGGGGGGAATGTACCTGAATTCCCCTTTAATTTTCTCTTTATTTTCTTTGGAAACTTTAAACGTCTCTCTAGTCATTGAATCCATTTCAGTAATAATCTTCTCTTCTATTAACATCCCCACTCTTGGCAAGATTTTTTCACTTTAGCCAATGTCACAATTTCTGCGTCGTGGTCATTCTTCAGTGATGAAAGTTCAATAAGAGGCACTTCATTAATCAATATTGTGGAAGGCATGACGACAAAAGAATCGATAATTTGGGAAGTGGCCCTTATTAAACATAAACAAAGAGAATGGGGAAATATGACCTTACGCAGAAAAAAGATTTGGAGAAGACATTTTAATATGATGGGCAATGGCTTTGAACAATTCCTTGCTTGAAATTATTAGGATTGGGATATATCCTGTACATGGATCTCAGGATCTTGGGATTTAAAGCAAAATACTTTTCGTTTTATTTGGTCTTACCACGGTTGTGAACATGAATATCTATAACAGTAATGTTATAAAGATATTATTGTTTAGCAAGTTGACACTAAAAGTAGGCAATGTCTTCCCAATGTTTTTGATGAACATTTAATTGTATTTATTCATTAATTATAATTTAAAACTATATTATATTTTGAATTTCAATTAATAAATATAATGGTTTTTTATTAAAAGTACAATAAAAATGTATAAGTCAAAAGTTAATTAATGAATTTGTCAGTTTTATGCTATTTAATAATTAAGTAAGATATATAAGGAGCTTTGGCATTGCTTATGTTATTTTTTTTCTAACAATCTCAAATTTAACATAAATATATTATTGGATGGTAATTTGGATAATTTTGTATTGATAAGAATTGTACATAATTAGGAAGGGGTCTCATGAAACCACTAAAGGAGCTATTGATGAATCTTCAACACACATGTTCCTTTGATTGTCAAACCTTCACAAAAAGTTTTGAACTACATTAAAAATGCCAACTAACAAAGGAATTGCCATCTTTCCTTTGGATTTCCATCTCTTTGTCCATTAAAATTTGAGTTCTTTCATAAAACTAAGGCTCCTTTTGTGTGTTTGCATATGGAGGGGAGTAAAGAAATTCAACAAAATTATCAACAAGAACTACATCCTTTTTTGATTGACATATTTGAGGGAGTTTGAAACCAAACTAATCCTTTGACAAATGAGGGAAATAACAAAGCAAAGCTTTATCAACAAAAAGAGATGCTAGAAAAAGGGTTTTAGGAGTTGACAAATGTTTTATAACCATACAAAAGAACCCCCAAAAAAGAAGAAGCTCTCACTTGTTGAACCATAAATGACCTTTATAACCAATTGGGGGTTTGGGTACGTTATATAACCCACTCAAACCTCCAAATTATAATGGATCCCACTCAAATCACAATCAAAACACACAAAACATCTTTAGCCCAATGATTTTTCAATGAATATGAAATCCCATGAGTAGATTGGGAGACAAAATGCCACGATAATGAAAAAAGAAATAAATTAACTCTAGATCTTATTTTTATTTTTCCATAACCATGCTACTATGCCTACTCCTATATAAAATATTTGGTGCCTTGATTTGGGGAATTTGGATTTCCCAAATGTATTTATTAACATTGACATCATATATATAAATTATAAATAGTTTGATTCAAAATACAAATAATAGAAGACAAAAGATGGTGTAGTACTACTCGTGCATTGAATAGAGAGTTAATTATAATTTTCTTTTGACATGAATCCTCAAGCCATTTATAAAAATATATTTTAAGAGGACTATGCTTGGAATATACCAAAGATAAAAGTGGTTACAAGGAAAAATGGCTACCCAATTGTAAGCCAAAAGGTCCAACTAGTGTGAAGCCAATTATTTTAGATGGAATTGAGCCTTTTGGTGTTTATACCTTTGATAACTAATCTAGGATGAACTACATTGCCCTATGCCAATTCTAAAGTACATATTACAGAATGTAGATACCCATACACATGATGATGATTACTACAAATATTCAACACATGATAAATGGAGATATTATTTGAATGTGTCTGTTATAGTAAAAGGCATTCATGGAGAGCTTGTAATAATTACGGTTGATACAATACATAAATATTCTAAAGTTTATTCTTAATTATTCCATATTTTTATTATTTTTATGAAAATACTAGTGACTTTACCCTAGAGGTTACAACTACATTACCAAATAATCAAACTTTATTATTTCAAATGACAACATATTTATGGGATGCACATTGCTAAAATTTAGATTATTGTACTTTTGAGAAACATTTTATGTAGAGGATTCTAAATTTTTTTAGGTATGAAAGGATAATTTTTTCTAGTGCCTTCATAAAATTCTTAAGACAAAATAAAATTGATCTTAGAATTGGTTGTGAACATAATCAGGGTGATTGGTTCTATCAAAGAGATAAGAAAATCAATAGTATTTATGGAGTGAAGGTTAAGCCACATTCTCTTCCTTTTTTGTTGCCTAATAGAGTGGGCTTCCTTGAAACCATATGGAAGCTTAATTAAGAAAACCTGGTCCATGTAAGGAAAAATATTAAATACTATTTATTTCTATCTAAACTCTAGTTCTTTTATTTTATAATAATTTTTAAGGTTGGTCTTGACCTCATTGAATCAAATTTAATGGAATATGGAATTCCTTGGAAAAGGGTAATCAAGTTTGATCTAGAGCACTTCATTGGTCAAGCTAGGAAAGTAGGGCAAGGTCCAGATATGAGCATGCATTTTATGAATTATAACATTTAATTAGATATTTATTTACTAAATAGGATATTATAAAAAGGAGATATAACTAAATGTGTATGTACAATGGTAAGAAGAATACAATTATCATTGACTCAAGGGTGGGTACATGGAAATGGGTAACCATTTTGTGGACACCTTTCAAAAAATCTTTTGAAAAGACATAATGCGAGCACATTATAACATGCTCACATTATGGCTTGTTGTGTCGAGCTTGAGGCTTGGAAACAACAAACCAATAACGCGAGCATGTTATAATGCGCTCTCGTTATTGCTTGTTAAAAGCAAAAAAAGAAGTGAAAACCTATCATTGTTATTTTGACTACTTTTTTCTTGTACCCGTGGCCAAAACCCCCATATTTTCGCACTCGCGTTCTAGGAGGAGCAATTCAAAAAAATTCTTCACCAACAATTGCTATATCTTCGCAATGATGGTGCCATGAGGAGGAGAAGGTGTGAGAGGTAAGGATTCTATGGTTTTTGTTTTGAATTAGTTAGTTTTAGGTTGAATTTGATATATATTTGTTTGAATTTTTAGGAGATGCAAATCAACCTGCAAACCCTCAAGATCCTCAACAAGAAGACCAACTAAACCCTCAAGATCAAAATCAACCACAACAACAACCTCCTCCACCAATCACTCAACCCCCTCCTAGCACTCAACAAAATTTAATGAGTGAAATTGAGAACAACAAAAAGAAAATTGAGGATTTGATCATAAGGTTGAGTGATCCAAATGGTTCAATCACAGAAAGAATGACCCTAGCAAATTCATTGAAAGATAAGTTAAAAAAATTAGATTCAATTTGCAAACAAATAACTAGATGGCAAGATAGGAGGCAGGCGACTAGGGATCATTATGCAAATGAACTATCATACAAAGATGTAAAGGATTTAAAAATTACAAAAGGTGATTTGTGCTCATTATTCACTGACCCACACAAAAATAAAAAACTTACCCTCAATGCAAAGAGGTTTCCTATCCATTGGTGCCACCACCAAAAAATTAGGGACCGGTTTTATGATAGGTGGAACATGGTCTTCGATTACCTACCTGCAACAATTGCAAGGTCCCGCAATATTTCCTTAGGAAAATATACATTGAGTTCATATTGAAAAAAATCCCAAATTATTTTGATATGAGGGATTTATAGGGGAGAGGTGGGGGGTCAGCTGAAGATAGACCTGGTGCACAGCCAGATCCTACACAGCTAGGTAGACGAGCTCTCACTAGGCCACCTCGTGAGCACGTTGTTATGCCTTCCATCGTGAAGGAAAGTGATGATGTAGAGACATTGTAGGCGATCAAAAATTTGACCCAGAGTGTCATCCATCATACTAGCCCTATTTTGAAACACCATCCAGGGGAGTCTTTGAGTGGTGGCCTTCGAACACATATGTGTCAATCTTGTGGGGCTACTTGTTCATATGACCCCATCGACACTCAGGAGGTTGGTACGTAGGATCCATTTGTAGCTATGGATATGGAGAGGGCAACTGACATTTTGTATGAGGCATATGGCATTGATAGTCAAGTAAACTTTAGTGCATGTTCATTTAATTTAATTTATTAAATTTTGATTTTGAAATGCAAGATTGACTAAAAATGTTTTATGATTTTAATAAAATTGCAGGGTCACAGTGTTGAGACTGGATACACCGGCCCCCCACCAACTTATTTCTGCAATACATTGATCACTAGGGTATGTAACAAGTAAACAATTATAAATTTATTGCACGTTAATAGCTTTGTTTTACGAATGGTAATTTAATATGCGATTTTGGATGTTGAACCGACTAATATTGGAGGTTTTGATGGAATACTTCCCAGTGGCAGTGGATTTAATCAAACCTACATGAAGGTAATAGAATAAAGAGTTTAACTAATGAATCAAGTACTTAATAGATTTGTGTAGTTTATATGAACATCATTGATTACGTTGAATAATTTGTTGTTTTATTTTCAGATGTTGCAAGCCGAAACACCTACGAATGTGACGAGGGCAATGGAGATTGGTGTGTCATCTGCTATACAATCCTTGATGGCTCTAACATGAGAGGTATGAGGCAAATTAGTAAATTTCAATATCAATTTATTGTTATAGATGTTAGTTAGTGAAAAATAAAACCATTATTGATTCACAGAGTTTAATTTCTATTTATATGGTTTTTATAAGGCTTGAGCATGCCTAAGCATGGGCGTGAGAATATTTCCATTATGGAGAGAGATCATGAGATGGCGGTAAGTGATTATTTTGTCAAATATATCATTTTTTATAGTTTAACTTCTATATATTCATTTCTTTACTTCTTATTGTAATAGTTAAAACTTCACCATGAATTAAACCCTAGGAGGAGGAGTAGGAGTAGTCCTTGAGCACGACAAAAATGAGTGGCAAACCTATCGCCATCTGATCGAAAAGGAAAGGAAAAGAATTTATTTCCAGGTCATGGAGAGAAATGAATTTTGATTCCAGAGCCCTTTGTTGCATGCCTACATGGCAGTTTTGTACATATTGTTTATTGGACATATTTGACATTGTATGCCTATATGGGATTCTCGTAAGCCTATATGGCTATTTTGTACATATATTTCATACTTATATTAACATATATTGATGTATGCCTACATCGATATTTGGTTAATACAAATATATTTTATCGATGCCTATCCATATTTGCATTCTAAATTGATGGTTCAATAGATATGAGTTATGTGTATTCAAGTGTATACTTTACAACTTACGTGTATACTTTGTGACTTACGTGTGCTGGAATGTATACTTTGTGGCTTACGTGTTTTCATGCGTATACCTTGTATTCGTGCATATACTTTGTATTAATTTGTGTATACTATGTATTCGTGTGTATAATTTTTGAGGCTTATGAGTTTTTGAGTACTTGTGCTTCCCTTATTGACATGTACATGTTTGACTTATTCACGTGTATAATTATTAATTGGTTAGCCCTAGCATTGATCATTGTTGTCCTTCATGATTTGTCTTGAATATTAATTGATTGATGCTAAACAACTTTATCTAAAAGAAAAAAAACATGTTTACAATTGGCATTCCATGAAATGATTTAGAAAAAGATTCCAATATGTTCTTGATGCATCACTATCAAAAGATTTCTATGTCAAATTTTTGCAATATTATTTCTTTTATACGAAATGGACTCGGGAGAAAGCAAGTTATAATTTATAATACAAATAAGAAATGGACTCAACGTTGTCCTAGACCCCCTAATAGGTCTATTTAACAAAGCAACACACTCTCAATCACTCTTCAAATTGCAAAGAACCATTGGTGATGTAGAGTGGCTCAACCAAGTTGTGATTTGACATAACTTCTCTCAAATATGCCCACTAAGACTCCAACATTCACTTGACTCAACAATAAGAGCTCTCCTATTCCTTTATGGTTTTGCGCCAAACCACCGCTAAAACAAAGCCAAATCAGCCCTCTTTCAATCCATGTCAGCCTTCGGACCGTACAGGAAATCTGGAGGTCGTACCAAGTACGAGATCAACAAGTTTGTATCAAAAATCTAAAAAACAAAGAACAGTGTGAATAATTATTATGAGATCTTCTCCAAAATTTCATTAACAATCTCCATTCGAGCCTCTCAAGGATTTACATAGTGTTTTACACCCTTCTCTAATGGATCCATGCCTTGAACTAACTAAAAACCAACTTTCAAAACAAGTAAACCTTGCATTTCAAATTTGTTCCTTTAAGCAACTTATAAATTTGCAACTTTAGACTCCTCCAACCTATGAGTACATCTCATGACCTCTAAACCCACACAAATAGCTTACAAATAGGCTTATTACATCGACAAAACTCCATTCTTTCACAATCATATACAAATTCACAAATTTTCCTTCAAAGGCTACAAAGACAACTTCTAGTGCAAGATTGAAATTTTCACATTTTTTATCACTAGACCCAAAATTCACCTAAAAACATACCTAATGGTCTTAATTGACCTTATTCAAGACAAAGCATGCTCAACATACTTACAACAACCTATTCACCAACCTATTCACCATTAGATAATCACTAAAGCTACTGAACTAGACCTTCTTCATCAAATGGAGGAGCAAGGTGCTCTGCACCAATAATCGTACACTTTTTGTGTGGAATACTCAGACTTCTCAACCGTTGTTTGAATGTTTCTCTTTTTCTAGTGTTTTGCATGCCATCATAATGGATCAAGCCAGTTAAAAACAAGTCAGATCAATTCCATGTGTTTGGGTACAAAAGAGGACCATGCCTAGCATAAACCTACCTATCGGGATGTGTTGGAGTAGTTAGTTTGGTCACACGAATTGCAAAATAAAAGTTGCACCACTTCACAACTTTGCACAGCTTGAATTTGACACTTTTTCCATCAAGTGAAAATCCGTCGCCATGGGAAAACCACTACAAGATAGAAAAAACTAAGAGAGATTTTTTTAGAGGGCCCCAATGCGATCATGTAGGATCAAATGAAAATTTTCTAAGCATCACAATATCTGAGTAATAGCATGCTAAAAGTTTGCAACCATTTTGCACTTTGGACCCTTAAGGGATCGATTAGGTGGAACATAGCTCAAAGCGATTCCATGTGTTTTGGTGTGAAAGAGGACCATGCCTAGTGTAAAAATACCTATTCAGACGTGTTGGAACAATCTGCTTGGTCACACAAGTTGCAGAGCGAAAGCTGCACCATTTTACAACTTTGCATAACTTGAATTTGACACCTTTTCCATCAAGTGAAAATCCACCGCCACAGGAAAATCACTCCGAGATAGCCAAAATTGAGAGAGATTTTTGTAGAAGGTCCCAACACAATCTTGTTGAATTAAATGAGATGTTACTAAGCATCATAGTATCCGAGTAATAGCATGCTGAAGTTTGTAGCCATTTTGCACTTTGGACCTTGAAGGGATCGATCGAGTACAACATAGTTCAAAGCAATTCCGCATATTTGGGTGAAAAAGAGGACTATGCATAGCGTAAACATACCTATTCGAATGCGTTGGAACAATCTGTTTGGTCACATGAGTTGTAGAATGAAAGTTGCACCACTTTGCAACTTTGCACTGCTTGCATTTGACGCTTTTTCTATCAAGTGAAAATCTGCCGCCATGGGAAAACCACTCTGAGATAGCCAAAACTGAGAGAGGTTTTCATAGAGAGGCCCAACGCAATCGTATAGGATCAGATGATAAGTTTCTAAGCATCACGGTATCTAAGTAATATCATGTTGAAGTTTGCAACCATTTTGCACTTTGGACCCTTGGGGGATCGATTCGGTGGAACGTAGCTCAGAGCGATTCTGCGTGTTTCGGTGCAAAAAAAAAGCATTCCTAGCATAAAAATACCTATTCAAATGTTTTGGAGCAGTTAGTTTGGTCACACGAATTGCAGAGCGAAAGTTGCACCACTTTGGAACTTTGCACAATTTGAATTTGACACTTTTTCCATCAAGTGAAAATTCGTTGCCACGGGAAAACCAATCTGAGATAGCCAAAACCGAGAGAGGTTTTTGTAGAGGGGCTTAGCACAATCCTGTAGGATTAGACGATAATTTTCTAAGCATCATAGTATCTGATTAATAGCATGCTGAAGTTTGCAACCATTTTGCACTTTGGACCCTTAAGGGATCGATCTGGTGGAACAAAGCTTAGATTGATTCCGCATGTTTCGGTGCAAAAAAGGACCATGCCTAGTGTAAAAATACCTATTCGGATGTGTTGGAATAGTCCGCTTGGTCACACGAGTTGCAGAGTGAAAGTTGCACTACTTTGCAACTTTGCACAACTTGAATTTGACACTTTTTCCATCAAGTGAAAATCCACTGCCATGGGAAAACCACTCCAAGATAGCCAAAACCAAGAGAGGTTTTTGTAGAGGGGCCCAATAAAATCTTTTAGGATTAGATGAGAAATTTCTAAGCATCACGGTATCCAAGTAATAGCATGATGAAGTTTACATCCATTTTGCATTTTGGACCCTTAAGGGATCAATCCGGTGGAACGTAGCTTAGAGCGATTCCGCATGTTTTGGTACAAAAGAGGACCATGCCTAGTGTAAAAATACCTATTGAGATGTGTTGGAACAGTCTGCTAGGTTACACAAGTTGCATAATGAAAGTTGCACCTCTTTGCAACTTTGCACTGCTTGCATTTGATGCTTTTTCCATCAAGTGAAAATCTATCACCACGGGAAATCCACTCCGAGATAGCCAAAATTGAGAGAGGTTTTTGTAGAGGGGCCCAACACAATCTTGTAGGATTAGATGATAAATTTCTAAGTGTCATAGTATCTAAGTAATAGAATGCTAAATTTTGCAGCCATTTTGCACTTTGGACCTTTAAGGGATCGATTTGGTGGAACGTAGCTCAGAGTGATTCCACATGTTTCAGTGTGAAACAAGTCCATGCCTAGCGTAAACATACCTATTTGGGTGCATTGGAGCATTTATTCTGGTCACACAAGTTGCAAAGTGAAAGTTGCACCACTTTGCAACTTTGCACAACTTGAATTTGATACTTTTTCCATCAAGTGAAAATCAACCGCCACGAGAAAACCATTCCGAGATAGCCAATACCGAGAGAGGTTTTTCTAGAGGGGCCCAACGTGTTTTTGTAGGATTAGACAAAAAATTTCTAAGTGAAAAGGAATAATTTTTATGGTGTTTGTGGTGCTGCTCTTGTAGATTTTGATGGAAAAGGGCATGAAAAATGAGGTTTCACCCTAGGGTTTGATAAAATATTGCATGTAGAGGTTGGGTGATTGTCTTTTGAGTTTTTGCAAGTGATTTTAAAAAGGTCTAAGGTGGTGGAATGTTATGGTAAGGTGTGGAACCATTCTTTTCAATAAACCCTCCTTATACTAGCATAAAATAAGGGTTTTGGTTTGGCATGGTGGAGTGAGTTTGTCCTGAGACAAATTATGGATCTGAGGGTTTGGATACATGATAATTGCTGCCCCAACAAGTTAAGGGGGTTCTTGAATGTTTAAAGTTATGTTCCTTTGTAAATTAGGCCTAGTTAGCCTAATGAGGACAATAAAGGTCATTTTTGATGCACATGTTCCAAGATAGTCCCTATTTATTTTGAAGTATGTGTTGTAACTCAATAATAGCTATCTAGATCAAACATTTCTTTGTGAAGTCATTTGAGAAGATTTCCTCAAAACACCACTTGGAGCCACTCTTTTCACTTGAAAATTCATCATAAAACCCTTTAGTAGCAACTCCACCTTTGTTTCTTGAATTCCCCTGGATAAATAAACACGCACACACCTAAAAAATCCTAATTCGACCTTACATGATTTATATCACTTCTCTAATCACCTAATGACCTCTTTAATACTTTGAATACATTACATATGACGTTTTTCAGATTGTTTACATTTCAAAATTCAATTTTTGCAAAATTTCCTATTGAAGGCATTTACAGAACAAGGTGCTACTGCACCAAACATGAACTCCAAAATTACAATATTTGAGTAAATCTCATTATGTAAGTAAATCTTATTACAATGCCTTAGGTAATTTTTTCTCACAGATCTTTTACAATGTCACTCATACATTCAAGATTCTCTTTAAATGTCTACATCATAGGTGCTCATTATGAGGTTAATTTCAATTGAGTAACTTGAGATTCCCTCGCTAAGCTTCACACGCTCGTTTATAATGGCTTGAAATCAAAATTGAGATTTTTCAAGATCATCAAAAGAAGGATGTTTCATTACTTTTTTGGCTGAGATTCTCTTTGATGGCTCATAAATCAACATTTTCTACAATGACAGATCAATCAATTTTTAGTAGTTTACTTAAAAATACACAAAGTAAAAGAGAAAAAGAAAGAGAATCCAAAATAGATGGAAGGAAATTACAGATAGGCATGCAAGTCTCACAACTTAGTCACTCCTATTCATACATCTTCACTGGGAATTCCAACATACCTATTGCACACACCTCTCATGAATAGAGTAAGTTGAAATTTCAGATGCTCTTATAATGTCTACATCATAGCTGTTCATGGTAAGGTTAAATTCAAATGAATAAAATGAAATTCCCTCACCAATCTTTGCACACACTTTTCTAATGGCTTAAAATCATGATTGAGATTTTTCAAGATCATCAAAATAAGGATATTGCATTGCTTTTCTAGCTAACATTCTCTTGGATGGCTCATATATCTAAATTTTTTGCAAGGGGACACCAATCATTGTTTAGTATATTACTTACAAATACAGAAAGTAAAAGAAGATGATAGAATTGGCATCAAAAAAATTAATGTGCATACAAGTATAAATTAATAAGAACCAGTGTGCATATACTTAAAAATTAATCCAACGAACCACCCGGGTCTACTCTACTCTTTATTGTGTCAAGTATTGCCTCATGGTCAGACTCATGGACCTTCCACAAGGTCTTGTTCAAAGTTCTACCCCCATATTTGGTCAAACAAACATTGGATGCCCTAAAAAGGTTAGAGTAATGAAGAATCTTATGATGCGTGTCAAAGTCCAGAAATAGCCAATGTTTAACACTTGAATGTGGGTACCTTCTAGGATATGTTCCAGTAACCACAACTCAGTTTGTAGGGTATTCGATGTTTTCTCCATCTATAATTGGGGCCTCCAATTTATTTTTGGCCTCAACACAATGACACAAGTAATAGATTGTTCCATCTTCATTGTCTTCATCTGCAATAACTGCATAAACATGCCTTGCATTTATATGTGCAAAAAATATCTTGAAATTTGTCAACATTACGAATACTGTACAAAGTAAGATAACGTTATGGAATTTCAACAACTAAGCAAGTAGATATATCACTTGGTTGAACTAGATCTGATACATGGTCAAAGTCGACCAATGATTCCATATGTGCCAGTTCTAATGCCGTAAGAGGGTGATACGTGTGAAGTGGGCTAAGATAACTTGTCAACCATTTGTCAACCCACTCCCCTGACTCACAATCATTCCAGGCTTGCATTGTACATGAATAACAATTGCATACCATCTTTCATGTATCGATACTCCATGAACCTACATTTGAGCTAAGGAAAGAGTGTACCTCACTCGATCATGTTACTGTACAAAATTTTTCATATGGTGCAATGTTAATATCATCCATCAACCAAAAAAAATCTATGAACTGAAGACGCACCTTCATTACCTAGACCCATCAAAGCATTACACCACTCGACGATTAATTTTTCATCTATGAACTTTGCACTATTTTTATACTTTAACTCTTCTCGTGCTAATGCTCTTTTCACGCATGCTCTTGCACCATCATGCTCCCCCTTTCCATGTCCGGCCTCATAAAATTTCCATATACGTTGAACACCTGTAATGACATGCATCCTAGACAACTAGTAGAACATCCGCGAGTTCTTGAATTGTTCTGGACAGTTATCAGACCATATTATATGTCTATCTTATTCTATGCCCCTCTGCGCCAAACCACTATAGAATATTTGGAAGAAACCTTGCATGAACTCTAGAGAATGTGTGTGATCATCACAAATGTAAAAGTGGTACTCCCTCAATACCTTCCTTTGATCACCTGTACTATCAGATGTATGAATGAATGCTATGTGCACAAATATCGAAACCTATGTGGAGTTGTAATATTGTGACTGCACCTCATGTTGTGGCTATAAAGTGTAGTTCTCTGAAAATTCAACCACTGATCCTATGCTTCCAGCTGGAAAGGTGTCCTTGCATAGCTTGAATTGTGTGTCCAACCATCGGGCTCTATGGGTATGCATTGCATGCTCAGACAATATATTGTCATGAAACAATGACATAAAATGGTACACTAGAATCTTCTCAATAATCAAATCACACCTTTTGTCTTGAGACCCATCTTTTGTAGCATATGCCACTATTTTATACTTCCCGAACTCTACTAGTTTTTGTCCCACCTCATCTGTGCTTTCCATCTATTGACATAATAACATACACTGGAAGCCATTACAACATTCACATGAACCATCCAAGCATGTTGTCTTGTAGAATATTTGGCCATCCTTTATTTCACATAATTTTTTGTATAAGAAATCTCTGGAAGATTTTGGGGGCTTCTATGCCACAATCTTGTAAAACATCGTCAGTATTCAAATCTACACATATAGAACGATAAACATCATAATGGTTAGAAAATTCAATATGTAGTCTACAACAACAAGTAGTGCATGTGTGATTTATCTTGACATAAAAAGGTTTAAGGATTTAATAAAATATTTGAGAAATTCTAATTTGAGGATAATCATTTTCAATTTTTTGAAAAAATTGGGTTTGAGTCATATCCAAAAAATGTTTTGGATGTGGCTCACGATTCTGACTACCGATTCTCCTTCTTACCACATCCCTTTGATTCCGAGATGGATCTGTGTTATTCTTCCAATACTCTTCAATTAGTGTTCTCAAGGCTTCGACAACTTCTTTATCTTTTCATGATAGTCTCCCTAAGAATGCCCATAATTCATTTGAATCACTGCCCTCAATTTCTTTTCTGCCTTTGAATGGCTCTTGATAAAGTTTTTCTAATAATTCCCATTTGTTCACTCATCTTTCTAATGAGATGATCTATCTTTGTTTGACAACTTACCAAAGTTGATGTAATGACACATCGGGTGACATTACTATCCTTTGAGCATGAGGTCTTACACACACTCTCATAAGCATCCATTAGATTCTTCACAATAGTGTCTTCACTCGATGCATTCAATGTTCTCAACCCAAGAGTCTTCATGATGTTCCTATACCTTACACCCTACATCATTTCAACAAATAGTTGACAACTTGCAGTCTCATTTATCCTTTCAAAGAATCATTCCCAAATCTTATCAGCATATCCTCTACAAGTGCATGTTGAAATATTACCTTCCATGTGCTGCAAAATCTCATTATCAATATTAATCAAATACTTTGGCTTTCTACACAAAATTATAGGTGGTGTTCTCCTACGTACATACATCTCAACATTAGGGATTTCATCAATATTTAATTGAGGTGGGCTAGATTGTGTACCTTCAATCGAGGGTGGAGAAGAAGACATACATTGAGGTTCACATGGGGATGATGGCATACCTTCTTCATCAAATCTGAGTGATGATGTACTCTCAATTTTAGATGTGTTGGATGGTGTCCAACAATATTCACTTGAGGTAGATGGTGTCCCTCCATATTCAATTGCAGAAAATGGTGTTCATCCATATTCATTTGTGCTAGATGGTGTCCCACCATATTCTCTTACTCTTAATGGTATCCCTTCATATTCACTTTCCGTAGAGGGTGTGTATCCAACTACGGTATTCGAATCTATCTTATGACGATGCTTTCACATTTGTGCCTTTTGTGCTGCCAAATCATGTTCTCTTTTTGACAGTTGAGGTTCCTCTTCAATTGGCTTGTTTTCGTCAATCATTTTCAATTTCTTCTTTTCACAATATGTCGCCACTTGAACTCTCTCCTTTTCTTTGAAGGTTTCGTTCTCTTCGTCTGATAGTTTCCTCTTTTTCTTTTTCTTTAGCATGGCGGATATGGTAATGAGACGAATATTAGTTCCTAAAAAATGTATCCATTCAAGTTGATTGAAAAATATATGTCATTCAAGGCTTCATTTAAATAATACTTACAATCATCCTGTACAAAATTTAACCTAGAATAGACAAATATGGCATGATTTTATTCAATCTAGAATTCCTTAAATAAAAGTGGTAACGTGCCATGCCATGATTGCAAGATAGGCTCAAAATGGAAGCATGGACATTTGCAAAAAAATGCATTTTTTGGCAAAGTTGTGAAGAGATAAGTTAGTTAAGAAGTTACAAGAATAGTTAGATACGTTGGGGGAGTTGATTTTGAAGGGAAATAAGATAAATATCATGTAAGTTACAATCATAATGAGTGTAATGGCATTGTGAGTGTTTGATAAGTTTGTGGTGCAAGAGCACCTTGACAATCTATGCTTCCATTTTGAGATTTGACTCAATTTTGGGTATCTCCATGTTGTAAGAGGGTAATTAAAGACATTTTACATGTATTGGAATCATTAGGAGGTTTAATTTTTAAGTCCTATGTGTATTTTGTAAAGTTGTCACTATTTGCAAAAGTTGCACAAATACAAAATTGTGAAAAGTTACAAAAATTGTGAAATAGGGAAGCTGAAAGGTCATATGGGCTTATTTTCATTTGGAGGCACTTGGAAGTTGATAATACATGTATTTAATGCCTTTATAAGGCCTCATGTATGTTTTGAAAGTTGTGGGTGATTTAATATATGATTTTGAATGAATAAACACACTGCTTTTTTTGTATTTTCTTCAGAATTTCACTATTTCAGGCTCTTGTACGAATTTGTACAGGAAATAATTATTGGTTGGATGTTTTTAAGTGTTTTCACACTCAATAATCTCCCACATACAATTTTTTTCATGCATTTTTCTTAACGGTTGAGTCAGATATTGCATTTTTTCTCTAAAACTGTCACCCTCTGTTAGGGTAAATAGTGAACTTGAGAAATTGTGTTTCTCCCATTGTACTCAGTGAAAGTTCTCAATTTTGGTGTAAAAAATCCTTGTGGAATGTAATTTCATATTTCAAAGGTTACCAATCACATGGTGAGGACTAAGGTGTGAAGAAAAGATTTTTTCTTGACTATAAAACTGTGTTCAAACTAGTAAAATAGGGAATTGTGAAGCTTAGAGCTTAGGGTTTATGGAAATGTGTTTGAAAATGAAATTATAATGGAATAATAAGCTTGGTAAGATCAAATGAAAGGTATTTTATGTATTTTTTATGAGGGTTTGGTGTTGGGGGTAGCAAAACCAATAACCCCTGTTTGCACTAAGGCTTAGTTAAGCTTATTCTCAGACTGAAACAACTAGCTTACAAGTATTTTCTCTGAAGGACTTAATATCCATCTTGTAATATGTTTTGTATGAGGTAAATGGGTGTCCAAAATTAGTATCATAGTTTGAAGTGTGTACATGGTTTGGGAGATAGATGTGACAATTTGCAGATGCTTGGCTACTAGTAATGTGGACAGTCAACAAAGGAACTGAGTTTGTGTGTAAGGGCAGACTTCTGAAGGGTTTCATTTTTGTTGTACTAACTCAAAAAAATATTTATTAAGTAAATAATGGTTTTTTTGTGCCTTAAGAATTATAGTTTTTGTTTGTAAACAATGGTGCCATTATGGAAGACTTAAGACAACTTGTGAATGACATAATCATTGGTTGATGTTTTGAGGGACCTAGTTGATTGTAATCAGTTATTTTCAAGATTTTAAAGGTGTTTTGAAGGTCAAAACTATAACCACCTGTTAAATACTAACCTATAACCACCTGTTAACTACCAAGACCTTCATTTGTTGTAAAAACTACTAACATTGACAACTTTTGCTAAATAAGCAACAGTATGCAACTTTGTTGTCCAAGAAACCTAAGACCACTCAAAATCTTTTATTTAATCCCTAATAAAACTTCTATACTCTTGTCTTTCACTTCCATTTATAATTTAAATAATTTTCCTTCAAAGATTACATGGCAAAATTGACAATTTTTTGAAGCAAGAATGCATACTTGCACATTTGATCACCAAAATCACAAAATCCCTAAATAAATGAAAGATTGGTCTATTTAGACCTTATTTTCAATAAAATATATGACAAAGCATCTAAAAAATTTTGAACTCACCCAAATACCTTAAGACATATTGTCACCAAACTAGATTTTGAAACATGGTTGTAGGTGCCCCTGCACCACGGGTTTCAAATACTGCAAGGGGAAGCATGCTCAAAGGATGAATTTTGGTGAGATATTTGGAATGTGTATTTGGTTTATTTAAATTAGTAACATGCTGATTATAGTGTCTTGGATGTCTAGATAAAGGTTGGTAGTTACCTTCCATGATTTGTTGTTATTTTGCCATGTAAGTTGCAACATTGAGTTCTTGAATTAGTGAATCATGAACGAATTAAGTGGTTCTGAGTTTCTAATCAGCTTTATGCTATGTTACAATCAATTTTATGATGGTTAATACATTTTTTGAGTCTGACAAAGAGTTGAAACCAATTTCTAATATTTTGTGGAAATATGAAATCAAGTGAAATTGAAGGATTTTGATGAAAATATGATTGAGTTTTGTTCGTTGATCTTCTTCAATTTAAGTTAGGGTTAGAAGTACCCTTGATGATTTGTGGATCCTCGTAGATTCTCTTCATCAAGTTTAAAATGGTAATTGGCAAGTGTATATAATTGTGTAATTTAAAATGTGCATAGAAAACATAAGGTTATAATGACAAACAAAAATGAAAGCAATCCATCATAGAATGAAAGAAAATGTGTAAAGACTTCACATACCTAAAAAACCAAACTTTCAATGGAGGAGATCAGCCCAATTATGTAGCCTTAGCTTCTTCTTTCTTTAAACTCCACAACAATTTGACTTGTTCAAAAGCTTGTTCCCCTCCAAACTTCAATTATATATTAGTTTTCAATGGAATTCAAACTTCAATTAATATTATATGTCTTCAATGTGGAAACTCTTCTATTTCATGCAAATGTGGTAGAAAGATCATGGAAAAGGTGATGGAATGTGAAAAACATGCTTGCACAATTCACAACATCATCAAAAATCTACTTTTTGTCAGAGCACATGCAAAACTAGGAGAATATGCAGACTGTGGGCCTTGACATCATGGGTATATTGAGTTTTTTTACCATTTTTAGTGGAATAAAAAATGTGCTCGCATTATAACGCGAGCGCGTTATTTCTTCCTAAATCAGTAACATCCCTACTTCTTCAAAACGCGCACACGTTATATGAAATATGGTTTTCTTCATATATTTATTTTCTCCCTCTTTGTCTATACCCCCTATCTTAATTCTATCTCTCTCCCCTGCACCCTTATAGTAGAGGAGATAGAGGTGTGTGTGTGTGTGTGTGTGTGTGTGTGTGTGAGAGAGAGAGAGAGAGAGAGAGAGAGAGAGAGAGAGAGAGAGAGAGAGAGGGAGAGGGAGGGAGGGAGAGGGAGAGGGTTAGAAAGAGACGGTGGGAGAGATGGAGATAGTTAGGGAGGGAGAGAGGGGAAAAGTGGTAGAAAGAGAGAGTGGGAGAGAGTGGGAGAGTTGGAGAAAGATAGAGTGGGAGGGAGAGAGGGAGAGAGTGGGAGAAAGATAGAGTGGGAGAGAAAGTGTGAGAGAGGGAGGGAGAGGGAGTGGGAGAGAAAGAGAAAGAGGGAGAGAGGGAGGGAGAGGGAGAGGTGGGGAAAGAGAGTGTGAGAGATGGAGATAGAGAGGGAGGGAGAGAGGGGGAGAATGGGAGAAAGAGAGAGTTGGAGAGAGTGGGAGAGTGGGAGAAGGGGAGAGTGGGAGAGAGTGGGAGAGTGGGAGAAGGGGAGAGTGGGAGAAAGATAGAGTGGGAGAGAGAGAGGGGGAGGGTGGGAGAAAGAGAGAGGGAGAGAAAGAGGGAGAGAGAGGGAGAGAGGGACATAGAGGGAGAGGGGGAGAAAGAGATAGTGGGAGAGATGGAGATGTAGAGGGAGGGAGAGATAGACTAAGAGAGAGATAAAGGGTAGAGGGTTAAGAGTTAAGGGTTTAAATGTTAATGGTTTAAATGGTTAAGAGATAGAGGGTAGATGGAGACAGTGGGAGAGATGGATACCCCTATACCCTCTTAATCCCTCAACCCTCAACCATTAAACCCTAATCCCTCAACCCCTATACCCTCTTAATCCCTCAAACCTCAACCCTTAACCCTTAAACCCTAATCCCTCAACCCATATATCCTCTTAATCCCTCAACCCTCAACCCTCAAACCTTAAACCCTAATCCCTCAACCCCTATACCCTCTTAATTACACAAACCTCAACCCTAAACCCTTAAACCCTAAACCCCTATACCCTCCTAATACATTAACCCTCAACCCTCAACCCTTAAACCCTAATCCATCAACCCCTATACTCTCTTAATCCCTCAACCCTCAACTCTGAACCCTCAAACCTTCAACCCTAATCCCTCTACCACTATACCCTCTTAATCCCTCAACCTTCAACCCTCAACCCTCAACACTTAAACATTAATCCCTCAACCCCTATACCCTCTTAATCCTTGAACCCCTATACCCTCTTACTCCCTCAACCCTCAACCCTCAACCCTCAAACCCTAATCCCTCAACCCCTATACCCTCTACTCTATAACCTCTTAATCCATCAACCCTAAACCCTAAACCCTTATACCCTAACCCTCTACCCTCTACCCTCTACCCTCAACCCTAATCCCCCAACCCTTAAACCCACTTAGTAAAATTTCTACCCTAATCCCTCAACCCTCTTGACCTTTAAACCCTCAACCCTTAAACCCTTAAACACTCAACCCTAAACCCTCAGCACTCAACCCTCAACCCTTAAACCCTAAACTCTTAAAACCTCTACCCTCTACCCTCTACCCTCAACCCAATACTCTATACCCTAAACCCTAATCCCTCAACCCTAATCCCTCAACCCTTACACTGTTAAATCCAATAAAACTTTCTACCCTAATCCCTAAACCCTCAAACCTTAATCTCTCAACCCCTATAACCTCTACCCTATTTATTGGACCCTCAACCCTAATCCCTCGACCTTATACCCAATACCCTATACCCTCAATCCTCAACCCTCAAACTTAAACCCTCAATCTTGAACCCTCAACTCTCAACCCTTAAACCCTCTACCCTCTACCGTCTACCCTATACATTAAACCTTCAACCCTCAATTCTCAACCCTCAACCGTTAACCCTTAATCCCTCAACCCTCAATCCTTAAACCCTAAACCCTATACCCCTATACCCTCTACCCCTTACATTGGACCCTGAACCTTATCCTTCAACCATATACCCTCAAACCTATGCCATAAACCCTCTACCCTCAACCAAGTAAACCCTTAACCCTAAACCCTTAAACCTTCTACCCTATACCCTCAACCAAATACCCTCTACCATTGACCCTATTCCCTCAACCCTCAAACCTTAAACCCTAATACCCTAGAAACATCAACCCTATAGGTCCTCCATCCTAATCCCTCAACCCTATACCCTCAACCCCTATCACTTTCTCTCTATCTATACATCTGAACTCTCCCTTCCTAACTCCCTCCTTCCCTCTCTAATTATCTCTATCTACCATCTCCCTCTTTCTACGTACCTCTCATTCAATCAATCCCTACCAACCTCTCTTGCTCCCTCTATCCATCTCTCTCTATGTTCTTTCCACTCTATCCCACTCTCTCCCACTCCCTCTCTCCCCCTCTCTCTCATGTCTCTCCCTCCCACCCCCTCTCTCTCTCAGGTCTCTCCCTCTAGAAACCTACCTAGGTAACTCTCTCTCTGTCTCTCTCCCATCTCTCTATTTGTCCCCCCTACCCTACCTAGATAAGTCCCTCTCACTCCACCCTCCTCTTTCTCTACCTCTATCAGGTCACTACCTCACACACCCTCTCCCTCTCTCAGGTCTCTCACTCACACTCCCCATCTCTCTCCCACTCCTTCTCTCTCACACTCCCTATCACTACCTATTTCTCCCACTCCCTCCCTCTTAAGCTCTCACTTCCACTCCCTCCCTCTTAAGCTCTCACTTCCACCCCCTCTCCATCTCTCCAGAATCTCTCTCTCTAAATTCTCCCTCCCTCTAAAGACATATGTAAATACACACATACAAGCATAATACATATGTACATATAATCCTACATCCATAAACGCATACATACATACATGTGTAGATACAATATTACATACATACATACAATATATATGCATTGATACATACATGCATACATACATACATACAAGCATGCATACATGCATACATACATGACATACAAGCACACATGTACATACAAACATACAAATATATCAGCATACATTCAATATATTGAAATTTAACATAAAGGAGGACATAACTCGAGCGCATTATGTCTTAGTTGACATGTTCCCCGTAGAAGCAAAAACTATGTCAAAAATGAGATATAACGCGAACACATTATAGCACACTTGCGTTATATATTTCTTTGGGAATTCCTGTGCCTTATGCTTGGTATTTTCCTTGGAATACCAACCCAAAGGTTTGGAGGGCATTCGCAATGACTAGAGACGTGTTTTTAAAAAATCTACCATATTTCACATAATCGAGTTCGTGCTCACCGTCAAGATTGCATGTGGTTCAATATCGAAAAAATGAAACACATGGGTAATGTTGGGTTCTCTCTTAGCTATCCAACGATGTAATTTTTTTCACTTTCTGAAAATGTTAAGCCTTTCATCCATAATTTATTTTATTTGTATGTCTTTTTTTTGCCAAAAAGCAGTGTTTGGTATTTTTTTCGTTATAAATTAACCATTCATCGAATTTTCAAATAAATTACATTTTTAGAAACTAGACTCCATTCTACAAATTTTAAAAAATAAAAATAAAAATTCAATTAGTTTCCAAAATCTATAGGGGTAGCACGACCAAAATTAGGTTTTTCAGGAAATGTCCACTTCGAAAATTAGTAAAAAATCAAATATTCATTAAAAAATTATCAAAAAAATCATGCATCAACTACATACTATTAGCTAACTTCTTGTTGTTGTGATTTTAAAAAAACTAAAAAAAAGTTGATCGTACGAGGGTCATACAAGAGTTGCTATGTTAGGTTTTTTTCTGACAAAAACAACACCAATTTGTGTACGTCCCTCTTTTGAACCTCTTAATCTTAACCATTTAAAAAATAAATTAGTAGTTTAGAAAGTAGACTCGAAGCACTTCGATCCTTGTTTTTGTTCCATCTCAAAATTTTGAGTGTAACTATCCTCAATTTCACGTCCAAGGTCAGTATTTCCTGATTTCAGAAAAAAAAAACTATCCACTTAAATCCCCTTTTTGGGAACCATCTTGGTGCACTTACCCTCAAATTATAAAGGACAATTTAATAATATCAAAGATATTATCACAAGAATGAGATTAATGTTATAAAATTTAAAAATTCTAGAAATTACACCCTAGGGATTTTCTACTAAATTTCCTCATCAAGAAAGTGTTGTGATGATTAGACAACTACCTCAACAACTCTAGGAGTGAGTTCTTTGATTGCAAAAGATAGGGATCCGAAAAAGGTTGTACAACAAGAAGGTTTCTAACCACTAGTTGACTATGATGTAACTAAGCCTCTTGGTAATAGTAATCCAAATAATGGCTTCACCTTAGATGCCTAATGTTAGTGATGTATCCTTTGAGAGAATATTGTTCAATCTAAATGTAGGGGAGTGAGTAGTCTCAGATGTTAGATAGTTAGCTTTTGTGAAGTTTCTTTTTTATGATGATTTTATTAGTACCAAATAATTTGACATGATGCTAGTTTATGGAAAAACCAATGCCAATATACAAAGTTTAAAGGATGAGAAGCAATAGGAACACGATTGCAAAGATGAAAAGACTACTTAGATCTTGAACAAGAAAATTAATTTTTATTTACCTGGAATGTCCTTAGAATAAAGGAGACTAGTCAAAGAAAGTTGATGTTTACTATTACTAGCTAAGATGTATCCTCTTCTATAGCCATGGATACAATTAGGGCGTAGTATGTTTATAAAGATTTTTTTGGAGGTGAGAAGAAAGTTAGTGATCTCTACTTTGGTTCTATATTTAGTACAAGTTATGAGACACTAGCTATATGTGTTGTGGCTCCAAAAAGGAGATTTGGAGAAGAAATTTATAATGTGGTAGGAAACTTCTTTGAATAAATTTTTCTTAAAATTTAGGATTAGGATATATAATGTACATGGATCTCATGAATTAAAGTAAAATATTATTTGTTTTATTTTATCTTACCATAGTTTTTAATATTAATATTTATAACAATAATGTTAGAAATATATTATTGATTAGAAAGTTCACACTAAAAATAGGCAATGTCTACTCAATATTTTTATAAATATTTGATTATATTTATTAATTAAGTAAAGTTTAAATTATTTTTATATCTTTAATTTTAATTAATAAATAGAGTGACCTTTCATTGAAGAAGAATGAAAATGTATAAGTTAAAATTTGATTAATTAGTTTATCTATTCCATGCTATTTTAATAATTAAGATATAGAAGGAGCTTTGAAATTTCTTATGCCATTATATTTTTGAACAATCTCAAATTGAAAATAAAAAAATCACTAGATGGTAATTTGGTAGATTTTATATTAATAAGGATTATAGATAATAAGGGGGTCTCACGGAGCCACTAAAGGAGCTATTGAGGAATTCAGAACACACATGTTCCTTCGATTGTCGAACCTTGGAAAATATTTTTGAGCTACATTGAAAATTCCAATAGAAAAAGGAATCACCATCTTTCCTTTGCATTTCCATTTCCTTGTCAATTGAAACTCGAGTTCTTTTTCAAAAATGAGCCTCCTTTCTTGTGTCCACATATGGAGGGGATAAAGTACTTTGACAAAATCATCAACATCAACTACATTAATTGTTGATCAACATATTTGAAGGAGTTTGAAACCAAGCTAATACTTTGATAAATAAGGGAATAACATAGAAAGACTCTTTTGGAAAAAAGAGAGGCTAGAAAAAGGGTGTTAGGATCTAGCACATGTCTAATAACCATGCAAAAGTGCTAACAAAAATAATGAAGCTCCCTTGTCAAAACTTAGATAAATTTAAATAACTAGTTGGGGTTTGGGTATGCTATGTAACCTACCCAAAACTCAAAAATACAAAGGATCCCACCCAAATCACACTCAACACAAAAAAATATATTTAGACCAATTATCCTTCAATCAATAACAAATCCCATGATCAAAAGGGAGACAAATGTTAGAATAATTTAAAATTGAATAATTTTTATAAAAAATGGAAAGAATTTAGGGACGTGTGCCTCCTATAGGTGCACAAGGATACATGAAAACTATGGTGGTAGACAACACAATTAAACACAACAAAACATGACATGAAAAGTAGTTGAGTCATCAACAAACCATTGTGACCAATAGGATTCAAAAACTACTTGGGAAAAGAATGACTGAAAAAAATAAAGATATAAGTTGGATTAATGAGTAAGAAATGCTTACCATAGCATGTCATATTATATCATATTTCTTAAACCACCACTTATTGTTATGTAGTTATCATAGCAGTTCTATAGTTGCAATTAACATAATTGTAATGCTACTTTGTATAATTATTTTGTTGTTTCTCAAATAAGACATTGATCATTATTCATTCTACAAAATGAACAAACTTCATCACTTACAATAAGTAATGTTTCTTCTGTTGACCATGTACGAGAAAATCCATGAGTTCTTTATCCAAATTCATGAGATGGTATACATTCAAATCATACCTCTCAACTACCTCATATGGTCCGAGCCACAAGGGGTCAAAATTTCCATACAAGTTCCCTTGTATTTAGATGAAATTCTAGGAGAGAACTATATCATGAACTTATATATCATCATGATGTGTTATTATCAAATAAATGCTTCATTGTTTGTTTTTAAAGAAAACTTATATCATGTGCAATCCTTTAATTTTCATCAAGCTCATTTAAATACTTATACCCTTTGGAATATTGCATCCCACTAATTTTCTTATATATCAAATAGTAATGAGTACATTGGAAATTTCATACTAATGGTAATTATAGCCTCTACAATGTATACAAACTTAATGGGATTCTACCTATGGCTTTCTTGGAGGTTATACTATCATCCCTAATAAAAATGGGAAATAAATAACATAAGGCTCCAACACCACAAATCAGAGATTCATATGCAACACACATTATTACATTGCAATTGATTTGTATAGCCTTCACACTTCTAGATACCCAATAAATAACTAACTAAATAAATATTCATATAATAAATCAAAATTTTAACATGTTAATTTATTAGTTATTATATTATTCTATGTCAAGAACTATAATTCCTAGCACCCCCTTTGGTGTTGACATAGGGATTTTATTTTGGTGTTGCAATACAATTGGCTTATCTAAATTTTCCCCCTTCAATGATTTTTTTTATTTGATGTCAGTTTCTACTAATAATTTATCCAATTACAATGTGTAATTGAAAAATAGTTTACACCCTTATGACTCAATTTTGTTTATAGAATATAGAAATATGAATTAAATTCATATTGACCATTTAAATACCTTTTAATTTCACATCAAATAGGGAATTAAATATTGACATTATTCTCAAATTATTTCTAGGTTTCAAGTGCTCCTATTCAACAAATTTCTACAACATTTTAAATTTCTTTTTTTTTTGGAAATGACAAAGATATTGTCATTTTAGTGAGACTATGTTAAGTCGATATTAAAATGGGAACAATGTACCAACAATAGAATGATGTCTAGTGAGAAAATGATTCCTTCATTACACAAACTAAATATGCCTCAAAGATAAGCATAATAAATCCATGCCAATATTCAAAAAAAGCCTCATAACTGAAAGATACAAAAAAGACTCTTCTCAACCACCTTAACCTTCTACAATTTTCTACAACACCTTAGGTTTCTGTATCTTATTTTTAATATGAATATGAATAAAATGGAGTGAAACCAAATAAAATATTGAAAAAGATGGATAGAGGAGAGAAACCAAATACATATGGATGATGTATGCTGATATATTTGCACATGGTCTACACTATGCCTATGTTGGAAAAATGCAAGAATGATGGATGAACATACAAGTATATTGCACATGGTTTTCACTACATGGCCATTGAATGTACCTCTTTAAAAAAGGAAATACAAGTGAATGGAAGGAAAAAAATAGGTCCACAAAACTTACTCTAATACCATATTGGAAATGAGAAACAAACAAAGAGCATAAGGCTCCAACACCACAAATTAGTCATTCATCTTCAACACACATTATTACATTGCAATGGCTTCTTATAGCCTTCTAACTTCTAACTACCCAAAAAATAACTAACAACTAGCCAACAACTAACTAACAACTAACATATAATAAATTAACATAAAATTACATGTTAATTTATAATTTCTTACATTATTTTATGTTAAGAACTATAATTTTAACATAATTTAAATTATCATCACATCTCCTTTTATTTTGATCTAATTTTCTATTTATGATTTTAACCGAAGTCTTGTTACTCAATTCAATGTGTCCATTAATTTGAGCTAGATTAATACCAAAATTATAACACATTTTAGTATATCCTAAGATTTGAAACACATTATATTTCTAGCTAAAAGCATTTGAATTTCTCACCTCATAGAAATCTAGGATTTTTTATATTATGTGTATTATAATCTTGCAATAATTACTATATTTAGTGAATTTGTAAATTATCCCCTATTTTAAATGTATTACCTTTTTGAAGTCCCTAAATTATTCAAGATGACTTGTGCCTCATCCTAAACTAACAAACTTAGGATAAGTCTAGACTAAGACCTACTTTCTAGATTACCTATCTCTATAAAAAGAGTTAAGCATGCCTTGAGGATGTACACAATTTTCAATATGCTATAGGATATGGTTGAATTGGTTAGGGATACCATTAAATCTATAATTGGCCATGGCTTATTTTTATTTTTCCATAACCATGCCACCATTCCTACTCCTATATATAATACTTGGTGCATGTATTTATTAACATTTACCTCATATATACAATTTTGAAATAGTTTGATTCAATATATAAAAAAATCGAAGACAAAAGATGGTGAAGTACTATTCACATTGAGTAGATAGTGGATTAGAAAAAAAATGGTGTTGAATACCCATATATTTTATAAAATTTATTTTGAAGGATTATGCTAGAATTATGCCATAGATAAATGTAGTTACAATGTAAAATGACTACCCAATGAGAAGACAAAGGTTTCAACTAGTGTGAAGAAAACTCTTCTTTCTTCTAGATGGATTTGAAAGTTTTGGTGTTGATACATTTGAGAAAAAATTTAAGATGAGCTACATTTCCCTATGTCATGTCCTAGGGACAAATTACAAAATGCAAATACCCATACACAGATGATGATTATTAGATATATTCAACAACTTTATGTGAATATTTAATCTGATATTGTTTATCTTGAAGTAAAGGAAATTCATGGAGAGCTTGAACTTATTATATTTGATATAATAATTTGATATTTTAAATGGTATTATTGACTATTCCACATTTTATTATTTCTAAGGAAAATACTAGTGACTCTACCCTAAAGGTTCCAACTACACCAAATAATCAAATTTTATGAATTCAATGTGAGACAACGAAAAATGGGGTTAGGTTGTTTGTTTTTTGCTTTGAAAGGGGGTTCACTAAATATGGACATACTTTCCTTTATTTCATAAGGAAATGAGATCCACACAAAGAATTGACTTGCAACCCTTAGGTGAGTGAACTCAATGAGAGAATCTACTAATTTCCTTATGATTGAGGATGGGAGTATCAGCTTGAAGCACACTTTTGGTAGAAAAACTAAAGAATAATAAATCTACTCACTTATGCTTAGTCAAACTTGAAACAAAAATTTAAAGCTAAATACTAGTAGAAACAAAAAAAAATGCAAATATGAGAAGGGTTAGAAACTGTGTACTAGTCGCCAAATGGTAGTTTCAGAAGGAAAATTGGGACTCATTCACCCATGGGTGAGTGGGTCTCTGATCAAGGATTTCAACTAATTGTCATGAGCCTCTAATGTCAATTTTTAGCTCTTGTTTGATATAGGTTTTAGTGTTAGAATGTGAGAAATTAGATCTATATGCGAGTTTTTATGAATTGATGAAAACTTTTACAACTTTGCAGTTTAGAGATCTCCACTCTTCAATTTTTCTTCAATGTAAGATCTACAACACAATCATAAGAGGGAAAAATTATTTTTTTTTGGTCAATGGGGGTTTTCCTTGGTCAAACCCCATTTTAGTAATTAAACCTTGAATTTTAATAATGAAATGTGAAAGGAATGATAAATGAACAATTCTATGTTGCAACTCACCAAACCCTTGATTAAAACTTTGGAAATCTAAAATATTGATGTTTATCTTGCATGAAATAGATTCAATGGATGTGGATCTTGATGCTTGAATTCGTTGACTTGATCTTTGAAACCTACATCACAATGTTAACTCAAAAAACATGCATGATTGCAAAAGACTTTGACATGATGCTCAAGATCTTGATTGCTACAATAAATCACTGATAAATCTACTCTTGAATGCCCTTGTGTTGATCACCTAGAATAATGAGAGGGGGAGGTGAATGAATATTCCTTTAAACCATTTAACCATAAGCCATCCAATTACCAGAATAAATATAATTGCAAATATGTATGAAAGCATGCAGACAATCACAAAATCATATGACACAAGAACATCAGTATTTTACATGAAAAAAAAATGGTAAGAACCAGAGTGAGTGTTAGCTCACAATATATTACATTTGGATATAGTATATTATAGAAAGGCTCACTACTAGGTGGACTCATTGACCAAGTGAACTCACTTGCCACAAAGAAAGAGAAGGAACAAAGAAGGGGTGGCTATACAACCTATTTAAACTAATAGAATATAATTTATCATATGTTGGATTACAGTTCCAATGAAGTACAAAATTTTCTTCACACTAATCTGAATTAATACTCTTCTTTGTTCAAAATATTCTCAATTTGTATCACTTCCATGTAGGTGAAGCACCATACATTTTGTATCTCTTAATACTCACATACAATTTTCTATCTCTTCATCATCCTATACTTCTCATCATCTTCTCAAAAGCTTGAGATTCATCTCCTATATATATCCATATCAAGTGTAACTTCGATTAGGTAGGCCTAATTAAAAGTAACACACAAAATTAATCATAATAAAGCTCAACTAATTAAGAAGGCCCAAAACTTGGTGTCAAGATGTAAATAAATACATTTTACAATACTAAATTAAGGTAAAATTAAGTCCATTTTAACTAGGAGGGATCAAAAAAGTGAGAAAATATAAAGGGATACATTTTTCATCACTACATTTAGCCCCCACTTTAGTGAGAGGATGAGAAAAAGCACAAAATTACACTAAATTAGACAATCAAGAAAGGTCTAATTGTACAATTATTGGAAGGATAAGATAACAAAGACTAGGGAGGATGATCAAGCCCCCAAGATCTAAGATCTCATGGAAAAACCAACAAAGGCACAAAGAGACACATGCCTATGGTAAACATATATATATGCAACAATGACAAGATACTCAATTATACAATCCTAAAGACTGAAAGAAAAGAAAAGGGAAAAGGGGTGGATCAAGCCTTGACTATTTGTACAACTCGATGTGGATCAATCCTCAGTTGTTTGTCCAAAAGTGTTTACAAGTGAAATGCGATGTTCACTATGCAAATAACAATGCACGTTCACATGGGATAGTGGAACCTCAGACTGCCCACTAGGTGAGACCCCAAAGAGTGGCTAAGTGAGAAAGTCGTTCCAGGTCTATAGGCTCTCACCTTACAATGATAAATTCATTCCAAGCCTACAGGCTCTCATTATACTAACCATACGAAGGTTATACCTCTGATAACTGTGATAAGACACCACAAAATATGAACTTCAAGCTTCATAAGGTTATAAAGTGCACTATGCTAAACACTTATGGAATAAATAAAAATAGACATGTTCAAAGGGGTTTTTCTTAGTTTATGTAAGGTCTTCTCTTACAAAACATTGTGCCTAATATCTCCAAGAGACGACAAGTCTAGGATAAAAGATTCACAACTTAGGGAATACAACACGTAGCATTATCTAAGAGGAAAGTCATATACCAAGAAAGGTCACACTCTTGGAGTACATCAAACCCAATGACACACCAAGAAGAAGACACATCACGTGAAGTAAGAAGATCACACTATGTAACATGAGATATAGTAAAACTAAAATAAAAATGATAATGCCAGTGTATGCCCCCACTTTAAATAAATTGTTAACACCATACTATGAGAAATTACTCTAAAGTAGAAAAATGATAAATGTTAAACAAGACATGATTTGGAAAGCCCTATGTCAAACATATGTTTCTAAATTGTGAAGCTACACCATGAAATAGAGGGGTTTCCCCCGACATGAAATACCAAAATAACACATAAGGGATCCATGGATTTAGGGTCAACATATGTCTTTGCTACAATGATATTATAGAGCTTGGAAACATCATCATTCCCTAAATAACTCATGGATCAATGAAGAATGACACATAGAGAGAAAACTAAGAAAATATTTTGGTTCAACATGGAAGAGACCTAAATTTCTTGATGCCTTGCGTCATCCCCAAAAGGAAAACACAAGACAATAAAAAAAGATAAAGGTTTACAAAATATAGAGGAAAGTAGATACAAATAGAGGAATGAACATGAAGACATTGTAAATAGAATGATATGGGGGATCACATTACACACATGCAATCACATAAAGATAATGAAAAAAGAAAACAAATAAAAATACTAGTAAGGAACATGCGAGTCAACATATAGCAATTCATCTACAACCCAATCTTGTTCATTGTATACAAAAGGTGGATAACTAGCCAAAGGGACAACATCAAGTGACAAACTAGGACAATCACCAAGTCCACCATGTGGCGAATCACTCTTTTTAGGAGGATCATCACAATTGTTGTCATTTAAGCTCATGGAAGAGGAAACAATAAATTTAACTCATTATGCACTTCCTCATTGACCTTTGCAATTTCATTATCATCATCTAAGTTAATCACAATAGAATGTCTAATCATAATATCCATAAAAGGTTGTTGTTCTTGTTGTGTTGTAGTTTTTTTTATGAAACGAAGGTGTAGAATCATCTTGTATTACTTGAGTTGTTGTTTGTTCATGTTTTTCTTATATTAGATGAGAAATAGTACAATGGCTATGCCTACTCTCCCTAATATTTTGGTTTCTCTTTGTTCGATTTTCAAGTTGTAATTATGTAGGAGCAGGTTTATCAATCATAGGTTTATTTTCTTCCCTTAAGGTAGGAACAAAAGTAACGATGGGAGGTTGTTCAACCACTTTCTCTTTGACTTTATAAACCTTTGTTACTTTAGGAGGCACAATAAGACTTACTTGGTTATTTGGTGGTCTCTTATATGAAATAGGTGAATGATTTGTCATAGGTTGGTCTTGGTTACTTGAAAGGGCTTTTGGTTCAATCATTTTTTCATCAAGGATAGGAGGCTCAATCATGGGTTGAGGCATATTGCTATGGGATAATTTTGCTATACATTTTACCTTAAATGTTTGGTAGGATTTGAAAAAGAAGTCTTCACAAGGCCTAATAGGTTCCATAGGTTGGGGCCAAAAGAAATCCAATAAGAAATTCCCAGGGAAGACATATGATTAAAGCCACTACAATGCAAAGTAAAGATCTCATTGCCAAATGGAAACTTTAAACATTTATGCACAACTGATAGGATGAAATTCATGGAGTGAAGCCATGGGTAGCCTAACTTCACACAAAATTGGTTTGATGATGAGATGATAGAGAAGGAAACAAGTGATGTTTTCGGTCTAACTTTTAGAGGAAGAGTTATGAAACCTATCATATGGAAAGCAAAACCATTATGTGTTTTGACCCATGCTTTTAGGTTTTTGTATGTATCGTGATAAAGCTCATGCACAAAAAGAATTCTTCTATGATCAAATTTGTACACAAATGAGATCAATGAACATCTCATTAGTAGGCTTGTCATTGATTCTTCCAGCTATATAAAGAGGACCATCAGGTGCATGTTTTAACATGTCTTGTAGTGAGAAAGCACATTTATCAAGGGACATATTGGTTCAACCCTTACAAGATTTCAATGAATTTGACCATACTAACCATAAGTTTTTCTTCATTGTCTTTCATGTTTTCATCATCTATGTCAACATTCATGACATCATTCTTTGTTTCACTAGCTTCGACAAAGGAAATATTATAATTCAACATAGGATTGGTAAAGATTTGCAAGTTTTTATTTGGAGGAGCTACAAATTTATTACCTTGATCATTAACACAATCAATTAGAATATGATTAGAATCAATGAGGCCTTGCAATATATTTTTATGTAAATTATGGAAACTAAGTTAACTTATCTTCCCATAATCATTCAAGAAATGAGATCTCCACAAAGAATTGACTAACAAACCCTAGGTGAATCAATTCAATGTGGGGAATCTATTGGTTTCTTTTTATTCTTGAGTATGGGGGTCAAGGGACCAAACAACACTTTGGGGAGAAAAAATAAAAATAGTAAACTAATGCCAAAATTCAATCAAACACTTGGATCTTGAAAATGAAACTCAATGCTAACAAAAATAGAAAATATAATGTAGATCTGAGAAGGGGAGAATCTTGTGTACCATTCACAAAATGCTATTTTTGGAAGCCTACCTAGGACTTATTTTCCCAGGGTCAAATGGGTCTTTGGTGAGGGTTTTCTTGCAAGTTTATGGAACCTCTAGTACTCTCTTTGCACTTCCAGATTCTTTAGGTTTCAGTGCCAAAAAGTCTAAAACAACTTCGAGATCTAAGTTTCTATGAGAAGATGACAACTTTTGCAACTTTGAAAATTTCTTCACTTTTTCTCTTCAAAATATCTTCAAGCCTTCTTCAACCTAAATTTGCAATCACACACAAAAAAAGAGAAAAATGTTTGTTTTTAGTGAATGGGGGTTTTCCTTGGTCAAACCCCATTTTGGTAATTAAACCTTGAATTGAAATAATGCATGAAAGAGGGAATGAAGATTGAAAAAATCTATGTTACCACTCAACAAACTCTTGAATGAACCTTGATAATTTAGATCTATAAATTATATGAGATGGGTGAAATGGATGTGGATCTCAATCTTGAATCTTTCATAAAATAATGCTTTGAACACTTGAATGGATCATGAAACCTACGTCACAATGTTAGCTCCAAAAATATGCATGATGCAAGAAGACTTTGACATGATTATTGGATCTTGATTGCCATAATAAAAATTTTATATATCTACTCTTGAATGCTCTTGATCATAAACTTTTCTATAATTTTTCTCTCATCAAAATGCTAGGTTAATTCTCTTGAAATTCTAGGTGAAACTTAGTGAAATAACCTTGTATTTATAGGTATGTATCCTTAATTTCCCAAAATTAAAATATCAAAAGATGACATCTGAATATACATTTAAATACATTAAAATCCCACCAAAAACATAGTTTACAATGGGGTTCAAAGGCCTAGGGAGGACCCATTCGCCCATGGGCGAATGGGTCCCAGGTCCCTATTCCTAGAACACACATTGCTCAAGGTAAAGTGTTATGTGTAAGCATTAATTAATGTCGGGTTTCCCTTTTAGAAAATATAATTTATTAGGCTTTTTAAAATGAATTATAGGGCCAATTAAGGCATAATTAAGCTCAATTAATTAAGTGTGCCCAAAACTTAGTGTGAATATGTAAATAAATACATTTTACAATACTAAATTAAGGAAAACTAAAGTCCATTTTAACTAGGAGGGCCCAAACAAGTGAGGAAATGTAAATGGATACATTTTCCATCACTACACTTAGGATTCAATTGTGTTCACTATCAGACTTGTAGAAGAAGTATATTGCCACCAACCCTTGTCTACATAATCCACAAGGAAGAAACATATGCATTAAATTTGTTTGGAGCTAGCATAGGAGTTCACAGGTCAAAGGATATTGATATAAATTGATTCTTCATCTACAAGGTTTTTCACAAACTAGAGATATCACAAGCATTGGATATAAAATCAATATGTTGATTATCTCTAAAATAAATATAAACTCATGGCAGTTGTGATTCACCCAAAAGGCGCATAACACCATCAATAGTTAATTAAATAATTAATCAAGATGAATAGACATGAATTCTCACAACATTCCCACTACAAGGCTATAAAATGAAGATCAAAATCATTCAAGAAGAATGATGGAATAGAATTGTAGATGGGTGTTGCCACAATACTAGTTTATAATTTCTGAGAGATCTTGATTTTTGCTAAAATCACATATTTTTAGAAAAAATAATGATTTAACCCTTGAAAAGTTCTATTTAAAGGATTCCAATGGAAGAGGGTTTGATCAAACCCCCTTGGATAGAACCTCACTAGTTTTAAACCATACCTATAATAAAATCTCCTTTACACCTATCAAAATGCCGATAATAAACCACTTTTGATTTACCTTTTGGGGGATCAAATGAATTCATTTTTTTTAACTATGTAGTACTTATTATAAGCTTCACAAAAAGTATAATTTTAAATAAATTTAAATTGATTATAATATTTATTTTTTATTTCTTGTGAATTTGTAGGTTTTTCATCAAAAGTCAAGCTTTTTGTTATGCACATGTGGAAAAATAGAAAATTATCAATGTTTTTTTGAAAAATATCAGTGCACTAAATATTGAAGTCCTTGATCCAATAAAAAAAATAAAATTGAATTTCGATACATACAAAAAAAATTATGTTGTATATGGTGGACGCTTATGTCTGAATTGTAATTGGTTTGACTTTGAAACTTGATTAAGGAAAAAATATTCAATAAAATACTATGAAACAAAATGAAAGCACTAGATATCATAGTTACATATCTAAATTAAAAAAAAAAATGAATTTTATCCTTCATACAAAAAAAATAATGTTGTATACGATGAGCATCACTCCTTAAAAATGGTGTTTACTGAAAAAACTAATTTTTGAACGAGATGGAAAAAGAAGTGCAATTTGATTCCAAAATTTTTGAAAAAATTATATTTAGAATCTATAGACAAAATTTCAGAAATCACTAGTTTTCATCATCTTTAAATTCCTCATAGTTTAGCCACTGTAGGTGCCCGAAAGTGAAGATTTAGTTAGAAAAAATCAGTTAAGTGTCCAGTTTGGCCAAAAATTGTAATCTAGTATTGTGGGATCACCCAGATCTATGTATTTACACAACAGGTCTGAAATGCTCAAAGGAGCCCAAGGTCATCACGTTATGGATGCATGAATAATAAGTAAATATTTAGATACAACACCCAATTACAAACATGCATGAATATAAAGACAAAGATCAGAAACAACAATTTTATAAGAGGTTTAACCTCTTACGCAAGAAATTATATGATTTTAAATTAACACATCAAAAACAGAGCTATATTGTAATGAAAAAATTTCATTATTAAATTATGGAGGAATTAATAATAAAATGTTATATAGAATAGTTAATTTATTTCACTTATAATCTAGAAACTTGGTTGACTCTTATTGTATTGGATGACAAACTTTGTCAATCCAATAAGAAATAAATAAAAAATCTATTGATTTAGAGCTCAAGTCATTACATAGATACAAAATGTAATGCTATTTTTTTCCTTTTTCAAGTTCTTTTTGTGATGAATATGGAAGTCTAAACTATGAATGCAAAAATCCTAAGAATTAATTCAGATTTTGGAAATGATAGCTTCAAATTTTATTGGTGCTAAATCTTTAAAAATAATCAGGTTCACCAAAAATGTTTGATTGGGAAAAAGAGTTGAGAACCCTTCCCAATTGTTTTGGATTGGATTAAAGATGACCTTAAGAACCACTTGGCTAAAAACCTATTGGGGAGATCCAAAATTATGGTTCAAAGATTTAATCCAATGTTTAATGTGTGTGAATTGTGATGTGGATGATGATTATTTGATTGATTTCTAAATGTAATGATCTAGTTATGCAAACTATGCAATTGCAATGATCTATTATGATTTCTAACAAAATAAATGTAGAAAGAAAAATTCTAGTTCCAAGAATGAGAAGAGTAGATATAGATGCACTTGACATATAAATTTAAGCTTGATCTCATTGGTCTAGGGAACAATACACCCTAGATTATCCTCCCTTTTTCTTAGATCTAAAAATGCAAGCTTCAAGATACTAGTCTATAGCTTCTTTCTTCTAGGTGATCTTATTGAAACTTAATCTATTTATAAACAATACAAATTATGTGACTTGTCAACTTTTAGGGTTTTGATGCATGAATGAACAAATAGCCTTCAATCTTCCTTCAACTCACTTCAGATCTTCAACTTACACACATAAGAGGAGAGGAAGGGTTGTGTCATATAGGGTATTGCCTCAATCAAACTTTGTGTTGGTATTTATACCTCCACAATGGTACATTATGATAAAAGAGAGTGTATCCTTGGATGGATAGAGGCTAATTGATAAATAAGTAATAAATTGAAAACCTTGCTATAGCTCACCACTAAGATCTGATATCCTTGATAGAATGAAGTCGTACTCATCACCTTTTTTTGGCATATGGCTTGTAAGTGTTGTCATTGATGGCAACCTAAGTCATACATCTGGTCTACAGTATAGATATGGTTTACACCGGCATAATAGAGTGAAGTATAAAATATCTAGTTAAAGGCTAAGATATTAATCCAATTACTTCACTGGGCTATTATTTTGGGTTATGGATCTTAGAGAAAGGTGTGTTGATGTTTGTATTACCTTATTCGATAATTATATTGATGCACATTAATTGGTATGCAATCTAAGAGATCTGGTGCACTAATTTGTTGCTTATTTGTGGTAGAAGGCCGACTTGGTGAATATAGTAATTGCGAATGTATAAGGAGTAATAAATTAAATGTTTTCATGATCGAGTATGTTTATTTGGATCCTCTCTATGTCTTAATTAACTTTGGAGGATAGACACAAAGATTTAATTAAGGATCTAGTGGACAGTTGTAAAGAACTTAATGTTTTATCAAGCCGACATGTGAATGTTCAAATCCTTGGTAGCAGATATATATATATATATATATATGAGATCGGTTTTATCATTTGAGAGTGTGAGAATATAGCGAACATAGCAAATGTGTGGAATGTGAATTATATTAGTGTGTGGTGTGAAATTAAGAAGAGGAATAGAGATAATTTATCTGTGTGTGATGCGAAGAGTAGAAAAGTGTGCAGTAGAGCAGAGTGAAGTACAAAATAAGAAAGGAGATCCAAAATCTAATCTATGAGATTCATCAGAAGTGTAACCTAGTATGAATAGATGCTACTATCTTAGTTCATCCTTCATATGGTTTTAATATTTTCTTTTTTTAAGGCAGTGAGCCTTCCCTTTTAGCAGTGAGCTCTAGGTAGTGTGCCTGAATGCAAGTGTGTTCTCTTTTGTAAAAAAATTATTTGAGTACTCAAATTGTGGATTAACCTCCATCGTGGTTTTTCCCCTAACAGATTTTCCACGTAAAAATCCCTGTGTTATGGTGTTATAAATTTTTCCTTTGAATGCTTGCATCTTTCCTTTAAATGTAATGTCAGAATGGTTTAAGTTTCAGATTAATAAAGTTAAGAATTGTTGAACATTGATTCACCCCCCCTCTCAGTGTTTCGTTGAGTCCAACAATTGGTATGAGAGATTCTTGTTCCTTTGAAGAAGTTTAGTAGGTTGGGGTGGATCTTGGAGTGTGATGGACTTTGCTATTCTTCAACAACAACTTTTGGTGGCACTTGATGACCATGATCAGTCTAAAGTAAAAGTCTAGGAATTGAAATCAAATCTGAAGGATGATGAGAAATTCATTGAGACATTGAAGGGTCAGATTGTTAAATCCAAGGAGAAGAGAAAAGATATTTGTGACTAGATACATCAACAAGAGAGTGAAAACATGGATGATGCTCACCTAAATCAAACCTTGAAGGAAATAACTGAAGAATGGGAAAAGCTTGCCAGAGACAATGCTACCCTAAAACATGAAATGGAATCTATGGTGATGAAGTTGACTAAAGAGATTGAAGAAAGAAAGAAGAATGAGGAGAATATTTCTGATTACTTAAAGGAGAAATATGATGAATGCAAAAGATTAAATGGAGAATTCATCCAGATGGAAAGAGAACTGCAATGATCTAGAAATAATGAAGAAGAAATTGGTGAACATATTGTTATTGTCAGGAATGAACGTACCACTGCAAATGAATACAAGGAGAAGTTTAAGATCAGTTCAGTTAAGCTTGATGAGCTTACTCAAGGAAAGAAGAGTGGAAATGATAAGAGAGGTCTTGGATATGAAAGGGAGACAGTTCTAGATTAGGACAAAAAAAATTCAGACAAGGAAACCTGATGAACAAAGGTGGAAGGTATTCGATAAGACAACCTAATGCTCAAAATTTTGATGTATATTGTTTTGCTTGCAATAAATTCAGCCATATGGCTACTTAATGTAGAAATAATATGAAATCAAGAGATTCATCATTTTCTGGTCAATGTTTCAAATGCAAAAATTTTGGTCATAAATCAATCGAATGCAAAAATGTGTCAAACTACTCTGTCAATAGAAAGAATGTTGAATGTTACACATGTGGAAGATTTGGACATATTGCTAATAAATGTAGATCAAGACGAAATCAATGGAATGATTGGTTTGTAAAAAGAAGTACTGTGTGCTACAATTGCAATAAACATGGTCACATTGCAATATTCTATATAAATAAAAATGTGGATAAAAGAGGTTCGATATACAGAGGTAGAAATATACAGGAAGATGACAAAGGAAAAGGAAAAGTGACTATGAATGAGATAAGAGATGAGATGAAGAAGAAATGGGTAAGGAAGGATGATTCTGATGCAGGAAATGTTTTGCACCAGAACTTGCTTCTGGTAATTCTTTTGGTAATTGATTTCAGGCCACTGGCCTAGGGGGAGTTTTTCAAGAAAATTGTTCTTCCCTTGTCTGTAGATGGTATCAGAACGTGAAGAATGGTAAAAAATGGGTATTAATGGTATGCAGAGGTTTTGGAGAACTTTCACAAGAAAATTTAGAGAATTCACAGGTCCGCAAAAGATTTTTTCTGTTGCTATCTGAGAAAATAGAGCACCTAGAAAACTTAGTGAAAATGCATTTATTACAAGTGTGGAGGCTATAAAATTCAAGTTGGAATCATCATTTGTCACTTTGCATCGAAGAAGAGAAGAAGGAGAGCACTCGGTAGCAGAATTTCAAAGCAGTGAAATTGATTCATCGACAATTCTCAAAATCTATCAAGTATTTCAATTGTTTTCAAAATTTTCATACAATTTGGTGTGTAGTTTTTAAACCTAAGTGTGAAAATAAAATGGAACAAATCAAAGGGTCAATCATTTTGGACAACTACAATAGTGGAAATATTAGGTTCATGAGGAATCTATTGTTACCCAACAAATTGAAGCAATTGAGAGAAGCCAAACACATGAATTTGGATATTTGGAATGAGTTTCCGTACTTTGAGAATGTATAATTTGTTAAATTCATCTTGAGTAGATTGCATGATGATACTTTAAATTTGGACAAACCCTACATCATTTTGAAGGAGGTAATTGAAAATTTGACTGGTTAATGCAAAGTCAGAAAAATACCGAGGAAGAAATCCATCTGGAACAAAGAAGTTGAAACCCTAACCAAAATAGTTGGAGATTAGAGGGCATTAATAATTGTGACAAACAAGAATCCTGTTACAAAGTACATTGCGCACAAAATTTCATACAAAGTCTTTTTCAAAAATCGAGAAGGAGCGATCTCGGCTGGCATAGTCTATATTTCTCACAAGATGATAATTGAAGGTCAGGACTTTGACCTATGCAGATTGATAAAGGATCAACTAATGGAGAATGCACAACTAACAAAAGAGATAGGCCACCCTTTGAGGTTCGGTACTCTAATTATATGTTTAGTAATGTATTTCTTGAATTGTTTTCCAAAGATCGAAAATATGGTATGGAAAGAAAAAAACTGTTATGCAATCAAATATGCTCATATTCTAGGGCCTTGGCTAATTGGGATCAAGAATTTGAAAATTTCTTTAAGAATGTGCTTGGAAAGTGTGGCCCAGTCAATATTTCCCTTCTAGTAAGAAAAAATGAAGTTGGTTCCTCTTCCAGTGGCATGGAGAAAAAGTAGAAAAGAGAAAAATAAATTGTTGAATATGGCCCTCTGGAATGCAAGATTCTCAGAATTGAAGGAAAAGGAAAAGGAAAGGAAATTGTGGATATTCTAGATGAAAAATCTGATGAAGAAACTAAGGATCCATAGAGAAATGAATTAGAACCAAAAAAAGCTAGTGAGGAAGAAGATGACCTGACAAAGGAGAAGTTATAGTAGCTTATTCAGGAAGAAGGTGGAATGTAGAAAATCACTAAGCTATGGTCTATTAGACCATAATATGATCAAGATATGATTCTGAGTGTACTAAATGCTCACGTTGAGCACTGCAAGATCAAATTGGAAATTTTGCAGATGATTCTATCTTGAGAAATGATTGAATATAGTAAAGAAACAATGAACTTTGAGGATAAAGACAAAGAAGAAGGTGAAGTCATCTCTCATTTGAAGGTGTAGTTTAGGCTATCTCTTACCAAACTGAAAAAGAAAATGAATGAGTTGATGCAATGCATAAATTTATCTAATAACATCTGCAACTATTACATCTGTTGGCCTCATGCTGTTGGTAAATACAAAGAGAAATTGGAGCAAATTGAAACAAAGTTGAATGGGATTGGAAAAAGTTTTGACATGTTTCAGGATCAGGATGGCACCATCAGGAGAAAGATTTGGCAGCTATAGTCTTAACACACCAAATTTCAATTCACCAAGAACTCACTTGTGGACACTTTTTGGAAGGTGAAGGGTCTAACCAAATGCAGACTGGAAAAAATGGTGGAGATACTAAGGAAAGGTGAGAAACTAGAGGAAGCAATTACAATTATGGAATCTCTAACTAAAATTGTCAACAAAATATCCAAGAAAAAAAACTCGATTATAATCATTGGATCACAATAGATGCTTGGAAGAAATTCCTTCCAGAAATGAAGAAAAATCATAAGATAATTGTCCAAAGTAGCAGTTGCTTGTTTTTGAAACTGATTCAAATTTTGAAGTTTTGGTCTAAGGGGGAGAATTGATGGCATATATATTTTGAAATTTTGGAGATTTTGAACACATGTTTTGTCTTTTCGGTATATGGTTTCTATGCTTTTTCATTGATGTCAAAGGAGGAGAGAGTGTAGTGAAAAATGTCTCATCAATCTTAAGGGGAGCTATGTTTTTGAAGCATAAGGGAGAGAGAGCACTAAAGTTTGGCAACGTACTTATAATGATTTTGACACTTGGTCATTTTTCACTAAGTGTTTCCATCAATGCCAAAGGGGGAGATTGTTGGCATATGGCTTGAAAGTGTTGTCATTGATGGAAACCTAAGTCACACATCCAGTCTACAATATAGATTTGGTTTACACCGGCATAACAAAGTGAAGAATAGAGCATCTAGTTAAAGGTTAAGATATCGATCCAATTACTTTATTGAGCTATTATTTTGGGTTATGGATCTCAGAGGAAGGTTTTTTGATGTTTGTATTTCCTTATTCGAGAAGTATATTGATACACATTCACTAGTATGCGATCTAAGAGATCCGGTGCACTAATTTATTGCTTATCTGTGGTAGAAGGCCGACTTGGCGAATATAGTAACTACGGATGTATAAGGAGTAATTAATTAAATGTTTTCATGCTCAATTATGTTTGTTTGGGTCCTCTCTATGTCTTAACCGACTTTGGAGGATGAGCATAAAGATTTAATTAAGGATCTAACTGACATGTGAATGTTCAAATCCTTGGTAGCAGATAGATATGTGAGATCGGTTTTATCATTTTAAGAGTGTGAGAATATAGAGAACATAGTGAATGTGTGGGATGTGAAGTATATCAGTGTGTGGTGTGAAATTAAGTAGATAAATAGAGTGAATTTATCCATGTGATGTGAAGAGCATAAAAGTGCAGAGCAAAGCGAAGTGGAAAATCAGAAAGGAGATCTAGAATCTAATCTGCGAGCTTCACCAAAACTATAACCTGGCATGAATAGATGCTACTATCTCAATTCATCTTTCAAATGGTTTTAATATGAACTTTTGTAAGGCAGTGAGCCTTCCCTTTAAGTAGTGAGCTCTAGGAAGTGCGCCTAAATGCAAGTGCATTCTCTTTTGTAAAACTTTTATTTGAGTACTCAAATTATGGATTAACCTCCACTGTGGTTTTTCCCCTAATAGGCTTTCCGCACAAAAATCCTTGTGTTATGGTGTTATGAATGTTTCCTTTGAATGCTTGCATCTTTCCTTTAAATGTAATATCAGAATGGTTTAAGTTTCAGATTAATAAAGTTAAGAATTGTTGAACACTGATTCCCCCCCCCCTCTCAGTGTTCCCTTGAGTCCAACACCTTCAAGGATCATTTTTTGCTTGATTTGACTTGATTTGATCACCTACAATTATTAGTACACATAAACAAAATGCATACAAAACATATGATAAACTTATATAACACATGGTATAATGCTTGAATGCTGAAATGTTGTAATTATCTTGATAATTCTACTCTTGATTTCTCTTGAGTGCTCTTTTAAGACACTTGATTCACTCAATTGAAGTCTTAACACTAACATGGTGAAAATATTGTATTTATAAGAAATTCTTAAAATTTCTCGAAAATCAACTATTGATTGTTGACATATAGAATTGGAAATGAAAATACTAAATTATTGACACCAACGTATTTGAATTTGGAGTTGAGATCTACCTTTTTTTTTATATTATTATAATTTAATATTATAATTTAAATTTACTAAATATGAAAAATACATAAATATTTTCTAACTAATGTATAAAATCCTTATCAAAAAATATTTATGACTATTACTCATATTTAGGATAATTATGAATAGTTCAATTAAAGTTGAACTTATTCATTATAATTAATATTTTAACATTCATAAGAAAAATATTTGTTCATTAACAAATTTAATAATTTGAAAGGTTGTAATCCAATAAAAATAAAATAACATAATTCTATTAATTCCTTTTATTACATTCATATTAATATAATCAAATATTATTATTAATCTATTATTATGTTATTTATGATCTAAAACTATTATTTAGTCCACCCTTAAATTAATACCATAATTCATACATCAACTATCCAACAAATACTATTACTCTATTACTCTTAAATGGTAGCCATCCTTTCATGTGGATGGTCAATGACGTCTCATAATCCACAGACATGTAATTCCATCTATTACATTAAAACTGAAACCATAAATAATATGAGTTACAAAAGATTTCATCTGTATGACTATGAATGCCATATCTTTACCCAGGCATATTCGAGGTCCTGCAGGGAATATTGGAAACTTAAACAGATTCTCTCCAACAAATTCCCTTTCTTTTAACCACCCCACACATTGTCCAACCTACCCGTCGAATAGTTAACTGTAAGTCAAACGAGATCCCTTTCCCACAACTCCCGTCTGGTAAAACATTATCCTTGGAGGCAAGTTTAACATCCACAGGCAGAAGAGGCAAAAGCCGCATTCCCTCGCACAGAACAGCATGCAGATATCATATCTTTCGATTCTTCAAAGCTGAAAGAAATCCTTCATTCGGCAATTGGTGGGGGTTGTGATCTCCTGGCCAAGAAGTGAGATTTGGGTGTGAATGGTTTCCTCAAACCCTCTAGGGGGGAAGAGAGAACCCAGGAAAACCATGTGGAATCCCTGCTCATAAGCATCTCCTTCCAAGATTATATCCATCGTACCGCTGGATAGCTTATCACTTTCCCGATGATCTCCTCTCTCTAATTTGTATGTACTATTTGAAAGAGCTTCTATGAACCTAGAAATTAGATCCTCTGTTTCAGGGCGTTCCCTATTCACCAAAATCTCCTTCCATCTACAACTCACCACATCCATAGCAAATTCATTCACCACTTTAATGGCTTCGCGATCTGTTGACCCTCCACATAAAACGAACAGCATAGAAGAATCTACCAGTGATAATGTCAATAGCATTGTCACGGGCCTTCGTAAATAGTGCAGTAGACATGGAGGGTAGGAGACAGGTACCATCCACCCCAAATACAACGCTACAGATATTATCCAATGCAAACCTCTACAACATGTCTTGCAAATCTAAATATTTGCCTTTTTCTCATGCTTTGAGAGAACTAGCAGGAGGCGGTTCTGAATCTCCCACTGCACTGTCTCCGTTTTAAACATATAGCTTTTAGTCCACAGCCCCCCCATGGACAATGAAAATTCCTAGGCCTAAGAAATTGTAGAGAAAAGTTGTAAAACGTTCTCCATTTGGGTGATTTCCAAATTTGGATTTTACCATCTGTTCTTTGTATGCTGTATGTACACTGTACAGTCATAATATCTATGACTCCGCCAGGCCGGTCGAGCTTGAATGTATTGGTTTGCATCTTGTCGACTATTTCTGTGAATCATTGCAGAACCTGTGACAACTTCTTATAAAGAGTTCGCAGAGCCGACAATGGGACAGATAGCAGAGCTTGGAGGGCTTCTTCACAAACTTTCTTATTAGAAAACGCAGCGAAAAATACTAAACTAAAACAATGAGAATGCAAAAGAAAAACATGTCTGTAGCCATTTCCCTTAACAGATTGTATGAAGGGGAGATCTTCTCTACGAGTACTTTTAGCACTCAATCGAATATTATCCCTGTAGATTTTAGTCAATAAAACTAATATAATTATTTATTATTTTTTTCATACTTAATGTAAAATTATTATCAATTATTTAATTAATAAATTTTACAATATTTAAATAAAACTTTCTATTATTATATATAATATTAAATAATCTAATTTTTTTTGTTGAATTATTTATTTGATGATGAAAGAGTAAAGAAAATATTACATAATTTAAAAAGAGTTGTTGAATTATTTATTTAATGAAGAAAGAGCCAACAATTATGAAGGGTCCACTACTTTATTGACTTGGGACACAATCATCTAGCACCTTAAGAGGTAGGTAGTCTATTATTTTCCTCGTCTTTGTTTATCTACCTCATTAAAGATCATCTAATCCATTACAAAGTAGGTAGTCTATCCTTTTCCTTGTCTTTGTTTATCTTATTACCATTGTCTATCTATCCTATATTCGTCTCCTTATATTTAGCTATTTACTCCATTTACTTATACTTTTTCTTTCTTTTGTCTTTTTCTTATCAGGAAAATGTCTTCAAAGCAATTGTATAAAATATTTATATTTTGATATGGTTTGAATGGCTAAAAGCAAATTTTGGTCATTAATTATTTTTAAAATAAGTTCATAATAGTGAGCCTCAAATTTGAGACATTAGATTTTTCAAATTGAATAAAATTAAAAAGTAGGAAATAGTTTCATTCAAGTATATTTCTTCATTCGAAGGTATTTCTTCATTCAAAGGCAAGTTAAAAAATAAACTCATTTCAAAGTGAGAAATGTAAAAAAATCTTTGAAGGAAGGTAATTTTCATAAATGAAACAAAGAGATATTCATTTGAAGGTCTCTTTATATTCATTTTATGGAAATTAACATAAAGGGACTAGAAAATGGCCTAAAAATGAATGTCTTCTTAGACTCATTTTATGGAAATTAGTCTAAAAAGAATAGAAATAAATTTTGAACAAAAGTCACTTTATAATCTTTTTATGAAAGATATCATTGAAGGGATAGAAAGGACCTTCAAATGAAGGTCCTTCTTTTTGCATTTATGAAAATTACATTCGTTTGATTTTTTTATGTAAATGGAATACCTTCATACGAATGTCTTTAAATGTATTCAACTAAAAGTACCTATGCCTAAAAAATATAAAATTTCCCTTTCCACCTTAGGCCTCAATCTTTTCATAGAATTATATGTTTTCAACCTTAAGTTGGACTAGCAAATGAAATGACTATGATAAGATAATTTGTAGGATCATAGCACTCAAAATAGTATTTACGATGATTATAATTTTTCTTATATTTAATTTTACTATTGTATTTATTTTATATTTTATATTTTATAGTACAAACATAGGTTTTTTAGCAAACATCAAGGTCTCTATTCCATACAAATAGAAAATAATAAAATAGATTTAAAAAATAAAAAATATTTGCACAATAGACATTGATGTCTTTATTTAAACAAGAAAAAGGTGTGTGTGTGTGTGATGTATAAAAGTAGCCTATTTATAAATTATAGTTTATTTCACGTCAATTTATAAATTATAGTTGATTTCACATCAAAAATTTAAAAATAAATAAATTGTGCAACAAAAAATTATGACAAAATATCTACACACAAAATATTGGAGTTACATATCTATGTTTGAAAAATTATAATTTTATGCTTTCAACAAAAGAAGATATGTTATATGGAAGTAAAATCAATTTTTAAAAATGTTGTTAATTATAGAAAATAAGTTATTAAAAGTTACATATGTGTGAAGGGAAATTGTGCTATAAACGAACCATTTAAATGGCTAAATTGGACTACACAAAGACCAAACAAAAAATCAGTTAGGACATTATGAAATCAAATAAAACACAAAATTATGAAAATAATTCATGTTAGATAACCTAATTGCATGAAATGGTTGTTAGATGAATGACTAGAATGACATGCAATCTCTCAAGTTATATGATTGTGCCATGTGGCACAATATGGTGGCTTGGGAGGGAGATTCTATCCATGACGATACCTTGGAGTATTGATGGATCTTACTATAAAAGGAAAGGTTTTTCCTCACTTTAAAGGGGGTGGTTGAGAGGAAGTAAGGAATTAAAAATTCCTTTTAGGTACCTTGAGGGGACAAGATCCATGTGGGGTCTTCTCTTGAAAGGGGAAAGCTTTTAAGTCTAGGGTACAAAGAGGGTGAGCAATAAATGGAAAGTGGGTTAGCTTTTTCTAATCATGGATTATAAATGTGCAAGTGTTAAGGATGGGATTAGGTGGGTAATTAGGATTATGGTTAGAGGGAAAGTGAGAGATTTGGAGGATGTGAAATGTAAGGTGGAAAATTAAATAAATAGAAACTATTTATTTAATCTATGGGAGAGAAGGGGTAAGGTAAGATAGTTGTAGATAAATAATTAAAATCAATTAGTTAGCTTAGGCTAGGACTTGGGAAAATAGAGGAAAACATAGAATATTAAATCAAATAATGTAATATTATTTAATTAATATAAATTGTGGGAAATTAAATTAAATAGAGGTAAATTAACCAAATGTAATAAATTTTAGGTGTCTACAACATAAAAAAATCAAAAAATATTTTTGAAAAATAAAATACATATTATATATACATTTGTAATCTACACACAAAATCTCAAAATCACTAGTTCACATCATCTTCAAATTAGATTAATAGTTGAATTGCTAAAAGTGTCAAAAATTGAAATTTTGGTTAAAAGTGTTGATTTCAATGTGCTACTTTGGCTAAAAAATGGGACACACTATTATAGGGACCACCCTAAATGGTGAAAATGAAGTTAAAAATTTTATTGATAATTTTAACTATTAAATTAGTTAATATTAAAATAAAATTTTCAATCACTATACAAAGAGTGAAACAATTCAGAAAGACTTATTTAATTGCTTGTTTGTTGAAAAAAACTCAGCAATAAAAAATGGTTAGCTACTTTATCTACATGGTTGAGAAATAACCATTGACACACTCAAGAGGTAACTAAATTATACTTTACTTTTTATTGACACAAGAATGTCCTTTCAATTTAACAAGGCCATGCTTAGGATCTATTGTTTTATGTTGTAAGACCTATGTAGTTTGAGAAGGATAAGTTTTATGTCTAAGGAATATTTTTCAGACTTCATCAATAGAACCCTTTGTTTCAATGTTTTAGCATAGAATTAGTTATTAGAGTTGTCATGTGTAATCCTACAAGTGCTAGTGTATGGTTCTACAACAATAGAAATTATGTGTGAAATGATACCCTATATTGCTTTTAAATCTGAGGAAATTTCATGTTGTGTTAATGGATGAAGAGGATGGATGAAGTGGTAAGTGTGTTTTTTTTATCGAAGTCTTATTATATAAGCATGCCTAAGTTCAATTGATTATTAGAAACACACTAGGGTTAGGGTTTAATAAAGGAAATTATTTCTCATGCAAGAAAATGCATCTTAGAATACATAGGATATGAGCAAACATGAACCTATCTAATAGACAATGTAAACATGGCACACTAGTGTCCATATTGTTGGGATAATGAGATAAAAATGTTAACAAGGTCTTAATAACAAAATTTTGTATTTTTCAAATAGGATGAAGTATTTTTTAGAGTTCAAAACTAGTAATCAATATGCTTATTATCAATGAGCATTAAATATTACAAAATAAGATGATAAATACAAAGTATGCACCTATTTCTCTATAAATCCTTGCTAATAAAAAATAGTGAATGAAGTATTAAAACAAACTCAATCTTATTACAAAAGTATTTTGAAATATTTAGCTTTATGCTAGTCATGAGTTCTCCATAACCTATAATAATGATAGAAAATGCTTTTAGATTAAATTTTGTCAGTTTTTGTATCAATATTTTACATCACACTTAATAATCTATTATTAGAATTAGAATGAAAAAAAATGAATTAGAGAAATGATTTTTCTAGAAACACAAACTAATAAAAAAAACTATAAAAAACAGAAAATAAATAACATAAAAGATTACACAAATTAAAAAATTAAATTATTATAACTATATATATATATAAGTTGAGAAAAAAGATAAAAGACATTATTTTGAAAATTTTAATATATAATAAAATTATTTCTTACCTTCTATTTTACATCAAATTTACAAAATTATAATTTTATAGATCATTACAATAAATCAATAATATTTAAAAATTATGGAATTCTAAAACATTTTCACCCGTCACAATAGGAGGATATACATGCTCTTTAAATTGGTAGTTCAACATAAAATTTTCCATGAAAAGAGTAATAGCGTAGTTTGTTTAGTAATTTGTCTAGTAAATACATGCTCTTAAAATTTTTCCATATAATAGTGTAATTTGTCTAGTAAAAAAATCCTTAAATTTAACTAACTAAAATAAGAGAGATTGCAAAGAAGTACTTAACATTCCTACCAACCAGATGCATCAGATGCAGATGTTCATCGACATCTTACTGTAATGGGTAGCCTTGCTTTCATGCGCATGGTCAATAACACAACATAATCGGGACAACTAATCTTGTCTTCTACCTTAAAACTGAAACCATAAATAATAGAAGCGACAATAGATTTCATCTGTATGAATGCCATCTCTTTACCCAGACATATTCGAGGTCCTGCATTGAATACTAGAAACTTATAAGGATTGTCTCCCACAAAATTCCCCTTCTCTAAACCATCTCTCAGGCTTAAACTGCAAACAATCACTACCCCAAATACTTTTCATCCTACCCATTGAATAGGCATAGTAATTCACATGATATCCCTTTCTGACACAAGTTTCGTCTGGTAAAACATCATCTTTGGAGGCAAGTTTAGTGGCAGCCAGTAAATCGCCAACAATTTATTGAAGGAAAATTCACCATCATGGAAAATTCACTGCCAAGTAAAATTTACCGTCAGCAATTCACCAAGTTTTTGAAATATATATTAAAAAATATTGGTGAATTGTTGGCAATGAATTTTCCATGACAGTGAATTGCTGGTTGTGAATTTTCCTTCGGCGAATTGCTGACGATGAATTTTTCTAGAGCCGTTAAATTTAGTCCTACCCAATCAGTTTTTTTTAGCAGTGATGGTTTTATACAAGTTAAACTGCAGTTGAGTAGAGTAGAGTAGATGAAGTTAAATCCTAAAGATCAACGAACTGCAATTATGGAAGATAGGCATCATACAAGTTCAATTTTAATAAATATATTTAATTTTCTTTTAATTTATTTTCAGACTAAATAGATCATATTAAATAATGATCTAAATTTTAGTAAATTTCAATTTCATAAATAAATGTTCAATTTTAATAGCTAAAAAACTAATTTAATAATAAAAGACTTATTATTATTTAAAAATTAACATCAATTGTAAACAACATACCAATTCAAATCTCATTAAAGTTGATACACTGTAAAAATATTTTTTTATATAAAAACCAAGAGAAATCTCCCATAAATAAATATTATCAATATAGAGCCATTAGAGCCCCCGGAAAGATACACCTACAAGATGAATATGAATGTGAACGGAACGAATGTCAGAATCGGCAAAAGAGAAGAAGGGGAAAAAAATCATTTATAGTACAACGATTTCCCCTTCCTTGTCCGAATCACAACACTCTTCACACAATATTGAGAATACCTGAGCAATGAGCTGCATCACAACACTGAAAACAGCATTTTTACGCCAATCGTGTTTCGAGTCCGCCAGCACACCTGCCTTGCAGGAATTACAGGTACAGCACAGTTGATCCTCATCATTACTCCATCTGCTACACTCAATGTCTGTCGAGTTGCCTGCTGTGGAAGTCCAATAAGTGGCCTTCACATATAAAAAATTGCACGAGCTTGGAGGCTTGCAGCAACCGGACTGCGAATCGAATTTCACATAAAAAAATCAAAATCACAATATCCATAAGATGAAAGAAGCAGGGAGCTCAAATACTCCACAGTTAGAATATTAAAAAATAAGATAAATAGGAAACCTAAGTGAGAATTACCTGAATTGGGGATAAATTCTTTTTGTAGAACTCCTCTGCAACATTGTTGACTGAATTGTCAGCAAGTTTCTTACATACTTTGGCGTCCTGAAGGCGTCTTTTAATTTTGTTCCATTTGCTGCTCTTCTCCACTATCTTCTGCATCCAGTTTGAGTAGTCTCCCAACCGGTATTCTTTGTAGCTTTTCCCCGAAACGGCCTGTCCGGCACCCTTCTTGGTCACCACGAATGTGATGACAGCGAGGGAGACAATGAAGTAGAAGAAGAGCAGAAAGAGAATAAACAAGCGCAGCCGTGCGACTCTGCGGCGGATAGTCAACATATACGCTATACCGAAAAAGGCTCCCAAGGTACTCGCCGTCAGATAATGTTTGTAACCGAGCCGTTATATCGAAAATTAGTAACATTCTTACACAGCTGACTGAATAAAAACAGTTTTATTATATCTGCTCAAAACTTAGCAAACTGCAAAGCTGAAAAGAAGACTGTATATAATTCTACATCTGAATTTGTACAAGAAGTTATATTTAAAGACGACTGATCTGCTTTGCACGATGAACTATAAGAAAAACTAAAACTAAAACAAAGCTTATCTTTGCACAATCAGATGATCGATAAGAAAAACAAAAACAAAAATAAAGCTTATCTTTGCACGATCAGATGATCGATAAGAATACTGTATATAATTCTACAAAAACTTAAAAAACAAAAAAATTAAAAAACTTAAAAAACTTAAAAACAAAAACAAAAAACCAAAATTCTGAAACAAAGCTTATATTTGCATGTATCATGTATTAGTTGCATTAATAGAAATACAAAAAAAAACAAAAAACTGTTAAAATATATAAAAGCACATGTGTTAATTTTTATGGATTTTTCAATCTACCAATCTAAATTATATCTATATATATATATGGCATCTAGCAAATTCATCATCAAAAATTCATCGCCAAAAATTCATCAAAGAAAAATTCACTACTAGCAATTCATCATCGTCAAAAATTCATCGAAGAAAAATTCACTACTAGTATCAACAGACGCATTGATTCGCACAGTGCTGCATGCAGATACTGCATATCCTTCAATTCTTCAAAGCTGAAAGCAATCCCTTCTTCACCAGCTGATGGGGGTTGTGGTCGCTACGCCAAAATGTGTACGATTTCTGTGCGAATGGCTTCCTCGACCGACCGGTGGGAACAGAGCACCCAGAAAAACCATGTGAGAGCAACGGATGTGGAATCCCTCCTGCCAACATAAAGCTCACCACCATCTCCTTCAGAAACGTATCCGTCGTACCGCTGGATTTCTTATCACTTTCCCAATAACTACCTCCCTCTAATTCATTTATATTAGTTGAAAGAGCTACAATGAATCTAGAAAGCAGATCCTCTCTTTCAGGGAGTCCTCTATTCTCCGAAATCTCCTTCCTTCTACAACTCACCATATCCATAGCAAATTCATCCACTACTTTAATCGCTTCGCAAACGCTTTTCAGGGCCGCTGTTAAGAAAGTGCTTCAGTCTCCACAGAAATGGAACAGCAGAGTAGAACCTACCGACGCTAATTTCTGTAGCATCGTCAAAAGCCTTTTTTAAGAGGTGAAGTCGGCATGGAGAGCAGGTGACAGGCGGGCTCCACCCCAAACGCTACGCTACAAATATTATCAAATGCAAATCTCTGCAAAATGTCTTGCAAATCTAAGAAATTACCTATTTTGGATGCGTTTGTGAGCACTGGCAAGAGGCGATTCTGAATCTCCGACTGCACCCTCTCCACCACGAAGCTTCTCAGAGACTTGGTTTTAAACTCATGGATTGCAGTCTTCCTCTGCATCTTCCACAGCTGACCGTCGACATTGAAAATCCCTCGGCCTAAGAAAAAGTGGAGAAGACTTGTAAAGCGTTCGCCCTTCGGGTAATTTTAAAATTTGGTCTTCAGAATATGCTCTAAGTTTGCAGGATTTGCAGTCATGATATCTCTCACTCCACCGGGCCTTGCGGCCTTGAAAGTATTGGTTGGCATCTTGTCCATCGTTTCTGTGAACCATTGCAGAAACCTGTGACGATTTCTAAAGAATTCGAAGGCAGAGCCGACTATGGGATAGAGAGCAGGGCTCTTGTACGGCTTGTTCACAGACTTTCTTCTTACTGCAAATCGCAACGAAAATTACCCAACTAAAACAACGAGAACGCCAAGGAGAAACTGTTCCATTGCCATTTCCCGTAACAGACAGAATAAGGTCAGATTCCATGTATGAGTATTTGAGCACTCAGTCGTACGTATTCTTAAATATTATCATCGACTCTATAAATTTAACATAATTAGTTTCTTTTATGCAGACAAGATGTAAAATAGTTATTAATTAGTTAATTATTTAGTTTAATAATCTTTAAAGAAAGCTTTAAAGAGCAACCCGAAAGTCTTTTACGTCAATAATTAAACAGTTATGAACCTCACCAAAGTCTTATACGTCAATAATTACACACTTATGAACCCCACTAAAAGGCACCATGTTCCTTGCCTTTAATGTCGTTTCAAGGGCTCCACTCAACATTTACGAGTGTAGCCAAATCCCTTGACTAGATGCTTAAAATAATTGTTTTTTCAGTTCATATTTGATAGTAAGAGTATTTTTTTTTTTTTTTCTATTTTTGTTTATTTGTATCAATATTTCGGATCACACTTCGTGATTTATTATTAGGATGAAAAAGAATACTCAAGGAGAAGAATTGGTGATCAACATGGATAATTTAACTTTGTTCTTAGATGTCTAATTTTAACAAAATAGTATTATGGTCAAATACTTCAACTAGGGAGAAGCGCCAACAGTTGGGGGTTTAATTCTTAATATACTACTTGTGGTTATAATATTTAGTCTTGCAACACATTTATACTACATATTGTTAGTAATTAGTCTACATAATAAAAAAAATATCAAATGTTGATCAAGATAGACACATACTTGAATGCATGAGAACCTATGAATGTTATATATAAAAAATATATTCATTAACAAGCGAAATAAATTATTATTTTTGTTTCATATAAAAAAAAAATCATATCATCCACTATAAGTGTGTCATTTAATAAATAAGTCGCTCATTTAAACAAGGAATTGTTGTCATAGTGAAAAATATTAGGCTTATGTGTACAACTATTGAAAAACAAATGTATATACATTTGAGTATTTCATATTAATAATTTATATTTTTCCATGAAATGTGAAGGATTTCCAAAAAAAATTATGATCATTTAAAGTTGAATACAAGTCGGATTTTAAATAGTATTGTGTTGTTTTGATAACAACAAATAGAGTTTATGTCTTCAACTATTGGTCCATTTGTGTTGGATACAAAAGTTCAAGATAAACAAATATTTATGGTTAACAAAAGGTATTGAAATTATTTTGGTTGCATGTAAGTTATTTTTATTTAAAAAATATGATATTATTCTAACAAAAAATGATATTTTTTGTTCAACTATTTGGGATACCATGATTAAGTACTGGTTAAATCTTTAAAAATTCAATTTTTAGACACTTCTCACTAGACGTGTTGATGCGACAAGTTGTGTGATGAATCACAAGTTCAAACATTAGTTGTAGACAGATAAGAGACCAATTCATATTTTTAGAAAAAAATGAAGGTCCTATGATATTCCATGCAATTGCTACATGCTCACAAAGTTAGTCCTAACAACTAGTAGTCTCTCTCCCTTAGATTTAGTGAGTACTACATAAGATTTTTTATTAAAACTTAAATAAAATTTAAATGTGGAGACTTGGATTCTTTTGGTTATTATAATATATTTGAAAATGAATTATTTTATTAAATAATGTGTCAATATTTACTAAATTGTATATTTTAAGATTTAAATAGTTCAATTTAGTTAATCCTATATTGAAGCTTTTTTTATAATAATTATTAAATTATCTAAAAAATAAATAATATATTTTGCAAAATAAAAATTATTATAAATATCTTAAATATACATTTAAAGAGATATTGTTTAAATACATAGAAAATTTAATATAGATGTACAAAGAGTAACTTATTAGAATTTTTATTTAAAATATCTATACTAATTCAATATTTGTTTTGTTAAATTAAATTATAGATAGAAAAACAAGACATAAGCAATCTCTTTAGAAAATATTTAAGAATATATTTATTCACTTCAGACCTTTTTTTTTAAACCAACAAATTGTAATTTTGGGGACCATTCCCTTTAATATAAAAATAATACAAAATGAAAAAAATAATAGTGTTTCAAGCTCATAAATAGTTGTGCATCATGATTTAAAAAGGATACAAAACTTAATAAAATATATCTCATGATTTATTTGATAGATCTAACTTTGACATTTTTTCATCCATTTTGACATAGGAATGAAGAAACATATTATGTGAAATTAAATCCTTTATGTATGAATTTCTTCATTTTTCAGCATGATTGAACATACACTATCATCAATAGGATTGTCTAGGAAAGATTGAGACCCATTACCTAGCATAATTTTTTTTATTGTTGAAAAATTAACACTTCCATGATAAGTTAATTTAAGGAAGATTAAGACTCATGAGGTGAGAAAATATATTTTGATGCCCATGCCTTTTTTCATGATGGAGAAATAGATTTATACTTAGTTAGAGATGATTTATTTTTTATTATCGAAGGAACCTATGAATTGTCTACACTCTTATGCTACAAAAGTGATCCTTGAGTGGGATTAGATAATTATCCTAAGGGAACTTTAATAGTATAATGATGGGAAAGAGTATCATTTCACCACAAATCCGTACAATCTATTTATGTTTAAAACTAGGGAAATCTATGGAAAGTTGGCATTTATCACAAGACCTACAGTACTAGATGTAACCCCTCATAATTTTGGGGATGATACTTGTTGGTTGACAGATTTATCTTCTCAAAAAACAATTAATATGACTCTTTATTTCCCAATTGAAGACAAATAAGCAGCAAACAATTGGAGGGATCACCATTTCATTGGTTATCTTCCTTTGAATTCTAGTTAAGGTACAACTCCCTTGTATGATCAAATTTTGGATTTTTTGGAATTTAGAAAGATGGGTATACTTTTGACCAGAAAGTAGTAAAGCCAAAATAATATTTGTTCATAGCCATGATATAATTGTAATCAAAATAAATCCTCAAAAATATCAACTCAACGATGTAGGTCGTAAAAATCGAAAGACTAATATTACCAATATTCCAACACAAAGATTGAGATATCAACAATAGATAAGAAACTATTTAGATTTCAACTTCACTTTGTTCCAAAGAAGATGAATGTAAAGCAATGAAATACCAAATTCATAAATAAATCTAATATTCAAGTATTTATATAAGCTCATAGACTTATACATAAACACTAAGCATCACACCCAAATTTCAAATGCACATAGATAACGAGTTTCTTCAGAAATGAGAAAAGTTGCATTGATCCTTCTCTAATTAATTTCGACTCTTACATCAAAGTGTAATGGGGATTAAAAAATTGGACCCCTCAAAAAAATTACATATTTATATATCTTCTTTCTTTGGACTATTTCAATTTTTCTAACTGCCATCTTTAAAGTGGGAGTTTTATAATTTTTTACCAAATTCTTTTCTAACGAATTCTCCTAAGTATTTTATGGTTCCCTCTTGAAATATTATAATTACATGATATATATCAATTTGAATTTGGTGAGATGACATATCACCACTGATTACAGGGGGGAAATAGTTGTAGGGTTTGCATCAAAATGAATTGATCAAGATGATGAACCACTTATTCTTAACCTAAAATATGCAATTATGTGTATGATATGATGTAAATAATAATCATAAACCAATCCTCATTATTATAGAAACAATGAGGGAAGTTTTGAGAGGCTAGAATGATGTGTACCTTGCTGCAAGAAGGCTATTGTTAGGCCACAGAGGACTCATTCGCCTTTACTAGTGAATGGGTCGTAAAGGTTTCTAAAAGTTGAGATTTGGGTTTTGTTCTTCAAGATTTGCACTCTCAGCTCCTTGATGATCAGCTCTCAAAAACTTGAAATGAATTATGTAGCCTTATTTTTTTGTTCTTGCAATGTAGGTGATAAATTTTTCAACTTGACAACCTTGACAATTTTTTTCTTCAAACTTGTTCTCCACTTGATCTTCAACCTATGAACCTGTAAACACACATTCAAGAGGAGAAAAACTTGTTGATTTTGAGAGGATAGGGGTTTTCCTTAGTCAAACCCCTTTTAGGTAATTAAACCTTGTGACATAAAATAATGAAATAGAAGCATGAAACATGAAATATGAAATGATAATACCTTGAAAATTGTCTTGGAATGTAAGTTTACAAACTAACATGAAGTGGCCATGAAGAATGTAGATCTTGATCTCAAATTAGATGTGAAACAATTCTTTCCAATAGATCTTCAATGCTACATTGACAAACTTAGCTCAACAACATGCTTGAATGCACTATGCCTTTGACATGATGATATGATCTTCAATTGGTTAAACTCTTGATAATCTACCCTTGAATGTCTTTGGAATGCTTTATAATGCTCTATTGATTATAAGTTTTCTATAATGCTTGGATACTTGAAATTTATTAGATGTAACTAGGTGAATTAACCTTATATTTATACTAAATCTAAGAATTAACCTCAAAATTCAAATAATCTAAGCCAAAATTAGATCTAGAATTGAAAATCATTAAAATTCTCCCACAATTAAATTCAAAAAGGGGTTTCATATTTGAGGAGGACCCATTCGCCATCTTGGGTGAATGGGTCCTAGCACAACTTTCTAGGACCATGCTTTGAGGGGGGTGAAATAACATCAAAAACCCATTTAAAAAATGCCAAGAAAGGGGTGTCCTATATGGAGACACCAAATTTGAAAAGTTACATGTCATGTAATATCATTATTGGGTGTCAAGATAGATCCTTCAGAAAGTGTAATTAATAAGGCTTAAATTTGAATTAAAGGGGCCCATTAAGCTCAATTAATTCATGAAACCCTAGATTAGTGTGAAAGTATAATACAACACTTTACAAAACCCTAAATAAGGTAAAGTTAAGAACATTTTAATGAAAAGGGGCCCTAAACTTAGTGTGAATTTTTAAAACAAATTACAACGCTAAATCAAGGCACATTTAGGGGGTAAAATCACAAACCTGTGTCACAATTTCGACCAAATAAATAGTTTTGAGCGAACTGTTTTGGACCAAAAAAGTTTTGGTTGAATAGGTTTCAATCAAAACCATGTGGCATATATGTGGCACACAAGGTTTCAGCCGAATAGGTTTCGACCAAAACCAAAAAAATATTTTTTCCCTTCGAAACTTTGAATTTGTCTTTCAAATTGGCTTATTTTATGTGTGGGGTTTTTATTAGAAGGGTTTTGTGTAAGAATTGTGAAACAAGGACAAAACCACGACACAGGATTAAAAAAAAAACAAATACACCTTCCACATAAGAGATCTACAAATAATATGTGCAATATTCTTCAACAAGAAAAAGCTACAGAAGAGACTTTCAAGAAGATATGAAAGCTCCAGATAATATCTAAGATATTTACAATAAGAGTACTCCAAAAAGAGATGAAAGCCAAGTGAAGGAGTGAAGAAGCCTCCAAACAAGACAATGTCATCCCATAAAGATATGAACAAAGGATGAACAAAGAGAACACCACGAAAGCATGAAGAAGTTGAAAACACTGTCAAAGAATGACTGCTAAAATGTTGAAAGAGAATCTTCGCTTAAATGTATGATGATTAGGAAAGAAGAAAATAATATGCATGAGTTCCCACAATGACACTACTCAAATCTGGTGGAAAACCAAGGCAAAAATCATGAACTCAAAGATACAGATGGCACAAGTACCAATAGTCTGCATAACTGATCAAGTGAAAAATGGAAGGTCTCCTCCAAAAATTGGAATGCAAGAGTGTCCATATGGTAAGTGCTCCATCTCACTGAAATGCATGGGTAACTAGCTACTACATCTGCCAAGTACATAGGAATAAATACTTTATACATAGCTCAATCCAACGCAAAACCAAGGAAGCATTAGCACCAACAGTAGAAACCCTCCCATAATGCTGACAAGGGAGAGGTATGACAGCTACACTGAAATTGAATTCTTGAATGTAGTGCATGATAAAGAAAAATAAAATTTGAATGTGTAGACATGAAAGTACAAGCTGATATAAAAGGTGTGCAAACCAAGGCACACACGCATCAGAACGCATGAGAAAGGTATGAAGGTAAAACAAAGGAAAACATCAATGCCCATGGAACTTTATAGCATAGTGTGAGTACAAGAAGACACAAAGTGATATGCAAGAATCCCAATACTACACATAAAAATCTAAGGCACTTTATTTCAGTGCATTTATAGATGATAAATACATGCAATGTGAGCCCATAATGTCCAAAAATGGACTACATGCTAAAAATACAATTCTCTAAAAAAAAAGGAAATTAGTAGCATGATGAGTACACAGAAAAACATGCACTTTCAAAAAAATGACACCCAAACATGTGTTCGAATCCAGAAGATATGGCCCATCAAAGTCTCCAAAACGAGAACTAAACAATAATAGCACTGAGAAAACATAATTCTGGGAAAAATCAGAAGTCCAAAATAGAAAATACCTACACCACTACGAAGAGCACAAAATCTCACTCCATTTAAAAAAAATGCACACGAAAAGACCACCATATGGCCAAGATATGGCTTTTGGAAGTTGAGGTGCAAAAGTGAAAAACCCAATGGAGAGGGGCTAAGTAGAGCAAAAACTGATCTGCCAAATTTGGAAAAATTACCTCCAAATCTGGAGGTCTACCAATTTTAGTGTTGTAGATAAAAATTTCTCTAGGTAGGCTGCATTTACATTATTTTGCAAAAAAAATTGCATGTTTTATTTTAAAAAAAAAACATATATATTTAAAAAAAAAAAAAAACATAAAAACATGTATTTATTTTTAAGTTAAAAAAACATATAAAAAACTCTATACCAAAAAAGATGGAGCAGAGCGGAGTAGAGTAGAGTGAAGTGAACAATTTTGTGTTGGAAGAAGTGAAACTAATTCTAGGAAAGAACAACAAATAGTTGTGAGGGCTGAAAGGAAAAGCAAAGGAAAGTTGGGCAGACAAAGTAGCAAGAACAAAATTGAATGGAAACACAAGCTAGGTGAATACGCATATGCCACAATGGGTCTTCACTATTGGAAGGTGGACAGACCGATGCCATCCCTACCACCATGAACAATCCCCAAGAAAACCAGGGGTCCAGAACCATCCTCGGTCGCACCATGATACACCCGAGAAGCTAATAAAAGGAAGCCATCAGTATGATCGAACAAGGCAGGAAGCGCAGCCAAGACGAAGACTAAACAATAAACATAAACCCAACATCCAAAAAAATAATAGGAATGAAGGTTACGATGGCAACAGACTAAAACATCTACATCGGTTTCAAGACCTAAATCAAAGGCAAAACCCTAAAAATTTGGAAGTAGAAGAATTAATGAAGATAGAATTGTCTCAGGAAGTCAACAATGATGTTGACATTTTAAAGGAATTCGGCTTTATTTTCTGCTTCATTGGCAGTACCCCAGATAGGGTTTCAATCAAGAAATGGATCACGAAAGAATGGCACACATAAGTTCTCCTCAGATTCCTTCCAATATATTTCTTCGTAGTATTTTTTGCTGACAAGGAAACAAGCAATCATGTATCAGAAGGTGGGATTTGGCATATGAAAAAACTACCCTTGTTTATGCAACCATGGTGTCAAAAGTTTGACCCCACGAAAACCCAGCCCTATGAACATCCAACCTGGATTTGGCTTTATAATCTCCCTTTCGAATACTGGAACGATGATTGCTTAGAAAAGATTGGTCGGTCCCTGGGCACCCTGGTAGATATAAACATCGATATAATAGATGGAGATCTATACAAATATGTCAGGCTCCAAGTCATGGCAATCAACCCTATCCCCCAGTCAATTCAATTAATGGTTGAAGGAAGAAATTGGGTTTAAAGTATTGAGGTAGAAGAAGACAAAAAATTCTGCCTTAAATGTAGCTCGAGAAATCATCGCGAGTCAGAATATAGAAATAGGATAGAACCAAGGAATCAAAATGAGGAGAATAGGGTGAAGGTATATCCTTCCGAGCTACAAATCATCCCTTTTGTTACAAAACCCCAGATGACAGAACCAAAAGTATCCAAACCAAAAACCAAAAAGCATCCCCAGATAGAAATCAAAAATCATGTCAATCAAAACAAGTGGAAAGCGGGTTACAGAAGATGGACACTTCTAACCAAAAAAAATCTATAACGCCTACTCCGAAGAAGCCGAGGCGAGAAGAGGCTGCCTCAAAAACTGATATATCAGATTCAGAGAAGTTTTTGGGGGATGAGATCGATATAAGGGCAGAGCGGTATATAACACAAATTGCAGCAAAATACATGGGTATGGGTAAGATCGACAAAAAAAAAAAGGCCAGAGGTAGGAAATCCTTTAAAAAACTAAGGGAAGAAGAAGCAGCAGCCAAAAATTATCCGAGCATCAAAAAAAATTTAAGTACCAAGGGGGGAAAAGCCTCCCTTGGGAAACAATGAAGATAACTACCTAGAATGTCAGGGGCCTGAAGGCTCCTGACAAGCGACGTCTTGTTAGACGTTATCTCCAAGCATGTAAGAGTGACTTAATACTACTACAAGAAACCAAATTATCTCAATCCGAATCGGGATTTTTTTTGCAATTTATTCGATCTTGGAAAGGTCATTTCCAAGCCTCAGTTGGCGCTGCAGGTGGAATAGGACTGTTGTGGAAAGAAGCAGAAGTAACGGTTAAAATACAAGTATCAACCACAAATTGGTTGGCGCTAGAAGTATACAGCATGAGAATCAATATCAACTTTATACTCCTTAATATTTACAGCCCAATCCAAACAGAGGAGAAAGTCAGGCTTTGGAACGAGGTTTTAGATTTCTTAAGTAATCACAAAGGGAGAAGCTTCGTTATTGGAGGCGATTTCAACACAATTTTGGATCTTTTAGAGAAGAGTGGGAGGATCAGGACCGAATCTCAAACACTCATTGACTTCAGGGAATTCATGGCTAACTCAGGTCTAGAATATTGTCAGACATTAAACGGGGTCTACACTTGGACCAACCGACATAAGGACTTTATGACAATCTCAGAAAGACTTGATAGGTTTTTAATATCTCCTAGTTGGCACAAACAATGTCTTGTAATCAAGGCACATATTTTTCCTGTAACTATCTCAGACCATTTTCCTATCGAAATCAATCTGTGTCAAAGTATGGAACAAATTAAATCATCATTCAGATTCCTGAATATGTAGTGATGAGATGAAGGACTTCAAATCTTGCTTAAAAAATGGTGGAATGAGGTCAAAGTGGGGGGCTTGAATAGCTTTAGATTCACAAAGAAACTGCAGTTCTTAAAATCTAAGTTGAAAACCTGGAATGAAAGGAAATTTATGAACATATTCACTAAAAAGGCCAGGATAAAATCTGAATTAGAAGCTTTGAATGAGAAGGTGATAAAGGATGGGATGAGGAATGAGGAATTCAAGAAAGAAAAAGAGCTTAAATCTGAGCTGGCAGAAGCACTGAAACGTGAGGAGATTTACTGGAGGGACAAATCAAGAGAGGTCTGGCTTAGAGATGGGTATTCCAATTAAAAAAAAAATCATGCTTCAGTCCTAGCCCAAAGGGCCGCAAACAAAATCAAATACATCTAGACCCAAGATGGCTCCCGAAAGCAGGGCAGTAAGGAAGTAAGCAAAGCTGCAGTCGAGTTTTTTCAAAATCTCTTGGGTGCACAGGTGGGTGGTAATGAGGATCAAAGCATTTTAGATACAATGGAAATGAGAGTAGGTAGGGAAGATAATGAAATGCTATGTCAACCGATCTCTGTAGATGAATTCAAGACCACTCTATTCCAACTACACCCCAACAAGGCCCCAGGGCCGGACTGTTTCCCGGCCAGGTTTTACCAGAAATGTTGGAGTTTTCTTGGAAAAGAACGATGGCAAGTGGCAGAAGACTTCAGAAAGTCAAAAAGATTCGTTAAAGATCTGAATAACATGGTCATAGCTCTCATCCCCAAAAAAGTTGAATGCAAATCGTTTAGCGACTATAGGCACATTTCCCTTTGCAATACAGTCTATAAAGTAATAGCCAAAGTCTTAGCAAATAGGCTGAAAAGCATTCTAGGGAAAATCATCTCACCAGAGCAAAACGGATTTGTCCTAGGGAGAGAAATTAATGATTGTATCTTGCTAAATAGTGAGGTGATTCATTCCCTTAAAACTTATCATTTGGGAGGAATGGTAATCAAATTGGATGTAAGTAAGGCCTATGACAAAGTAATTTGGGATTTTTTGCTTAAAACAATGGAACGAATGGGTTTCAGCAAACATTGGTGCTCTCTGATCCAACGTTGCATATCAAGTGTAAGATCTTCAGTGCTGGTAAATGGTTCCTTACATGGTTTCTTTGCTGCCACCAATGGCCTTCGACAAGGAGACCCACTTTCACCATAACTGTTTGCGGTCATGGCTGAAACATTAGGGTGTGCCATCAGGTGGAGAGTACAACAAGGTGAGTGGACCGGGATAACAGTTGCCCCAAATGTGGAAAGAGTCACTCACTCCCAATTCGCAGATGACGCCACACTATTCAGAGAGGCAAACATACGAGAGGAAAAATGCATAAAAGAAACACTAAATGAGTACGAGGAACAGTCAGGAAAAAAATGAATAAAGAAAAATCTAGAATATATGTTTTTAATACCAATTTTTCAGTTCAGTAGGCAATCTCCAATTTTCTAGGCTACCAATTGGAAAAGCTCCCAGCTAGATTTCTAGGGATTCAAGTTATAGTAGGAACATGTAGATCCAAGCATTGGGAAGTGGTGGTAAGCAACTGTAAAAACAAGGCTTTGTCTTGGAAAAACAATTGGTTAACGTAACCAGGTCAAATAACTATGGCAAAAGTTGTCCTATTGGCCATCCCAATTTTCACAATGGCATGCTATGAAGCTCCTAAAAAGGTCGAGGAAGAATTTGAAAATCTTGAAAAGATTCTTATGGGAAGGCTCCAAAGGCCAAAAAAGGATACCTTTGATCGGTTGGGATTTGGCAAGCAAACCGAAAAACGAAGGGGGGATAGGTCTAAGGAAAATCGGTTTTCAAAACTTAGCACTCAAAGCCAAGCTAGTGTGGAAAATGTACAAACAACCAGAGAAGTTATGGTGCCGCATTATTCAAAACAAGTACCTAGACAATCCATCACCCTCAAGGATCTTGAAAACTGACAATATCCAAGGTGGCTCGACGATTTGGAAGTTTATTAAAAAATGTCGCCCTTTGATGATGAACCATATCTCATGGAAAATTCGAAACAGGTAGACGGCTAGGTTCTGGACTGACTCCTAGAATGGATATAGGAGCCTTTCTAACTTATTCGACTTGGACCAGCATATTGAGAGATTGGAAATCGAATGTGGCAATGTAGTAATTAATTACATTGAAAGACAAAATGAGGTCAGAGGGGGGAGAGCAACCTGGAAAAATCTATCCCATTTACCCCTTTCTCAAAGGACTATGGCATCCATAATGGAGGAACTAAACAGTCACATTGTTTGCACATTCAATGAGGAGGACAATATTATCTGGTGCGGTGCGAAATCAGGAGAGTACTCTGCTAGAATTGGCTACCAGCTGCAAATAGAAATTGGAGCTAGAATAGACTGGCTGGAGACCCTCTATTGGAACCAATCTATGCTACCCAAAGCAGGTGCCTTTTTATGGGTGGCAAGCAATCATCGGTGCCTTACCTCAAATAGGCTGAAGAAAATTGGAATTGTTGGCCCTTGCCAGTGCACAATGTGTTATTCTGCAGAGGAAGCCAATGACCACCTTTTCTTATCATTCCCATTAGCAATAAAATGTTGGAACTAGATTCAAAATTCATTCCCAATTCAGGGGCCAAGACAGGCAAAATTACGCGAATTTCTGAATTCATGGTAAATAGGCAATAAAAATAGTTATTGGCATAGCTTGAGTGTTTCAGCTCCCTCGATGGTGGTATCGCACCTTTGGAAAGAATAGAATAGGCAAATTTTTAAAGGAGAAGCTCTTTGTAGTGATCATCTGATAGAAAAAATTAAGGAAGCTCTTATCGAAGTGGCCAATAATAGGACTCTAATTAAAACTAAATCAAAATTTACAAAATGGGATGAAGACATTCAAAAGGAATGGGGTAAACTTAAATGCCCCAAGGAACTACCCATCGAAAAGAAGAAAGTAGACAAGAAATTGGTGTCTTAGAAGTGCTCAAAAGATCTACCTTATAAGATGAACTTTGACGGAGCGGCCAAGGGCAATCCAGGCAAGGCAGGGGCTTCCTACATCATTAGGGATCATGTCGGGCAGTGTGTGTGGGCAGCGTCAAAAAACATTGGTATATGCACAAATAACATCGCGCAACTAGAAGCTTTAACTTTGGGTTTACAAACTTGCATTCAAAAAGGTATTAGCTCAGTGGAAATTGAAGGTGATTCCAAGATATGCATCGAGGCAGTCATCAATGGGTGCTCCCCAAATTTGCAAATCAACTGTTGGGTAGATCAAATTAAATCTTTACTAGTCAAACTCGACAATTACAAAGTCGGATATACCTATAGAGAAGCAAACAAGGCGGCGGACTGCCTAGCAAACTCCGACATAGGACAATCGAGTAAACAACTCATAGACTCCAATCCAGACACTTGGGAAGGGCTTAGGAACATCATCGAGGATGATGCGATAAGTAAGGCTACACAAGACCAGTAAGGTGCGGGATGGTACTAATCCTCATTGGTTGATGGTTTGATGGTTCATTTCAATGACTGAGCTATATACAGGGGCAATCTTGGGGGATGAGTGTAATCATTGTGGGAAAGGCAATCAATACCATATCACGGGAACCTGTAACAGGGTAGTAACGTATGCAAGCATGCTTCCGTAAATTTATTCCCTACACCAGGTACCATGAGCCAGAGTGGATTACCAATTTGAAACGGTGATCTGACCCTAGGGATTAGGAATTGTTCGAATCATAGGGCTAATATTTCACAAAATTTTTCCATCAGAATATGCGAATGGCTATTAATAGCCGAACAGATCAAGCTCACTGACAAAAGCTCTAAATTTGACAAAGGCATAATGGTTTTCATATGTGGTGTCGACTATCATTGCCTCAAAGAGCCTACAATGGCTCAATGTAGAAGGTTGTTTAACATACCGGATCCAATCACAAGAAATTTAGTTGTAAATCTTGTCTCAACGGTTCTTTCCCTTGACCAGCATTGGTGCAATGGCAAGATCTATGAGCTTGTTCTCAGCGCTCTGGTGGACATCACCGAAGCTAAGGAAGTTGTCGTAGAATGGCTGGATAGGTTCATGGCAATCGGTAATGTCCTGGCTGTAGCTGATGCTACCCTGAATTTTTGAGATGGAGAGTGGGTCAGCTGCCTCGAGAACTACTTCGATCTAGAAATTCTGGGTTTCGTTTCAAATGACTTCGGTTCAGACGAGGAAGAAGATGAGGCAAGTGGGGATGAAGTCACCGAGGAAGAAGCTTGGGCTTGTTAACTGGTGTGGAGGAATTCCATATCAATGCATGGGAAGTATTTAGGGCCGAGGTCAAAAATGTTGACATGACTGCCTTTACGAATATCATGCGATCAGACTTGGTATGGCTCAACGAGGCCCGTCTTCAATGCCTGATACGGATTGGGGACATCCTGGTGGCCATCTTTAGGCTCTTAGAACAATTCTGGGTTGATATTTCAAATCAAAACTATGTAATTGCGAGTTACCCCCTTTTTCTTTGGTAACATTCATCTATTAAAAAAAAAACATATAAAAAACTATAATATATATTATTTTTAAACATTTTAAGAAAAGGTATTTTTAAAAAAAATATTGGGATGGGTCCCAAGGGGCCGCAGCCTACCAAATGACAGGGCGTGATACCCCAAGGTACTCACCACAGGAGGTGGGGCCCAAGGGGCCACCGTCTACCATAATGGCAAGTCGGCGGTACCTTGGGTACCGTCCCCTGCAACAATTTTTTTTAATATAATTTGTTTTAAAAATGCTAAAAACCTATAGTGCTGTTATGAAAGGCTTTAGAAAAAGATCAATTGATTTTATTTGAAAAGATGATTTTTTTTGCTTGCAGGAAAAAAAATTCACCTCGATTCGTATGTTGGGGAGGCCGTACGGCCTCCCTGACAATTTTTTTTGCCTCAAATGTCAACTTCACCAAATTTGATAGATGTTCTTGGGGTTTTTGGGCCTTCTTAGCGTGATGGTGATGTCCATTTCACACCAAAATGCACCAAAAATATCGCTACCCTCCGGATCTGGAAAAAGAGCAATCGCTTCAAAACCTTGTAGATCTGGCATCAGGAATTGAAATCAGGAGAAACAAAAACCAAATTTGACTTTCTCAGCAGCTTTGGATCCAACAATGAGGTTCTTTTCACACCAAAATGTACCAAAATTTTTCCCACCTCCAAGATTTGAAAAAAGAGCAAAGAGGATTCAGATTTGAAGCTTGTAACCCTCGTTGAAGAAATAAAATCTCATAAATCAAGAAGGGGTTCATTGAATCCATGCTCTAATACCATGTAAGAATTGTGAAACAAGCACAAAACCATGAGCCATAGGATCAAACAACAAACAAATACACATTCCACATAAGAGATCTGCAAACAATATGTGCAATATTCTTCAACAAGAAAAAACTACAGAAGAGACTTTCAATCAGATATGAAAGCTCCAAATAATATTCGAGAGATATTTACAATAAGGGTTGAGTGCTTATAAGAGTAATCCCTAAATGAGAAACGGATTAGATCAGGACAAGTGTCAACATCACATGAGATGAGACATAATGATATAATATTAGCTCAACTAATAAAATAATCCTAAGTTTAGCTTAAGTGGAAAGAATAAATTAGACTTAGAATAATCAATTAAAGATTAATTAATTATTAGCTAATGCATGATAACTCTAACATTTCAGCTAAAACCCTTATGATAGAAACCCTTTTGACCAAAACTGTCTAGTTGGCATCCTAGTGGGCAACCAACTCAACTTTTTTTAGAAATTTTTGAAACTTTCAACTTTAACTAAGTATTTCTCTAGTTAGAATGTTTTTTCTAAAAAAAAAAAAAAAGTCCTTTTGTAGAGCTCAGAGTGGGGAATCCAAATATATAATTTTTTTTAATATATTTTATTTTAAAAATAATGCAAGTAGGTTGTTAAAATTAAAAAAGAGGTTGATTAGAAATTTTAAAAAATAGTAAAACATATTATAATTTTTTTTTAAATATATGGGGCAGAAGAGGGGAGAGTCTTCTTCAAAAGGGTATAACTTGTTTTTTTTAAATGATTAAAAAATTTGAAAATAGTTGACGACCCGTGAAAACTATCAAATTCTGACAAGTTTGACTTTAAAATGTTATTACATTAAAAAATACATCAAAATTTGATTTATTTTTCATGCACAAGGTATTGAAGTTACCTATTTGAAGAAAAAAAATTAGGGAGAAATGAAGTTTTTTTCAATTTGTTTCTTGATAGCCCATGAAGTCACATTTTTCTCAAATTTTCAGCATTCTAAAATCTGTCCTTAAATTGATAAAAATATACTGAAATTTTTTAAATTTTTTTTTGAAAAATTACAGGAATAAACTTCATCAAATGTTCTACATTTCATTAGTTTACACCATTTTAAAATTCAAAACATAAAGACCACTTTTATGTGGTCGAAGTTCAATTTTGTTTTTTGTTGTTGGTTGATTCCTTTATAAAGTGTGACACGGGTTTGTGCTTTTACCCTAAGTTAATTTGTCGTTAATCATCTTCAAATACCAGAAAAGGGATACTTTTTCCATTAATACACCCACTATATTTAGTTCCCAAAGAACTAAGAATTTATATATGTAAGTAAGGCGGTGTAGACATGTAAACATGACCTAATGCATATCACATATATCCTAAACTACATTTTTCCATTATCGACATCACTTTCATTATCATAATTTCATTTCATCCTATTAACATCATTAATCCCCTTTTTAACACAATTTACATCATTAACCATATTTTCATCTATTAATTGAATACTATTTAATTATTTAATTAATTCACTATTTTATCACTAATCTAACTTTATTCCTCTTGATTAATTAAATAAACATAAAACTATTTAATTATGTCACCAATATACCTTATTCATCTAAATCAATTAAATTTTTATCATTAATAATTTAATTAAACCACTTCCCCTTCTCTAAATTTGAATAATTAAATCAATTATTCAAAATCATTAAACATGGTCAACAAACAAATATATAGATTTATTTCTTAAAGTCAAAAGAAAACTTGCATGTTCATCTCCAATGTTAATTAATTATTCAATTAATTAATTATCCTCACCCCTTTTTTGATTGAGTAAATCATGAACAATTGATTTCTCACTCTAATTGGTTGACTAACCCATTTATTTCCTAACTCAACCTAACTTTCTCAATCCCATTAAACACTCAACCCAAATTTCCCAATCCCACTAAATGCTCAATCTGAATTTCTCAACCCCACCAATCAATTCCAATCTAATCCCACTCACTATCCAATTAAAATCCTTAATTGGATCAATCAAAGGAGTTAACTAACCAATCTATTTACTCTAAAAAATTCTCAACCGTTGATCATGATCTTTCCCCATCAAGTCTCAATCGTTCATCTAAAACCTAAAAATCTATAAATCAACCTTCTTCCTTCTAAAAAAATATCAGAGAATATAGAGAATTTGTGTAAAGAGGTCATGCTGAATTGACTATCAAATTCTTAAGAAAAAATACGTACATCTTTGATCACCATTAACATATCTTTGGAAGATTTTGCACAAAAATGGAGGCTTCATATTGATCCAAACAATCTGACATCGATACAAATACACTTTGACATGGGATGGTAATGTTGTAATTCATGAATTTAGTTTATGTTCTCTTTCATGATTGCATTGCTTGATTCATTTTCTTATAATTTCATTTCATGAGTAGGTTGAGATATGTCTTTGCTTTGATCTCATTATTGTTTCCTTATTTTTATTTTCCCCCTTACATTAATTGGCATGCTCGGTGGGACCTAGGTCCTTAACACTAATGTTTTCATAAGGTTTTGTGAGAAGTTCGAGGTTCTAAAATATTGATGCCTTTTGCAAGAACCACTATTACTATTTGGAACGTGGATGTCCCAAAATCTTAATGCAATTGTCTTTACAATTTTACCATGGTTGTCCTAAACTTGACCACTATCATCCTAAAGTCAACCGCTATTGTCAAAAAGGCCACTATTGTTTGTTTTGTATTACAGGTTTCTGATGGAACTAACAGTTATAGATCCACTTTCATCGTAAATAGGTCTACTATCATACTTTTTATGTACCACTATCATTTGAAGAAGCCATAGTCGTTCCATTGAAAAGGTTGTTATTGTACAGAATAGGTCCACTACTCTTATGAGTTCTATTTATACTTCAATTTGCAAAGTTTTTTCGATTTTCAGTACACCTAACCCTAACCATTGATTGTTTGTTGTTCGTAGGATATTTTCTAACATTGTTGGTGCAACCCTTGTAAGATTATGACATTTTTTGTGTGAAAAACTAATTGTTTGCTTGCAGATTTGATGAATGGTCCAAGGCCTTCAAATTTTCCAAGCATTTTAGTTAAAACATTTCATTTTGGTGTACCTAAAAAGAACCTACAAATATCACACTTCGTTTGGTGCATTTAAAATTGAACAAATCAAATTTTCACACTTCATTGTGGTGTACTTAAAATTGATTTCATGATTTCATTTTGGTGCTCCTAAAAAGAACCTATAAATCTCACATTTTGTTTTAGTGCAATAAAAATGTGTAGTAATCAAAAAAGTAGGCTTGTTTCCTTACTTGGTTTGATAATTGACATTAAAGTTGAACTAATAATGTCTTGGAGTTGTGTTGTAATGTGTTGTACACATTCACACTATTCTAGAACCTTTATTTAACTAAAACATGCCTTAATTGATCCTTTACAAAGGTGTTGTAAAGTGTTGTAACACACTTTCACACTTTTTGAGGATATATTTTCTTAATTAAGCCTAATGGCCCCCTTTTTGAATAAAATATACATAATGTGTACCTTGTTTAAATGTTGTAAAGTGTTTTAAGGTACTTTCACACTTATCTAGGTGGACTTAATTGATTGTGGTTAATTGGAGTTATTAACCCCCTTTTAATTCAAATTTAGGCCTTAATTTTGACACCTCCCGAAGATCTAGATCCCGACAATCATAATTTAACTAATAAATTATTTCATTGGGAAAAGTTTTGTCCTAGTAATTTGGGCTAGGACCCATTCACCTTTAATGGAAAATGGGTTCTCCCTTAACAAAACCCCCCTTTCTTAGTTGATATGGAATGGGTTTTTGGCCTTCTTTCAGTCTCCTGAAGCTTGGTCCTGGAAACTTAGCCAAGACCCATTCACCCCTAATGGTGAATGGTTCCTCCCTTAATGAGAACCAAAAATTTTAATTTCATTATGGCAGGAATTTAATTATGTTTATTCCCAAATCTGGTGTCGGCTTTAATTCTTTGAATTTAGAGGCTAATCTCCTAATTTAGTATAAATAAGGAGTTAATTCACATTGTTTCTCCTAGAAAACTTTTGTGACTTCATGAGATCAAGAGTAAGGGAATTATAGAGAATTTCAAGAGCATTCATAAGGCATTTCAAGGTAGATTTCAAGTGTTTATTGCAGCAATTCAAGATCATATCATCATTTCAAGGGTTTGATGCATGCATTCATGTAGTTGAGCTAAGAGGTGGATGCAACATTAAAGATCTACTTGCAACTATTATTTACATCATTCTCAAGTATCCTAGATCTACATTCTTCATGGCCACTACATGAGAGATTACAAATTTGTTTCACAAGACATCATCCAAGGTGACATAATTTTCATTATTTCATGTTCATGCTTCATTTCATCATTTGGTTTAATTACCTACAAGGGGTTTGACTGAGGAAAACCCCCAATCACTAACAAATCAAAAAAAATTTCTACCCTCGAGTGTGTGGTTGTAGATTTACAGGTTGAGAAAAATTTGGAGCAAGACTGTCAAAGTTGGAAAAATTTGTCATTCAAAGTGGAAGATCTGTTGGAAGATGGTCAACGCTCCCCTTGAGATTTGTGACATTGACTAACCACCTCTCATGGATTTGTTAACTCTAGTAGTTGTATTAGGCATTAAAAGGTCGATCTTTTGGTGCAATGAAAAGTATGGGCCAACAAGTGGTATTAGAGCCAAAGGTGCCAGGTTCAAATCCCCTCGGGTAACACTAAGGGGGATTTTGTTGGAAAATGGTCAGTGCTCCCCTCGGGATTCATGACATGGACTAACCACCTCTCGTGGAACCATTAACTTTGGCATTTCTATCGGGCATTAAAAGGTTGATCTTTTAGTGCAACGACAACTATGGACCAACAAGATAATGGAAAGATCTCTATAAAATTGCATATAAACTTTTAGAAGCTGAAAATTTGGGAATTAAGAGTGTAGACATTGAAGTATAGGATCTTGAAATTAGTTTTTTGAAACCCTAAAAGGACCCATTCACCACTAAAGGAGAATGAAACCTCCATAGCTCAAAACAACAATTTTCTAGCCAGGTGCATAACTCTTTATGCTCTCAAAACATCCCTCATAGTTGCTATAATAGTTAGGGTCATTTTTTTATTGTTATTTGCATCATATTTTCCATAATTTAAAGTGATTAGGCCCCTAAAAAATCAGTGGCCCATCATCTTGTTCATTCATTTTGGTGGACCCTTTTTTTCACCTAATCTTTTTTTGTGAACCCGACATTTTCAACATTGCAATTTTTTTATTTTTAGATTCTTTTATTGCATCTTAAATTAGATTTTGCATTGCATTAAGATCTCATTTAGGGTTTCTTGTTTTGCATTGAAATCTTGCATATCATATAGGGTAAATAGATTTGCATTATTTTGCACTTCTTAAATCTGAAAATTACAAAAACAATTTAGTCATTTTGCACCTTATTTAGATATCATTCACTTGTATTTTAAATTTTTTTTTAAAAATTGCATTTCAAATTAGTCCTTGCATTTCATCTTTTCATTGCATTTTTGCATTAAATTTCTAGAAAATCCGAAGCTGCAAAACATTGTCTTAGACCTGGAACTAAAAGACATAACTGGGAACTTGAAAATCATTAAAAAATAGTTTAAAAATACCTAACCATGACCCATTCACCTTTATTGGTGAATAAGTCCTTGATCAAGTATGATTTGTAACTTCTGGGATCTGAAAAGACATCAAAATTGACTCTAAATTCCACATAAAATCCCAAAAAGACCTAACCAAGATCCATTCGCCCTTACTAGTGAATGAGTCCCTATTAGCTACAAATATGTATTTTTAGGAAATTAAAATCTTAGTTTTTAGCTTTTGTTTGGTGCCATTACCTTTCTGTTTCAGTTTCCTAATTTTCTATTTCATTAATTTCATTGCATTTATCTTAAATTGCTTCATCTAAGTGCATTGTTATACATTCAAATTTTCATTAAAACATTTCATTTTCAACTTATTGCATTGTGTAATCAGTAAATTACATTGCTTAGAAACTAAAAAATGCATTTCATTCTAGGTTATTGCATTTCCATTCTAGGGTTTGCACACTAGGGTTGTAAAACTTGTACGAGCTTTACAACTTGATTTCCTATTCACAATACTATTATAAGATGTAGTTCAAGACTCATGTCATCCAACAATCTCTCACCTATTGTGGATCTTAGGTCCTCTAACTCTCTTTTTGATAGTGTTGAGAATCAACCCTCCACGACTCATAGTTTGCATACTTCATTACCCATGACTTAACCTCCTACAACCAATGTCCTCAACATTACCATCACCATCCCTACCATTACCACTTCCACTCAAGATTTGGGGTCTACTCAAAGTCAATGTGGAATTCCAATTTTTCTCCTCAATAATAGAAATTTCCATCCCTACATACACTAGTACACAACCTACAACTACATTCCAACCCACAACTACCATTCAACCAACTACAACAATCATACCTACTAGCACCATATACACTTCCATAAGTATTCTCGCAGGAATTCCTTCCACCGTTGTGCCTTCAAATACAATAATTCCACAACAATCCAACTCCACCATCTTGCAATTCACTAGCCCTCTGCATACATACACTACACCACCTTATTCCCCTCAACCTTATAACCAAAATGACCCTCTCATTAAATCACTTTTGCAAACCATGACATCCATCAACAAGAAGTGGCAACATTACAACAAAACAATAATGGTCAACCTTTGCAATACATCAAGTCCAAACTATTTTCCCTCGACATATTAAGAGCACAAATGCCACAAGGAATAGAGGTCTCCCACTTTGAGAAATATAGTGGGAAAGGAGATCATGTTAGCCATGTTTCCACCTTCACAACCCTGTGTAGTGATTTCATCTTTAAGGGTAAATTGTTGGCTAACTATTCCCTAGATCTTTGAAGGATACTACTCTAGAGTGGTTTTCCTCCTTACTGAACAATTCAATTGGTTCATTCAATCAACTCATTGATGCCTTTTACAACCAATTCTATATTCACATGTGTTTCAAGATGACCCTTGTTGATTTAATGACATGAAAGCAAAAAGAGGATGAACAAGTGACCAATTTCATAGAAGATATGAAACACTTTATTCACAAGTCAACATCAAGATTCCTAATGTCGAACGTCAACGAATTTTCATTGCCAACTTACAAGATAAACTCTAATGAAAATTGGAAATGTTGAGGTTTCCATCCTTCACATAGTTATGTACAACCCTTCGTGACCATCAAAACACTAGTGGTTGTGATGTGAAAATTCCCACTAGTCGTCCTGAAAAATTTGAATCTACAACTCAAAACAATTATCAACCAAGAAACAAAATAAGGGATTTCTACAATTAAATCCTCCTCATACAAGTCAACAAAACAACAAATCCTTTTGGGGATAGGGAGAGAGAATTCACTCCTTTACCCAATACCCTTCACAATATCATGTTGCATCTCATTGACAAAAAGATGCTTACCTTACCTCCTATTAGAGAACCTAATCCTACCATACCATTTCCTAAAGGATTTCAAAATAATGCTTATTATCATTATCATCAAACAAATGGATATGGTACAAAATATTGTAGGCATCTTAAACATCTTGTGCAAGACCTTATTGACAATAACCAACTTCAAATTAGAGGTGTGAATGATGAAGGTAATATCTTTGTAGCCCATATCTTTGTAGCCCCTCCCAATAAAAATTTGCAAATATTTACAAATCCCATGCCTAAGCACCATATTTCATTTTTCAAAGCTAGTGAAATGAAGATTGATGTGATGAATGTTGACATGGATGATGCCAATATGAATACTATTGAACACCATCCCACAGATGAAGTGATATCATTTATCGAAGCTATACCTCATAAGGGATTGACTAAACAACCTCTTGAAATTTCTTTCTCACAAAGTTACATACCTAAACATGCACCTGATGGTCCTCTATACATAGTTGGCCAAATCAATAATAAGCCCATTAATGGGATATTGATTGATCCTATATTTGGAGAGAATGTGATCACAAGAATTCTTATATGTACATGAGATAGATATCAAGACACATATGATAACCCAAAAGCATGGATCAAGACATATAACAGATTTTATTTCCCTACGATAGGCTCAATAGATCTCCCTTTAAAGGTGGGACCGAAAGAATTAACAATCTCATTCTCCATCATCCCACAATCAGACCAATTTCATGTGAAGCTAGGCTATCCATGGATTTGTCCATGAATGTTGTCCCTTCGGTTGTGGATAAATGTCTAAAGTTTCAATTTGGCAATGACATTTTCACCGTGTATCATAGTGGATTCATTCTTGCCTTGGAAAAATGGAATTTTTCACTAGATTACTTTTGGCTTGAGCCTATGGAACCTATCAAGCCTCATGAAGATTTATTTTTCAAATCATATCAAAAATTCAAGGCAAAGAAAATAGCAGAACTATCCTTTCACAACATGCCTCAAACTATAATCAAACCAACCATCCTTGATGAAAAAATGAATTAACCAAAACAACTTTTGAACATACAATAACAACCTATAGAACAACCTCTTGCAATTTCATACAATAGACCACGAGATAACACAAACAATCCCATTGTCCCTCCTAGAGTCAAACAGGTTTACAAAGTCAAATAGAAAGAAGTTGAACAACCTCTTATTGTTTCTTCTAGTCCTCCTAAGGAAGAGAAGGAACCTATTGAAAAACACGCTCTTACACAAAAACAAATTGACAATAAACTGAAGATAAATCGAAGTGCTAGAGGTCATAGAAGTAGACGTTGTGCTATTGTTCATAGATTGAAAACTCAAGATAACAATAATAAAATAAAAAATCCAAATCCAAACCTACTTGAAGTAATGCATGATAAATCTCAACCCTCACCGCAACATAAAGAATAAAATTGAATGGACATTTTTATTCGACCTCCTATTGTGATTAATTTAGATGGGGTATGTGTAGGATCATGATGGGCCAAAAAGTGGTGATATGTAAGTGATATGATGGCCCATGTGGCTGACGACTTTTTTACCCAAAATTGATGAAACGAAAAGGGTTTTTTATGGGGATTCTTAGCTTTCCACCAATATAAATTATTCTTTACTTTGAATTTAATAAAGAATTATTATTCATTTTCTACTTGAATTACAACTAAAGTCATGATTGATAGGTTGATTGAAAACATCTATAGCTTTCAAAGGGTATCACATTTTTTGAATTGGAAACATGCATCACATTATATGCTTCACATAATATAGGATTAAAAAAAAAAATGAATTTCATGAAGTTTTGACCAAGTTAAGGTGGTCAGATGTACGAGTTTTTATATTTTAAAAAATTTGTAATAAAAAATCATAATTAATTAGTTACATGGAAAAAAATTACAAAACAATATGCATCACATTGGGACATGAGTCTTCTACTTATATCTAAAATATTATAAAAGATAATTATCATTTTATTGTGGTTAGGGTGGTCAGACAGACACCTACTTCTTATTTTTTCCTTGAAATTTAAGTACCACAGCATTGAAATTTTAATTTTTCACCAAATAGATTTTTTTTAAATAAAAATAAACCTAGTAGTTTAGAAACTAAATTCAATTTGCAATAGATTCTATTCTTACATATTTTTGAAATATTATAGTTAACTTATTCAAAATTTTACATCAAGGCCTAACTCTAATTTTTCTGAATTTTATTTCCACTTAAGGGCCTATTTTTTCCATGATGATCCTACACATGCCTGATGATGAAATCAATTGACATTGCAAAGATTGATGAATAAGTGCATGATGAGTTGAATGAATTTTTTTCTTCTTCTATGAGCTTAGATGGAAAATATCCTAATAAGAGTTTTCAACTTGGTGCATGTACTAATTTGGCACTCGATGTTGTCCCTTTGGTTATTTGCCAGCCTTTCATTTATACTGATTGAGATTGGGAGGTGGGTGACCTGCTTTAGGCTGACTCGCCTGTGCCTTACTACTCTTTTACTTTTTCACTTTTCTTTTTGTGATTTCATGTGCATAATGTGATCCCCCCATGTCCTTTCGTTTGATGTTCCTCTCTCTTTTGTGCATTCTTCTATATTTATCTTCATTTTTCTCTATGTCATAACCATTTTTCATTTGCCTTGTATTTTTCTTTTGGGGATGATGCAAGGCATCGAGACATTTATGTCTCTTCCATGTTGACCCAAAATATTTTCCTTTATATTTTTTTCATTTGTCTTGTGTTTTCCTTTTGGGGATGATGCAAGGAATCGAAACATTCATATTTCTTCCATGTTGACCCGGAAGGATTTTTCTTTGTTTTTTCTTTCTTTGTGTCATTCTTCTAGTTCCGAGTATTTGGAGAATGATGAGAGTTCCATTCTCTATGAATTTTTTTTAGCACAGACACACTAACCCCAAATCCATAGATCCCTTATGTGTTTGTGGGGACAACCCTTCCTTCCTATTTCATGATACAACTTGCTTCAGAAACATATGACTTGGCATAGGTTTTTCTGAGGAAAGATCTCATATTTTAGGCTCAAACAAATTGACTAATTTAAAGAAATTTCTCATAGTGATGGTGTAGCAACCACTTTAAAGTGGGGGTATACATTGATGAAATATTTTGGAAAATTTCATGGTGTAATTTTTCTTTTTTCTTGTGATGTGTCCTCTTCTTGGTGGTCTCTTTGGGTTTGATGCCATCAAACAATGTACGATCTACTGACATGGCCTATTGTGAATGAGGCATCCCATGGGCAATGATCTGACACTTGAATTGTCCTCTCTTGGAGACATTAGGCACAATTCTTGGGCCTAGGAGGAAGTATGTTACACAAATAAAGAAAAATCCCCTTTTACAAATTTTTTACATGACATTCAAAATCATTTACAAAAGCATTACATTATGGTTCCTTATTGAAGTTTTTAGGAGGATAGCTTCAGTATGGTATGAGAGGCTAATATGATTCTCTCTTTTCTCACCTCATTGGGATAACTCACCTAGTTGAAAAACTAAGGTTCCACTACCCCAGAGTGAGCATACATATTTTGGGACAACTCACCTAGTGTATAGACTGAGGTTCCACTACCCCAAAGTGAGAATACATATTTTTGGACAACTCACCTAGTGGACAGACTAAGGTTCCACTACCCCAGAGTGAGCAACATGTGTTATGGATAAACAACCACCGCCTTATATCATGTTGAGTCGGTTGTGCTTGATATTTTGTTTTTATTTATTTATCTTGCCTTTGACAAGGTATGATCATGTATCTCTATTATTGTTGCATAATTAAGTGTCTTGGATGTCTACTTTAGTGTGAGTTTGACATGGGGTCGTCCTCTCACTAAAGTGGGGGAAAATTTAGTAATAGAGAAATTATGCCTTTTCCTTACTTGGTTTGATAATTGACATTAAAGTTAAACTAATAATGTCTTAGATGTTACAAGGTGTCACCCTTGGTCTCCTTGGCATGGGTTAGCATGGTGCTCGGGCTTTGTGAAATGGTTTAACTACCTCCTATGGATCTTGGATCTTGTATAAATCCAGTGGTTGTATTAGGCATTAACAGGTCGACCTTTTGGTGCAATGACAACCATCTTTGCAACAATTGGTATCAGACCCGAGGTCACAGGTTCGAACCCCTCGCTTGCATTGGGGGGGATTTTTGCAAGGTTTCACCCTTGGTCTCCTCGACATGGACTAGTGTGGTGCTTGGGCTTCATGATATGGTTTAACCACCTCCTATGGATCTTGGATCTTGTATAAATCTAGTGGTTGTATGGGGCATTAACAGGTTGATATTTTGGTGCAATAACAACCGTCTTTACAACATTAGAGTGGTGTCGTAATGTGTTGTACAAATTCACACTATTCTAGGACCTTTATTTAACTAAAACATGCCTTAATTGATCCTTTGCAAAGGTGTTGTAAAGTAATGTAACACACTTTCACAGTTTTCTATGATATATTTGCTTAATTAAGCCTAATGGTACCTTTTTGAATAAAATATATATAATGTGTACCTTTTTCAAGTGTTGTAAAGTTTTTTAAGGTACTTTCACACTTATCTAGGTGGTCTTAATTGATTTTGGTTAATTGGAGTTATTAACCCCTTTTTAATTCAAATTTATGCCCTAATTTTGACACCTCCCAAAGATCTATCCTAACAATCATAATTTAATTAACAAATTATTTCATTGGGAAAATTTTGGTTCTAATAAGCTAAGCCAAGATCCATTCACCCTTAATGGTGAATGGCTCCTCCCTTAATAGGACCCCCCTTTCTTAGTTGATCTAGAATGGGTTTTTGGCCTTCTTTTAGTCTCTTAAAGATTGGTCCTGAAAACTTAGCTAGGAGCCATTCACCCCTAATGGTGAATGGGTCCTCTCTTAATGAGACTAATTTTTGAATTTCATTATGGCGATAATTTAATTATGTTTCTTCCTAGATTTGGTGTCGGCCTTAATTATTTGAATTCCAGGGTTAATCTCTTAATTTAGTATAAATAAGGGGTTAATTCACATTGATTCTCCTAGAAAACTTGTGTGACTTCATGAGATCAAGAGTAAGGGAATTATAGAGCATTTCAAGAGAATTCATAGGGCATTTCAAGGAATATTCAAGTGTTTATTGCAAAAATTCAAGATCATATCAGCATTTCAAGGGTTTGATGCATGCATTCATGTTGTTGAGCTAAGAGGTGGATGTAGCATTGAAGACCTACTTGCAAATATTGTTTACATCATTCTCAAGGATCCTAGATATACATTCTTCATGTCCACTACATGATATATTATAGATTTGTTTCACAAGACATCATCCAAGGTGACATCATTTGCATTAGTTCATGTTTATGCTTCATTTCATCATTTGGTTTAATTACCTAGAAGGAGTTTGACTGAGGCAAACCCCTAATCACTAACAAATCAACATTTTTTTATGCTCTTGAGTGTGTGATTGCATATTTCTAGGTTGACCAAGATTTGGAGCAAGATTGTCAAAGTTGCAAATTTCCAAAAACTTGTCATTTAAAGTGCAAGATTATTGAAATAGCTCTACAGAATTGCATATCAACTTCTAGAAGCTGAAAACATGGGAATTAAAAGTGTAGACCTTTAAGTATAGGATCCTAAAATATGTTTTTTGAAACCCTAAAATGACCCATTTTCTACTGAAGGTGAATGAGTCCTCCATAGCTCAAAACAACTTTTTGGCAAGGTACATAGCTTTTTATGCTCTCAAAACATCCCTCATAGTTGCTATAATAGTTAGGGTAATTTTTTCATAGTTACTTGTATCATATTTTCCACAATTTGAAGTGATTAGGCCCCTATAAAAATCAATGGTCCATCATCTTGTTCATTCATTTTGGTGGAGCCTATTTTTTACCTAATCAAAATGAACAAGACAAATCGAATGTTTTCATTTTGGTGCTATTAAAAAGAACACATTTTTAGTTGGTACTATTTAAATGAACCCATTTTCCATTGGTGCAATAAAAATGAACAAAAAAACTTGAAATTTTTACTTTGATGCATTAAAACTTGGTTGCAAATCTTTCATGTTTAAATTTGGTGCTTAAAATTGAACAAATCATCTTTTTTTATTGTAATGGAATTTCTTTCTTTAAGTCTCAATCATTTTGAAGTTGTTGCATCTAAAAAATGAATTGTTATCTTTACACACTTCAATTTTGGGCTTAAAATTAATTTTCTATGAATTGTATACCGTGTTCACCGTGATTGGAAAGCCAAGTGCATATCCTCTCCCCCTATGTCTTTCAACAATCTTGGGTGACAAGAAACACTTTGGCCTCTTTGCACTTTGTTGTGGTCACCAAATTTTTAGGATAAGGGTATGGTAATGAGATACATCTTGCACTAGAGAACTCATATAAGTGACCCTAAAATCATGCTTACTAGTGGGCTATATAAAGTTTGTGAAATTGAAATAAAGTAGCATATATCTAGGTGGGAATAACATATAGTGCATCATCCTCATTCGAACATAATGGGTTGGGAAAGAAAAACTAAAGCCTTAAGTGGATTGCATTTGATTTATATGTCACAACATTCAAAGTAAATTTGTCACTAAATACCTTGATTTAGAAGACTATTCAGTTTCCCAAAATGTTGTTCAAAGTAGTGCATGGGAATAGCATTGTTTCCAAAAGTTACTTAACATGTCAAATCGATAGTTGATACATAAAGAATTAAGGGAAGAGACTATTTTTTATTGGAGTATCAAGACAATACATTTCCTTGATATATCCTATTTCTTCCCTCTGTAGATTTGATTAAATCACTCCTTTAGGGGTGAGGTAAGCCTACAGAGAAGAGAGTACCTTTTATTCCTTATGATGTGTTGAATGATAATCTACAAGCTACATCACCAGATCTCAAATTGTTTGTTGTATGCATCTCTTAGCATCAAAAACATGAGATCAAACAAGCATCTCAAACTTGAAAACTCATTTGACAAACTACTATCAAGAAACTAGAAAATTTGGAAATAGAGCCACTACTATCATTTCTACCACTTTTTCTCCAAATATTGCAATTGTCATTCTACTTTTTCACCACTACTGCTAAAATTTCCACAATTGAACTCTCTATTTTACGAGTCATAGATTTAAATAGAGATCATTTTTTCTCAACATTGTTGGAGTTGTTCTATAAAAGGAACCACTACTATCCAAAAAATTGCCACTACGGTCTTCAACAACACTGCTATTGTCTTGCATTCTAGTGCATATAAAAATTGGTTAATACATCATCTTTTGAAACAAAAAAAATTAGACCTACAAAAAATAATATCAATATCTATTCATATCCATCATCAAAATCAAAATGTCAACCTAGTTTTTAGACACATACTAAAACACAATAACTTGGATTATCCTCTTGCTATCATTCTCTATGATATTAACATCAACCTTTACTTGCAACCTCAAGGCTAGTTCAAGTAAAGTATCAAAATATCCTCTAAAATAAAGAAAAATGTCAGTCCAACTCTTGTACACCTTGTGTCCTAAGATTAGTGTCATATCTAAACATCCAACGAAATCATTCATACTCTTATCCTAGGGTCTAGAGCATCAAACACACAATCCATAGAAAACCATAAAATGACCGTTGACCAAGGGTTTTTACACATAATATTCATATGTGATTTTAAATAGAAAAATCTTAGAAAAAAAACACATCCCATTTCATAATTAGTTGTCACAAAATTCACCAAGGTCTTAAACTTGTTTATAACTACAATAAGATCTCAACACAAAAAGAGAATGCAAGCCAAAAATAATAGTTTTAGTGCACCCAATAAAAACACCACTACTAAGGGACCTCAATCATGGGGTTATGATCTAAATAGAATGTCAACTTCTAAAGGACAACCCACATTTAAAGCTCACCAAAATCAACCACCTAGTGAGGATGAAGTACTTTTTTGACATCAAGAAAGAAATGCTAGACAAAACCAACCTCCTATTTCTCAAAATGTCATCATAGAAGAATATGATATTGATGAGGAACTTACTGATGAAAAGATCCTAGAGCACCACCAATATCCTAAGATGCAAAAACTTATGGAAAAAATGCTTGGGAAGAACAAAAACTCGTATTTCCTTACACTAGGAAAAAGTGGTACCAAACTACCCATAGACTTTAACCTGGACATTATTAAGGATCCTAATCTCATTCCATTAGGAGATCAAATAGTGGTTAGATAGATACCAAAACCAACGGTGGATCCCCAAATACCACATTTGTTCTCACAAAACAATGATCAATCTAAAAAACCTATGGATAACCCATTGTATAGGAAACCATCACAAATTGAGCAAGCGATGGTAGCTCAACAATACCAAAGAAATTCAACTCAAAACATGTCACCCTACAAAACTATGCAGAACATGGGAATACTTCCAATAGGACCACCATAACATTTATTGGACCAACAAGCTAACATATCATCGCAAGGACAATACATGTCGCATCAAACATCATATTATGACCCTTCAAATAACGCATAATATCAACAAGGGAAATCACAACAAAATCCACAAAAACAAGGTGTACCCCAAATGCACTACCAAGGTACTCAACAAAATCCATAACAACAAGGTGTACCCCAAACATACTACCAAGGTACTCCCCAAAAAAATCCACAACAACAAGGTGTACCCTAAATGCACTACCAAGGTACTCCTCAAAAAGTTCCACAACCACATTATATACCCCAAACACACTACCAAGGTACTCTTGAAAAAAATACAAAACAAAAATGTGTACCCCATGTTGGAAACAAGCTACACTAACAGGGGGGGTGAATCAGTGTTGTGCAAAAATTAACTTTCTTAACCTTTATCTTCAAAGCATTAATAGCATTCAACCATAATGTATAAACATGAAGCAAATGAACCCAACACCATAACACAAGGATTTTTATGTGGAAACCCTATTAGGGGAAAAACCACGGTGGATGGCCAATCCAAAATTTAATCTAAGTATATGCAAATGAAGATTACAATAAGGGGAATGCACTTGCATTTAGGTGCATTACCTAGAGCTCACTGCTCAAAGGGAAGGCTCATTGCCTTATAAATAAAATCAGATTAAAACCATCTGATAGTTTGAACTGAGAAAGATAGCATCTACGAATGCCTAATTATAGTTATGGTGAAGCACAATATTCAATCTTCTATCATACAGAATAATTCTGCACTTCTTCTTTGTTCTACTCACACTCACAACATAAATTATCTATGTGCAAGTGAAACTGTGCATTATCACTCTTCTTCTCTTCTCTAATTCACAAATCACATCAAAACACACTTCATATATACTTCAAAATGATATGGATGATCTTATATATATCCTCAACTTAGAATTCAATTACACTATGTCGGCTCCAATAGAATAAAGGAAAATTTACATCTGTTGGATCAAATCATGAATAATATGTAATGTGTATCCACAACGGTTGGCCACAACTTGGATAGGACCCAAACAAAGATATAAAAACACCAAAATACTTAACCAATTACTTTCCATACATCGGCTACATGATATATTGATGAAGTCGACTCAACATTGGTAAAACAGAAAATTAGCTAACTGAATCTTCTAACTCACATAAGGATCGATACGAGCCACTACGCTTCAATAGTAATAGAGATAATATACCAATAAAAATTTCTTGAGATGCTCGACACAAAACAATAACAAAAAAAATTCATACAGATCGATGAACACTGAACTACTGGATACTCTGTTCTTCCTTGTCAATCTTCAATCTATCTACCGGTATGATCAAATGATGATATGTGTATTTGATCATCCATTAGGGTTTCCATCAATGACAACTAAAAATGATAGTAGTAGTGTATCTTTCCAATAATCTCCCCCTTTGGCATTGATGGCAACACCTAGTGAAAAATGACTAAGTGTCAGATCAGTACCAAGGTAAACTACACTGCCATCCCCAAAATTCCAAAAATACAATTCTCCCCCTGAGATGATTATGCATTTTTCACTCCACTATTCTCCCCCTTTGACATCACTGGCAAAGGCAAGGATCGCATAAAAATGGATCAATCAAAACTGTTATACAAAAATGCTTCTTTTAACTTACATAAGCTAGAAAATGTTTGCAAAATCTTTCTTCAGCTGGATTAGATTTGTGTGCCAAAATATTTTGAGACTTTATATGATAGTTATATGACCATAGATTAGGTAGGACTGTGTCTCTACATATTCCAAGTTGTTTGGATCACCAATTTCCATAGTGTCTTCTCCTTCCTTTAGAGCGCTTGATGATATCTCAATTTTTGCACCAATTCTGCTTCTAAGTTCACATGTTCAGGCAACAGTTTTATCATTCTCATGCTTCAAGCATTTTATTTTGTTAAGCAAAGACACCACTTCACCTTCTATCTTCCTAATAGCACCAATTATAGGATCAAATGCTTTAGAAATAGTACCTAACTATTTTTCCAGATCTTTAACCTTTTTCTCATTAGCTTTAGTAAACTTTGAAAGACACAAACATGATTTGTAGATCTTACCACCTTCTGATAAAGAATTATGTAGATTCTTCACACATGTGGTTAAGATTCTTTTATCTTTAGCAATCAATACTTTCAATCCACTAAACCTTTTGACATCAAATTCTTTTTGTACTTTCACCATAGCTGATTTTTTCTCACAAAGCTAATAAGCTTTTTCAATTCACTGGAGGAAGACACAACCAGATCTTTCATAAAATAATGAATAATCTTCTCCAATAATCTAGATGTAAGATTTAGTAGTTCACTATCTTCAGTGTGTGACTTCAGTATCTCTTCTCTGGCTTGTGCTTGAGAAAATGAAGCTTCTTTCATCTTTTGGATTGGACCTAAGGTGGATAGGTCAGTGGCACCTTCAATCAATGTTGGATCCAACTCTTCTTTCTATTGAAACAAGAATTTATTCACTGCCTCAGCAGTATCTCTTGCCTCAACTGGGATTGGCTTTACATCACCTTTCTTTTCTTCAATCATTGCTTCCTCAGTTGTAGGTTCTGATTTGTTTTCGAGGATCACCACCTTTTCAAATGATACATTTTCAAGTATCTCAACTTCCATAGGAATTTATGTGTTATCCTCTCCAAGAGGAATCTGTAAATCCTCAATTATCTCAAAATTTTCTTCTTCTACTTCCTTTATCGGACCAGATGGGGCATCACCAGCCTGTGTTTCCTCAGCTACAACATCAATTCTTTCATTTAACAATATCTCCCTTAGGATTTTCTCAGTTTCTTTTGTAACTTCATCAATTAAACCAATTATTAGTTTATTCACCCTTGTTTTTCTTTTAAATTTCCTTTTAGATTTGTTTAAGAATGCCTACATGTCATCCATAGACACTACCGGACACAATTATGCAAGAATCCTTTCTCTCATCTATTCTCCTTATGTTCTAGCATTAAGTTTCATCATTTTGAAAATGTCATACAAACTCTTGGGTAGATTAGGCATAATTTCAATCAATACTTTATTGAAAATATTCATATGTTTTATTGTTGCTTCTTCAAGAATTATTTTATCAGATTCAGAAAATGACTCATACCATTTGCAGAGAGGCTTGAGATTTCCATATTTAACTAAAGCCTGTTCATCTTGCTCTATTGACATACCTGGTTTGTCAGTTTTTGTCTTCTTCTTTGCTTGAGCATCTTTACCATAGGTGTTTTCTTTCATAAAAATTATTGCCATGGAGCCTTGATGCTTGATTTATTTGACACCTTCATCGGATTTAGTTTCCTCATCATCAAAAACTGCTACATAAACTCTCTTGATCTTATCATTATTTATTTTCTCTTCTTTGTCAGATCCCTTGGATTCAGTCTTTACAAGGATTGGTTTTGCTATAGGGGCTGAATGAGATGTAAAGCTTTTGGTTGTCCTCACTTAGATGTTGCTGTCGGACCAGCTGATTAAGCTTTTTCTGCCTCCTTAGCTGCTTGTTTTTTTGCTTCAGCTTCTTCCCTTTTCTTTCTAGCCTCTTTTAATTTCTTTGCAGATATGCCCAAACTTTCTGCAAGAACTTCTACCTCTTTTCTACCTCTTTTAGTTACCATAGGTTTCCTAAGCTCATTGTGAACCTGCATGTCCTTTTCACCATAGGTACCGAACTTCTCTTCTATTGAATCCATAGGTTTACTTATCAAGTGTTGAGAATACATATCCAAAATGTTCTCTTCAACTTCATACCCCATAGGAATGATCCAGATAGTTCTTGGATCAAAAAATTCCATCATACAGTGATCAGCATGCACAATGAAGAAAATTGAATCCTTGTACTTCTCCACAATGGAGGTTGGAATCCTTTCCCTGGCTTGCATCATAGTCTGAAAGCTTTTAAAGTATCCCCAGATGGTAGCATTCTTTTTTTTTATAATCTGTATATTTATGAAAAAGATCTCTAATATGGGCAGCTACTGATATGTCCTTTTGCCAGTGAATCTTTCCAAATCTAGGAACTTCACCCATGAAATAAAAGAATAATAACAAAATAAATTTACCATACTTAAAATATTTTTTCTTATCTTTCATAATCTTTGCAAGATTTTACATTAGCTTACTCCTCAGTAGTTCACATAGATCATACTCTGCATTTTCTTTTACCATCTGATATGCGACATAGATTGTTGTACCAGAAACAAAGTTCTCTTAGCTAGAATGATAAATATTGTAGCCAATACCCCATAGACACAAATTTGACATCTATATCAGAAATATCATCAACTATCATTTCCCTTTGATCATACTGAGAGCCTGTAGCATTATTGACCATTTGATTTTTCATAGATTTTAGAATAGGCAATCCACTTGAAGAATTTAAACCTGTTACGAAGTTGATAGCTTCCTTGGTTATTTTGAATGGGATTTTTAACCACGTGAATGCATGAACTCGACTCAAAATATAGCGAACCCATTTTGACTCTTCAAAGACGGGAAATTTGACAATCTAGTGAACTTCTTTGCTTCTAGGATTTTCTGTTCCAGTTTCACATGGAAATATTCACCTATGATGTGATTATTGTAAAATTTTAGCAATTGAGAGCTTCCGAGATCTTCAATATTTGTGTGGATATAAACCCTAATATCCTTCGTGTGTAATACTCTATGCAGAACAGACAAAAATTCTCCTAACGGATCGGTCTCAAGAGACTTGTAAGGATGCCATTTAAATTTGGGACGAGGTATGTCCTTGAATAGGACTACCAGAGAAGTATTCATTTTGAACAAATCACAAATTCGTAGAGTTTTTTGATAAATACCTTTTTTGCCAGATCAGAATTTGATTGCCAAATCACTTCCACACTTGAGTTTCACCTCACTTTGCCAAAGTTTCCCTTAGATCTCTCCAAACTTTTTTTCTCTAGAATACAAAGTGACAAATGAAGAATATAAATGACTTTATATCACTTGTATATCGAACCCTTTTTTTCACAATAAATTCATTTTCCCTAACACTTCCGGTTGCATTGTTTTCATGCACTGTGACTGATAAATCTTTAGTGCACCTCCAAGATTGCATAATACCTTCTCTAGCATGTTCGACAACATCTGCAGAACATTTATGCGCTTACTTAAATTATCCACATCTCGGTGTTAGTTACTGAGAGGAGGTTTAAGATATTTTCTTGTCAGCTCCCCCTAGGCCAAAGGCCTAAGACTAATTCCTGGATGAGCTACCAGAAGCATGTTTTGGTGCTGGTGCAGTTTCTTCAATAGAGGGACTTTTCTTCACCCATTTATTTTTCATTTTCTACCTAACCTCATCTGTAGTGACTTTTCCTTTTCCCTTAACATCTTTCTACATTTTTCTTCTTTGATTTACCAAACCTCTTCTACTCCAACAAAATGTTGCAATGTGACCAAATTTTTCCCAGCTATAGAAAACAACATTTGTCTATCTAGACCAGTTTTTCCACTGATTTCCTCTTGATCTGCATTGATTAGCAATATGTCCAAGTCTATTGCATGTATAACATCTGATATTTCTATGAAATTTATTCATCACATTTTTGCATTCATTTGACTTATGACCAATCTTATGATAATTAAAACACTAACCTAAGAAAGATGGACCACTTTGATTCATCCTACTTCTACACTAAGAAGCCATGTGTCCAAATTTATTGAAACTAAAACAATATCCATTAAATATTTGAGCATTATATTGCCTTACCGGATTCCTTCCAAGTTTTTTCATTTGATTTCCTTGCTTGAATTTCCTTGGCTAGTATCTGGAACTTTCTCCTTCTTCATATCCAAGACCTCACTTGTCACCATGAGTCCTCTGATTATTAATTAGTTCATCAAGCATGGAAGAACTAGCTTTGAACTTCTCCTTGTACTCATTTGCAGTAGAAAATTCATTTATGAGATCATCCAACTGCTTTTCAAGTGCATCTTCATTGTTTTTAGATTGTTCTAGTTCATCATCCAATCGGCTGCTTACTTCAGATTTTTCCTTTAGGGACTGTGCTAGGTTCTCTTCATTCTTCTTTTTGTATTCAACCTCTTTGGTCATTCTCATCATGATAAATTCCATTTCATCCTTCAAAAATATGTTTTCTTTGGCAAGCTTTTCACATTCTCTTGTCTTTTCTTTCATTGATTTACTAATTTGTTCATCTTCAATGCTCTTACTATCATTCTGCTTAATTTGATCACAGAGTTCCTTTCTATTCTCTCTAGACTTGCTGATATTGTCTTTCAGAGAATCAATGAATTTTTCTGCATCACTAAGGTTTTCTTGCAACATCTAAAATTTAGCCTTTGATTGATCAAGATCATCTAGGGCCACCATAAGTTGTTGTTCAAGAATGTTTGAATCCATTGAAACACTTTCCAAGATCTCCTCAAGTTGTTAGAATTATTCTTGTGAGGAGCTAGCTCTGATACCAATTATTGGAAACAAGCTACACTGAGAGGGGGGGGTGAATCAGTGTTGTGCAAAAATTTACTTTCTTAACCTTTATCTTTAAAGCATTAATAACATTCAACCATAATGCATAACATGAAGAAAATGAACACAACACCATAACACAAGTATATTTACCTGGAAACCCTGTTAGGGGAAAAACCACGATGGATGGCCAATCCACAATTTAATCTGAGTATACTCAAATGGAGATTACAATAAGGGGAATGCACTTTCATTCATGTGCACCACCTAGAGCTCATTGCTCAAAGGGATGGCTCACTGCCTTACAAATAAAATCAGATTAAAACCATCTGATAGTTTGAACTGAGAAATATAACATTCATAGATGCCTGATTATAGTTTTGGTGAAGCACAATATTCAATCTTCTGTCATACATATAGATTCTACACTTTGTTTTTCTCACACTCGCAACATAAATTATCTATGCAGAAGTGAAACTACACATTATCGCTCTTCTGCTCTTCTCTAATTCACAAATCACATCAACACACACTTCATACATACTTCAAAATGATAAAAACAATCTTATATATATCTGCAACTTAGAATTCAATTACACTATGTCAACTCCAATAGAACAAAGGAATATTTACATCTGTCAGCTCAAATCGTGAATAATATGTAATGCATATCCACAATGGTTGGCCACAACTTGGCTAGGACCCAAAAAAAGATGTAAAACACAAAAATACATAACCAATTACTTTCCATACATCCACGACATGATATATTGATGAAGTTGGCTCAATACTGGTAAAATATAAAATTAGCTAATAAGATCTTCTAACTCACACAAGGATCGATATGAGCCACTACACTTCAATAGTAGCAGAGATAATATACCAATAAACATTTCCTAAGATATACAACATAAGCCAATAACAAATTATCTTCATACGGATCAATGAACACTGAACTACTAGATACTCTAGTCTTCCTTGTCAATCCTCAATCTGTCTGCCAGTATGATTGAATGATTATATGCATATATGATCATCAATTAGGGTTTCCATCAATGATAACACCAAATGATATTAGCAGTGTCTCTTGCCAACACCCTAGACATACCGCCAAGGTACTCCCCAAGTTCCACAACAAAAAGGTGTACCCCCAAACACACTACCAGGTACTTCCCAAGTTCCACAACAACAAAGTGTACCCCAAATGCACTACCAAGATACTCTTCAAAAAAATCCATAACAACAATGTGTACCCCAAATGTACTACTAAGGTACTCCCCAAGTTCCACAACAACAAGGTGTACCCCAAGCACACTACCAAGGTGCTCCCCAAGTTCCACAACAACAAAGTGTACCCCAAACGCACTACCAAGGTACTCTTCAACAAAATCCACAACAAAAAGGTGCACCCCAAATTCACTACCAAGGTACCCCCCAAGTTCCACAAAAATAAGGTGTACCCCAAATGCACTACCAATATCCTCAAAAAAATCAACAACATCAAGGTATACCACAAATGCATCATCCAGGTATTCCTCAAAGTCAACAACAAGGTGTACCCCAAACACACTACCAAGGTACTCCTCGAGATCAACATCAAGGTGTACCCCAAACACACTACCAAGGTACTCCTCAACATCAACAACATTAAGGTATACCTCAAACACAACATCATGGTATTCCACAAACCCAAATTCAAACTCATATTTCACAACAACAAGGTGTACCTCAAATGCAATACCATGGAATCCCTCAAAATCAATACCAAGGAGTTCCACATAATCAACACCAAGGAGTACCTCACAATAAATACCAAGGAGTACCTCAAAATCAATATTAGGGTATACCATAAACTCAACATACCTGCAACACACAAGGAATCAATCTTTCTTATACACAACATGGTCATCAAGTTCCCATACCTACACAACATCCCATTTATTACCAAACAAATGTCATAGGACAACAGGGCTACAAAACAAAAAATCCTTAATCAAGCACACCATCTAATGGCATAAGCATTTAAATACAAGCCCTCAACCAAAGAATATCAGAAATCCAAATTGGAATGCCAAAGAAGAGCTATAATCTATAGGATATATGTCCATATCCATTTGATCAAAACTTATCTGTGATACCTTTCCCCAAGGGCTTTGAAATATAAAACATTGACAAATATAGGAGAAGAGGGGATCCAATAGAGCACGTGTGATAATTTTCAGTAGCTTGCATGGATCTAGAGTGCAATGATACCTATTTAATGAGGATTTCCCCATGAAGTCTCGGTGGGGCCACTATCTAGTGGTTCTCTTATCTACCACCTGGTAGCAAGACATTCAATGAGTAGTCAGACAAATTTTTCAATCATTTCTCATACAACATAAAGAATGATATAATGAGCCTTGATCTCTAAAAAATTAAATAAAGCCAAGGGGAGTCATTTACTTCATATCTATAGAGATGGAGACACAAATACAACAAATGTAAATGGATTGTTCCTAAGAAATAGCTTGTAGACATCTTTGTCTCTAACATACATGCAAACATCAACTACCAAATCACTATATTGTGTCCTAGTAACTTTGAGGAGACTAATGAAAAAGGTTTTCTCATTGAAAGAGATCTGATCACAAGGGGTGTAATTAAACTCTACAACCCTAAGAATAAAGCTTCTAGTTTAAACTACAAACCAAATATATGGGAAAAGAACAAAACTGTAACCAATGATGAAGTGGTCAATGCCAAGGTTGTACAAAACATACAACCTCCCAATGGCCTGCAAAATAATGTTCAAACAACACAACAAAGCTATACTCTAAATAACATGACAAAGAACCAACTTAATTATCCTTAGAATAACCAGCCATATAACCAATAACTAAATCAAGGATAGGATCTAATAAAAGGAGGTTGCCAAGGTAATATGACCAACCTAGAAGAAAATTCACTCCATTGGGAGAACCCCTTGAAGTAACTATGCAAAAACTGGTCCAAACAAACCTTATCAAGCTTAATAAAAAAACAAGCTATGGTGAGCCAAACTTCAAACCTCCTTGCTATAATGAGAACAAAAAATGTGAATGTCACAAGATCAAGGATCATACCACCAACAATTGCATGAGGCTCAAAAACACCGTACAAGACTTAATAGAAAAAGAGGTCTAAATAGAACATCATATTGGGAATAAAGACTTAAAAATCTACAAGGATCCAAACACCAAAAATTCTAGGTGAAACAAGGGTAAAGGGAAAGATTACTATAAAGACAACTTCACCTATGATGAACTCATAGGAAACACCTTTCAATCTGATCATACCATGAATATTATAACCATACTAGGAAAATATCTCGAGTGTAATGTAACTACATGAAGAGGGAGAGTCACAATCCAAGGAGCTCCACCACAAGAAAAGACACAATTAAGCCATCAAATGACTACAACATTTTTGAATAATTAATGAGAACTCATGCATTAATCTCCATCCTTGATCTTTTGGAGTTGTCACTAGCATATAGAGAAATATTGTAGAAATCTCTTGTTGAAATATCAATCCCTAATGACCTTAATGCTGATCAGTTTCAATCCATGGTTGGTAACATTACCTCCACCCATCATTTGGTCTTTCTTGAGAAATACCTTACATAAATATCTTTCCACAATCAAGCTCTCTATTTAGAATTTTGTGTCCATAAACACAAGGTCAAGAGAGTATTGATAGGTAATAGTGCAGGCTTAAAAATGTTTACACTAAAATTAGTAAAACAACCAAGATATTCTAATGGTGTAATAGATAATAAAAAGTATTACCATAAGGGCTTATTATGATAGGGAGAGAAAATTAGAAGAAATAAGCAGACTTCCCATTCAAATAAGACTAGTGATAGCAGAGACAACATGTCAAGTACTAGATCTCAAGCTACCATACAACCTTCACTTGGGACAACCATGGATCTATGCATTAAAATTAGTCTCTTCCACATTCCATCAGTGCTTAAAATTTCCTTATAATGATAAGGAAGTTACAATATATGCCGACCCTGAACCTTTTCATTACTATGCAAAATTGGAGAAGTAAAAAAGTATTCTTCAAATACCTAGCAATGACATATCTTTCCACTCTTTTTCATATGTTGAACCATCATCACTAACTTCATCCTCCACTACACTTCCATCAAATGAGCCACCAAAATCTAATCTCAAGATCCAAGTGCTTGACAAGGGTTGTGGAGAATACAATTTCAACCAATCCTTTTGCATTGGAATTATTCCCCCAACACCAAAGACTTATGGAGGATCGAGAGAGATCAAGCATGTTCAATATATTACAATGGAAGTCAAACCCACCATCTTCACCAAGTGGGGAGACATGCATGATGAAGAAGGGTTCAAAGAAGACCTATCTTCATGGATTTACAAAGAAGAAGGATGTGAGAAACAACCACCTCCCCTTCCTATTTATCAAAAAAATAAAGGATATAAGATAGTGAAAAACATGGGGCTCATTGGAAAAGGTGGCCTTGGTGTACATGAATAAAGAATAAGAGAACCAATCATCATAGAAAAGGAAAAGAAGAATATTGGATTAGGTGATGGTTCATTAGACATGATTACTCCAAACACTAAAAGAACCTCTTATGAGGAAAGAGATCCTCCTACTGTTGTTGAGACATCAGATGATTATGAATTTATAGATGGCAACCTATATATCCAAAACCTATTTGAAAACCTTAACATAAATACCATCACTACTAAACCTACATCTAAGGATTACCACATTGAAACAAATTCCAATGAATATGAATGGGATTCTTGTGCCTCTAGTGATTATAACCTAGATACCTTATGGAACCTTGATAAATTTGCAATACCTACCCTATCTACAACCTCCATAAGCTTTGTTGATACCAATGATAAAATGCCTTTTCTTTACCTGCAATTAATAGATTGGGATTAACAACATCACACACTTGTTTTGGACTCATTCCAAAATAATGAAGCTATTGTGGAGTTCATGTGAATTCAAACTAATATACCATGAGGAGATCATAAAGCTAATTTTGTAATGGAGCTTGAACAAGGACATACTTTAGAGGGGAGATTGCATCCTCTAATCACAAAAATAAACTGATTTAAAAAAAAAAAAAGGATCTCCTAGGGAAAACCACAATGTGACTATCGGATCAAGAAAAGAGAAAAAAAAGGACATATTTGAGGGTGAAAACTGCTCTAAGGCAGCCAAAGATGGAGGATTTAATATCCCCATTATAGAATTAAAAAAAATAGCACTCTTGGTTGAAGTTTTTGAACCTATCAACATCAACACAATAGAGACACCAAAAATAACATATCATGCATCTTCATTAGATCCAAAAGAAAAGGTAAATTTCTCAACGTTCATTAATCAATGCAAAATCAACTTTTCCTAGACATATGTAGACATGTCGAGGCTAGATCTAGCTTTAGTAGTACACCACATAATAGTGTTCCCTTGAGTTAAACCCATCAAAAAAAAGCTACACAAGATGCACCCACAAATAAAACTCTTGGTCAAAGTAGAGCTTTAGAAACTGATAGACGTGGGCTTCATCAAACCCATCAACTATCTTGAGTGGGTATCTAACCTTGTACCAGTGTCAAAACCCACTAGGGGCATTATAGATTTGCACAGAGTTTAGGGATCTGAACAAGGCATGCCCCAAGGATGACTTCCCCCTACCCAACATTGAAATGATTATGAGCCTAACTGCGAGGCATGAAATGTTTTCACCGATGGACAATTTCTTTGAGTACAATCAAATCGAGATAGCTCAAGAAGATCAACATAAAATAGCTTTCACATGTGCATGGGAAACGTTTTGTTGGAACGTCATACCATTTGGTTTGAAGAATGCAGTGGTAACATACCAATGAGCCATGACCATTATATTCCATGATATGTTACACATCACCATGGAGGACTAAGTGGCTGACAAAATAGAAAAATCAATCAAAAGAAAAGATCATATGGCTAACATATCTAAGTAGTGATAACTTTAAGAAACCCCTATCAAAAAAAGATATAAAATCCTACTGAATCTTTCAATTTTTTAGGAAAAAATATTAATTTCTATTGGCGAATCTTTCCTTCTTTTTGAGAAAAATATTAATTTTATTGGCGATTTTTTTACATCACTAAAAATTTATAGAAAATTTTGCGAATCTTGAAAAATAATAGGAAAATGCATTAATTATGATGGTGAATCCATCCAACCTAAAAATAATTCTCATGCATTAAGGGGTAGACTATAATATTTACTTGTCACCATTGTTTTAAAATATATTATAATGGCCCCCATTGTATTCTATAAGGTAAAATGTACCCACAATCTATAATTCTCATGGGGCTTGATTTTTATTTTAGATAATTAATCTAATTACCCTCATTGTACTCTGCAAGGTAAAATGTACCCACAATCTATAATGCTCATGAGACCCAAAATTGTGGGCCCCATGAGAATTACAAATTGTGGGTACATTTTACCTCATGGAATGCGAGAAGGGCCATTAGATTATATTATAAATCAATGATAGAAACTAAAGATTAGAAAAATGGTCCTAAAGAAACTAATTATTATTATATAATATTGGTGAATTAATATAGATTTCTACTATAATTTATAAAATTTAGGTGAATCTGATCTAATCATGATTCAAGTCATGTTATAGCTCAAACTATTAGCCAATTTTGGATTCCCAAATTCAAACTATTAGTCAATTGGTGAATATTAGCCACTAAAAAAATCATTGTATCCAAGGTATTTGACTATTTAGAGGAATACAACATGTGTCTCAATCCAAAGGAGCATGTATTTGGTGCTACATCTGGGAAGTTGTTGGGGTACACTATACATCAAGAAGAGGTATCGAGGTGGATCTCACCAAGGTTAAAGTTATCCTAGAAATGCCTCCTCCAAAAATATTCAAACAAATGTGAACTCTACAAGGTAAGCTACAATCCATCAAAAGGTTCATTGCACAGTTAGCAGACAAATTCCATCCATTCACCCATTTTCTACATAAGGACTTAACACTCAAATAGGATGGTAGGTATGATTAGGCTTTCTAACAGGTGAAGTGTTGATTTCTCTAATTTTGGATAAGGCAATGATCTTATATGTATCTACGACAACAGAAACATTAGGAGCTCTATTAGTATAACTGGATGATAAAACAAAGAAAGAGCAGTATACTATATCAGTTGAACCCTAGTGGGCTATGAATTAAACTATTCACCCATAGAAATAGCATGTCTATCTATTGTCTTCATAGCACAAAATCTTAGAAACTACATATTAAACATGCAAGTAAAGATGATATCAAAAGTGGAATCCTTAAAGTATCTATTGGTAAAGGTAGCTCTTACAAGGCAGATGGCTAAGTGGGTCATGATACTTAGTGAATTTGATATATAATACATTGATAGAAAAGCCATAAAGGGATAAGTAATAGCAGATTGTTTAATAGATACACCTATGGAAGATCAACACAACACTAGTAGTAAGAGTGACACCGTTTTTAGATTTTTCTAACTTTCTACTGATGGTACATTACTCCAATTTCTCAACATAGATGAAGCACAAACTACCTTACGAGAAGTGCATGAAGGTGTTTGTGGGTCTCACTCTAGAATACCTAAGAAGTTGCTTAGAATAGGGTATTATTGGCTCTCAATGGAGCAAGAGTCCATTCATTACTCAAGGAAGTTTCACCAATGTCAACAATGTGGTGATCTCATTCATGCACCAACATAGGATCTATGACCTATAACTAGCCATGGCCTTTCTCATAGTGGGGAATTGACTTGATAGGAAAGATATCTCTTGCTTCAACCAATGGGCACAAATTCATTATAACTGCAACAAAATACTTTACAAATTGGATAGAAGCTATTCCATTAACCTACATCATATGGAAACCAATATCCAAGTTTATCTTGAATTATTCGACCCATCGATATGGAATTCCACAAACTATCATAACAACTAACAAAACTCCATTTAAAAGTTAGGATGTCAATGAACTTTGTTCAAGGTTCTCTATCCAACACCGATTCTCAACCCCATACTATCCCCAAGGAAATGGTCAGGCCAAAGCATCCAATAAAACCATTTTAAAAATATTAATTTTTTTTGTTAATAATGTTGGTTGTGATTGGTATTTGTAGCTAGATATAGCCTTATGGGCTTACCAAACCATCATTCACACACCCATAGGTGCGGCACATTTTCCCTTGGTCTATGGATCTAAAGCAATCCTACCCATTGAAGTTGAGATCCCATCACTGCAAGTATCCCTGAAGGACATGGTCAATAATGAAGAATATCAGGTATCCGAACTTAATGAGCTATAAATCCTAGATGAAAGATGTTTGAGCACATTAAACCATCTCTAGGTTTATCAAAATTAGCTCAAATGAAGCTATAAAAAGAAGATAAATAATAGAAGCTTTCAAGTTGGTGACTTGGTACTGAAAGAAAATCAAAAGATCCAACTAAATCGGGATGGGAAGGGTAAGTTTGAACCAAAATGGCTAGGTCCTTTTATCATAATGACAAACTATGACTCTAGAGCTTACCAATTGGCTACTCTCAAAAGAGAACCTTTAGCTGAACCTCTGAATAGAAACCATATCAAAAAAATTACACTTGAGTGCATCAAAGTATCCCAAGAAAAAAAGCTAAAAAAGAGGAAAAAAATAAAAAACCAAGAAAAATAATAGAGATAAATTCCCTTTTGGTGAAAACCACTTTGTGGCACTTCTAGGAGTGAAAACCTAGCAAATAGGTGCTATGTTTTAATAAATTAGGCATCTCTATCTATCAGCACTATCTATCGCATCCACCCCATCCATCCCATAATAAAACGTATATCGAACCATTGCTCGATAACTGATCAAGTGTTGAACCTTGCTACACCATCAAAATCCATCTACCCTAGGGATAAACATAATCTTGTTATGAATTGGGGGAAAATTCCCGGAATTGATAGCATATTGGATCCTTGTTCATCCCATGACCGACAAAAACTATCAAAACCAAAAACATCTAAAAAACAAAAAAAATCAAAACAAAATTGAAAACATCAAAATCCCAAAAATATTGCAGGCCATCTCTAGATGAGCTACAATTAAGTCATAAAATAAAGAAAAATACAAGCCTTTATATATAACATAGGAAAGGGCATAACTAATGAGTCCTTGAGGCCCTAGGTTAGTCTCCTAAAACAAAAATAACAACTATCTTATCAAAATCCAAAAAAACATCAGTAGAAAGTTAGAAAAATCTAAAAATGGTGTCACTCAATACAATCGAACTACAATGAATTTGTGTTCATCATGTATGTAAGGACATCATCAATGAGCCCTTGATGAACTAGGTCAATCCCTTTAGTTCCCCCTATTTGCATCTAAATATTTCAAAAACAAAATAAAAAACATCAAATAATTCAGAGACTGTCAAAAGTCCTATCTCTAGTGTTACCTACCTTCAAAACATTGTCCATTCATAATAAACAAATATCACCTTCAACCTTTTAAAAATGCAATCACCGAGAAAAAAAAAATCAAATCGATACTTCCAAAGTAAAGACTGAAAACTCGATCACTATCAGACTCCAACAATGCTTAAGTATGAACCACCTTGCCTTTTTGAAAAATAATTATCAACAATCCTACCATGAGTGTTAAATGATAAAATGTTCCTACAATAGACATCATCAATGGGTTACATCGTGAAACATCAAAACAACTATGTCAAGTGATACCACAACATTTTTTATCTTTTTCTAATCTTATCATTTTGATTTTTCTTATTGTCACATTCCTAGGATCTCTCAAAGATGTCCATAAGGATTTAGAGAGGAAGGAATTGGGGTATTGATCATTGATTTTTGTTTTTTCTATTTGATTAGTGCAGTGTAGAAAAATGTATCCCTTTACATTTTCATGCTTGTTTGGGTCCTCCTTGTTAAAATTTGGCTTATTTATGCCTTAATTGGTCCTATTTTATATCCACAAGTTTAGATAAATGCATTTTTCTAAGGATTTTCCCAACATATAATAAATGAAAATCATAATTTAATGTTTTTGGCTATGTGTTCTATGGAGCTAATTTTTTCCTTTAATGATTTTCATCGTTGCAAGTCTTCTTTCGGCCTTTATTTATTTTCCATTTTAGGAAGGCTTTATGCCCCAAAGGGTAAAGGTTATTCTTGTTGAAAAGTGCACAATGCACCATGTGGTGATTGTGTGGCTTTTATTTATTTTGTATTACTTTCGGGCCTGAACCAAGGCATGTGTCAATCTAGCAGGGATTTACTCAAAACTGTTCTCACAAATTCTAAAAATTCCTACCAACTTGCCATGTTAACCATTTCATCGGGCATATCATGGCTTCCATAGATGTATCTCTTTTTGGGTGGATTTTGTCAAATAGCGTGACAAAGTTCTTAGTTTTTGGGTTGGAATTTTGAGGTGGCATCATCATTCCTCGTAGTTGATCGGATCATGTTTTAAATAGGTCGTGCTACGATATGATCATCTTCTAGTAGCATATGTTTGCAAAACTGCTAAAAAATATGAGAGCCATTAATGAATTAACTCAAAAATTTATGAGTGAAGATTATTGCGATCTAATCAAACCCTAGATTGGGTTGTGGTCTATCAGGTGCGGAAATTTGGCATTTGTTCATTTCTATTGGGTGTGGTGAAGGTTCTTTCTTCTGGCTATTTAAAGGGGGTTTGCAGCAAAAAAAAGAGAGGGAAGATATATATATTTTTAGGGAGATATATTTCTTAGGAATAGGAAGATTTCACAGAGCACTGTTTACGCTCTATGGCTTGTTTTATTTGTCAAGACTATTAATCAACTTGGCATCTAACCTTTTTTTTCAACTGGTTTATTGCAAGAACAAAGATTATTAAGTAGAAATTTTGGAGATTGTGTATTTTATGGCCTTTATCATGAAATTTTTTTTCTTCTATAATTTATGCTAAAAGCCTTATGTCAAGTCTTACGTAGATAGTCTGGATAATTGCTTTACATGCTATTAGCTTCTATATTTAAAAGTTATCTTGCAGAAAGTAGATCATGTTTATTATACTCTTTCCTTTTCTATAAAAGATTATGTTGAAGTACATATTATGTTGTAAGAGCAAGGGAGGTCCTATGAATATCTAAATATTCTTTTTAATCTTTGGGGTTTCTTATTTCTATCAGACCTTAATGGATTCTTCCCATTAGGAGATTTGAATGACCGCACTATACTTTCCCTATCCTTTGTTGTTTGTTCTCTTCCCAACAATGAAGGATCTCTGGAATTTGTGTCCATTTCATCAGAAGTAAGGAATTTTTAATCAAATGTTGTAACAGCTTTGGCACATCACCATCTGTTTATTTTTCTTTGTATTTCTCTCTTCTCCTTTTTCGAAAAACATAGAGAAGAGCCAAATTTATTTAAAAATCTCGGATGTCATTCAGTGAGGTGAAATTTGGTCCCCCATTTGTTGAATTTACCATAAGGTTTTTTGGAGAGGTGCGAGCTTTTATGATCAACAACTCTTTTTCTGCCATGCTTGGTGGGACACAAAGTTTTTCACAAGTGTCTGATTAGAATTTTGTTTAGAAATATTTTATAAATCAGACGAAGAAGAGGTTGGAAATCTCATGACCAAAGTTCAAACAAGAGAATCTTCTAGAAGAAATTTCTAGTACTCCCAGCTACCCACTTCAACCTCTAGGTGAAGACAAGTTACAAGTTTTGTATCACCTGCTAGGAGAAAAAGAGTGAGAAGTGTTAGCCCATAATCTAGAGATTTATCCACTCCCCCAGGAGGCCAAACTTTCCAAATCAGAATACATGTTTACCCCATCCATATGAATCTATTCTCAATAGCCCACTTAGGTGATCTCGCTCCTACAAAATTTATAACTTGGGATAGTGGCAGTCTGCTACTTCCACCTACACCCCCAGATGTGTCACCCGCCATACCTACCAATGCTCTCTAAGAAATTCTGAGGTTCACTGCGGAGGATTTTAAAACCCCTTCTGAGAATCTCCAAGACACAATGGAGGTATGAAAAGTCCATAACATTGTGGAAGAAAATATGGCCTTCAAATTTCTGATTACATCTTTCAAAGGGAAGGCTCAAGATTGGTATAGATCCCTAACTTCTAGATCCATTCACTCCTAGGATCAACTTGGGGAGAAAATATTTGAGTGCTTCTCAGAGAAAGGAGATCACTCCTCCTTACAACTCGAGGAGAAACTGTCAAGAGAGCCTCGTAAGAGGCCATGATCGAATTCAACACCAAGTTTAACAAAACCTAACAAAGTATTCCCATGATAGTCAGGCCTCTGACAACTATGGAATTCATGTTCTATCTAAAATCCATCAACTTAGAAATCATGATAATGGTATAGTCAATGGGAGGAGACACCTTGCCTGATGCATATGATTTAGGTGTGTGCATAGAGAACAATCTATTTGATGTAGGGAAAATTCCACCATAGTTATCGATGCCCATGTTCGTAGAGATCTCTGGTGGACCCCAAAAGGAGACAAGTCCCAATAGTTTTTTCCCTACTTCCTAGCATATCGATTGCACAGCTGCCATCCATTTATGTGTACCCAATTGCATAACCTAGCATGTAGGGATCCTATTCAATATCAAAGGATTTCAATGATATGAAGAGCCTCATATGGTCCTTTACAAATGAGCTAGTCATTATCAGACATTAATAGGTGGCACCTCTAAAGCCTCCCATGTAGAATTATAAAGGAGGAAGTACACCTTATCCATAGAACACATACCAAGGAGCCCCAAAAGGAGGTAATAGACAATAGGCCTCTACCAAAAAAATAGTCCCAATCACCATGTTGCTTCAGATTGTCAAGAACAACCCAAACAAGGATTTGGTCCCAGGTCAGAATAACTTGGCGGAAGATAAGAATGTGTAGTGCTTCCCATTTAATGATAGCCATATGCCCCAAAATGTTTTGAGGGTAAATCTTCAACAAAATATAGTAAAAAAAAGAGGCAAAGGGGTTTTTTCAAACACATAAGATTATCAGTCTCTTGGAATAAATGTCTGCTTCAAAGCGGAGACATAAGGAATATCCTTAGAGAAAGAGATGGATATCTCACCAAAGTAGGAAATTTTTTCTTGGATAGAGGATGAAGATGCATTATTTGTAAATGATGTTATGGAATCCAATGCTCTATAGGTATAGTCATATTATAATACATGATCCAAGAGAAGACTCATTAGAGAGTACATACAACAATCACAACCACAACGACCACAACCACAACAATCACAACCAAAATTACAACAAGCTTCACAGATATGGCCCACTCAGTAGTCACATACTCCACCAGTTCCACAGAAGGATATGGACAAGGCCTTGCACCTGTCTATGATAGATTGAAATTTTCCTAAGGAAAAATAAATACTACCATTCAAGCCTAAGATCCCATCAGTCAGAATTCTTAATGTAGTGCAGCAACTAAAGAAGGTGCCTACTAACATGTCTTTGTGGGATGTTACATAAATAATGGAGTAGAAGATCTTGCTCTAGGAAGCATTGAAAAGGGGAGAAAATTCACCACGGGTAGATACAATCCCACCATGAAATAAAGGTAAGCAAACCAAAGCCTTCTCCTTTATTTTTAACAATTATTATGGGAGATATGCTTTTGCATAATAATATGATCGATTCAGGAGCTAGTACTACAATCATTCCCAGACAAGTGGCCAATACCCTGAATCTTAAATACGAGCCTCTCAAGAAAGGGATTATGCAATTAGACAAGAAGAAAGTGTTGACTATTAGCCACATTAAGGATCTTATTTGACTCTATTCTCATGTTAAGCCTTACCATCACATAAGAAGTGGTCATAATCGGCATTCCCCTTGTATTTGGAATGTTTCTTTCAAGAGACTTCACAACAAATCTCGATGGATATCTGGTGCTTGATTTGTCTCATCCGATATTACATAAAAATAATATGAAAAAGATGAAGATATTTTTAGAGCCTGTGCACCTCGAGCATATAGCAGAAGATGTGATGATAAGATTTGAAGTAGTGCATACTTATTTCTCAAAATAGTAGACATATTGCATAGAGATGTTAGAAGACAAGGAAGAGGTCTTGCTTAATTAGTTCATCAAATCTGATCCATTCAGGAATTTTTATGCTATCGGATTAGGCACCTATGTGATTTTTGATGATGACCAAGTCTTCCCCAAAATTGGTGAAGGAATAGGAGAAACCTAACGGACCGAGCGACAACAATCTATGAATGCTACATTTTGATGGTGCCAAATGTAAAAATGGTTCTAGAGCCGGTATCTGACTAGTATTTCCAACCAGGTCAGAGATCCTAAAGGATTTTTTCTTCCAGTTCCCATGCTCAAATATTGATGCAAATTATGAAGATTTGGTCCATTGTTTCATTCTCACAAAGTGGCTATGCATGAAAAGAATACAAGTGTTTAGAGATTCAAAGTTGGTCGTAACCCAAGTCTGTGGATAGGCGGTAGCCAAAAATATGAGGATGAGATCTTACCAGCATGGAATATGGAACTTGATCAAAGGTTTCAAATATTTTAACATATAAGTTATCCCATGGACTCAAAATTTGTCATGGACTGGATGGATTGGATTAGCTCGCAATTTGAGCTAACCCTTGAATCAACCAAAAATTAGCATACAATGCCTACCATCATCCGACCATCTATACCCAACAATGACCAAAATTGGAAAGTATTTGAAGATGACTCTCAGATTGCCATGTTCATACAAAGGTCGAGGATATCTTCTGATCATTCACAACTTGAAGCTAGAAAGGTTTTTGAAGAACAAGTAATTCAATTAAAAATAAAAAATCTCCCACAAGGCTTGATTTATCTTGATAATCTCTTTGACTGTGAGGATGCAATAAATAGTAAACAAAGATTCACTACTGACAAAGGAGACAATGAAGACCTTGATGTCAGAGGAGGCAAAAAGCTAAAAGTAGGAATAAATGTCCCATGGGCGCACAAGGAAATTTTGAAAGGCTTATGTGCTAATACAATGGGGTCATGGCTTGGACCTATGGTGATCTCAATGGATACGATTTGGGCATCGCCTGACACACTATCAACTTACCTGAAGGCTAAAAACTCATCCAACAAAAACAAAGGCCAGTTAACCCAAAGGTAGAGGCCCTAATGGTGCAAGAGCATAACAAGCTTGTCGAGTAAAGGATCATATACCTAATCAAACATTCGACTTGGGTATCCAATTTGGTCCCAGTCCAAAAGAAGAATGGCGACATGCGACCCGGTGTAGATTTTTGGGACTTAAACAAGGCCTCCTTAGAAGATCACTACCCTTTGCCCTCAATGGAGAAAATTCTACAAATTGTGGCCAGATTAGAGATGTTCTCATTGCTCGAAGGTTTTTTGAGGTATAACTAGGTTTATGTAAAGAAAGAAGACCAACACAAAACAACATTCACTACCAAGTGGGGGATGTTTTAATATGCAAAGATTCCCTTTGCACTCTCCAATGGGGGTGCCACTTTTCAATGAGTGATGGATATCTCCTTCAAAGGATTGATCAATAAGATCATTCTAATATATCTAGATGACCTAGCCATTTTCTCAAAATCAAAAGATGATCCTTTTGATCATCTAGAAATGATCTTCCAGAAGTGTCAATAGTTTAGGATTTCCTTAAAACCCAAAAAATGTACTTTTGGTGTACCACAAGGCAAGTTGCTTGGCTTTGTGGTATCAAAGGAAGGAATATCCATAGACCCCAAAAGGGTGAAGTCTATAATGGAACTACCACTGCTAGTCAACAAGAAGGGGCTATAGTCCTTCCTAGGGAAAATTAACTTCATCGGTCATTTTATTTCAGATTTCACAAGCATCATGAGACCTATCATGCTGATGTTGAAAAAAGGTTTCATTCAGATGGACTCCCGAAGGAAATATTTCTTTTGAGAAGATTAAGGCATCTATCTCTACAATTCTTGTGTTAGCTAATCGAGACATCTCCAAATATTTCTTGCTCTATGTTTATAGTAGCTAGCACAACATAGCTTTAGTGCTCACTCAAAAGGATAAAGAGGGTAGCGAAGAACATCCCATTGGTTTTCATTCTAGACACTCAAGGTATGAAATTGGGTATAATTTTTTTGAAATGCAGGCCTTTGCTATCTTTAAAAGATTAAATAAATTTCAACTCTTGGTATTGTCTAGTAGAATTAACATCCTCGTCACTCACCCTAGCATTAGAGAATACATAATTGAGGGCAACATAATTGAAAAGAGGGCCAAATGAATCACTAAGATCCTATAATACAATGTGGATAGTTGATTGACCAAGCTAGTCCTAGGAAGAGGTATTTACAAATACTTTGCATAGGAATTGGGCCCTCTAATAGAAGAAGAGACCGGTTAGGTCTATGCAAACCAGTTCGAGTTCGATCAATCATGTGTGGTTGATCATACATGATTTATGTAGACTAGGCAATATTGGACCAACATCCCACCTCACACATGATGCTACCACTGACTATGAGGTACCAGTTATGTACTAATTGAGGATATTTTTTAAAAAGAAACTACGATGGATTCCTTCTCCATTTCATGGACATGCCACAAGCTGAAAGGATTCTAAACGAATTCCAGAGTAGTCTTGAGGGTGGACACTTTTCTACCAAGAAGATTGCTTTGAAAATAATGTGGGTGAGCTATTACTAGCCTAAAATTTTCTTTGAGGCCCATCATATTGTGTAAAAATGTACTTAGTGGCAATATTTCATTGGCAAGTACAAGAACTACACCATGCCATTAAGCCTAATTGTGATCGAAGATCCCTTTGAAAAATAGGGTTTTTGATTTTATTGGGATGATTAATCCCATCTCCAGCACTAGAAACAAGTGGATACTTATAATGACTGACTACTTCACAAAATGGACAGAGGCCACCCCCTTAAATAATCCTACAAAATTAGAAATTATCAATTTTCTCGAGGAATTGGTAGCAAGGTTCGGTTCGCCCAAAACTATCATTTCTAAGAATGCACAATCCTTCATAGGCTCTAGGATGTTGAAAGTTTCTCTTAGGCATGGGGTTTGTACCTCAAGACTTCATGCAATTACTACCCACAAGGAAATGGGTTAGCAAATTCAACTAAAAAGAACTTGATTAGGTTGATAAAGTGAATCAGGTTGGAACACTAAAAGGAATGGCACAAGCATTTGTGAGTGGCCTTATGGGCTGACATAATTATTCCTAAGAAGATCTTGAAAAATTCCCCTTATCAATTAGTGAATGGAAAAGAGTTAGTCTTACCCATCTCCAAAGAAATCCTAACAATACAACTATTAAAAGATTTGGAAGTTGAGGAGGATAGTTGAATGGAGGTAAGATTGGTGGAACTTTTAAGCCTTAAAGAGAAAAGGGAAAAGGTGTTTCATGCCATGATCGAGTGCCAGTAGGTAGTTAAGCACTGGTTCGATAAAAAGGCCTCTAACCTAGATGTTATGGAGGGGAGTCTTGTGCTAAAATATGATGAACGAGCTATAAAACTAGGGCAACATGCAAAATTTTATTCACTGTGGAAGGGTCCTTTCTGCATTCATACATGCAAAGAAATAAATGCATACAATCTGGAGGATATGAATGGTGAAATTTTGGATATACCGGTGAATGATATTCATCTAAAACTATTCAATTGAAGTGCACACAAGCTCATTGAAATTTACAATTATCTATCATATGCAATTTTTTATAAAATACATTTTTGCAAATAAAGCCATGAGAGTCAACACAAAAATAATAGGAAGATTCTATATATTATATTCATTGATTTTTTTTTATGAAATAGTATGTGATTTTGAGCCTAAGGCTCTGAGAGAAGCTTGAAAATCTTCTCATTCAAAACCTAAAAAGATACATCTCCCAAAGCAAAAAGAGGAGGAAACACAAGAATGGCAAAAGAATTTTAGCCTCCAATAGTCACAACAGTCAAAATTTTGTGTTTTCTAGGGTACTCTAGTAAGGAAGTGGTAGGGTTATCAACACACTAGGCACGCAGGCATGACACATATCTCAATCTTCAATGCCAAGACTATAGACTAGGAGCTCAAAGTGGGTTTTATGGTTGACCCCAAGGTAGCACTCCATGTTGTACGTCTACAAGAGAAAGGAAGTTGTGGGTTGGGATAGTAGTCGATGTCACTCTAGGTCCATGGTCTAGAATTCCATATGGAAAGGTCACCAGGGTGCCTCTTTTTCATTATCAATGTGCCTTTGAAGGTTCATGGTGTTTGGAATACTAGCACCAATAATGGCCACTTGAATGATTTCTCATAACCCATCTAAGTACACAAAATCAAACATGGCATGGAAAATCTCTATGATCCAGGGCTTGGTGATGTCCAAGTCCAGCAATGAAGCCACAATCCAGGAGATGGCATTCGAATTATAGTGTGGTAGGTTATCCTCCTTGAAATAGTCTCTCTCGAGCACCCAATTAAGTTCCACAATCATGAGGCAGACATTCTTTCCTATCAAGTGCTTGATCCTGTCACTACTAATCTCCCTTATGAAATATATATCTTGCTTCTAGGCCAAGAGCCGAATTGGGGTACCTAGACCAATCATAATGGAAACAAGAAAGCTTACAGATTAGCAAAGGGAAGAAAGTAGTTGAAAGAACTCACCAACTCAAATACCAACGCAATGAGTATTTTTGTGAGGAGGATGTTACTATTTATAGGAATATGTGTGCTAGGGAGGGCAATAAATGGGAAATTCATTGCTCGTCAAGTGGAAATGGAAAACATATTAAGGTAGTAAGAAGTGAAGGGAAAATTGTATGGAGGATTCTTAACAAAGATTTGAGGAATTAATTCAAGCGTTGGGAGTAAATTCTTTTGTGTACAATTTGGCACCACGTGTCCATCATCATCATCAATGCCAGCCATTCTACCTATATGAAAGGGAATTTCTTAAAGGGTTAACCCCCATTTAATTAAATGCAAATTTAATTTCAAAGTATGCTTCCCATCGCTCAAATCTTATCTATCAAAAAGGGTAGTGTAGGGAATGTACTAAATTCATTCTCACAAGAAAGTTGAAATTTTTAAGGAGTACGAACCCCATTGTACACATATCGCCTCAATGACTCCATCAGTAATGACAATGCCTTTACTGCATGTACGTGTGAAAATTGAATGTGCCCAAAAAGTTAATTTTTTTTCTACCTTGAAACTCTCAAGCAAAGGATTTTTTGAAAGAGGTATCTACGAAATCCTTCCAAGAACACAAAATGGCAGAAGCATCATCTTCTAGTTGATAGGCTAGAGTCTCATTCGCAAGGTTGATCTACACCAACATCTTTGGAGAAATTTTGTATGCTAATTCCCTAGCATCAGAGAATCAGAGCTTTGCACATACCAAAACCATATAGTAAGGTGACTCATCAAGGATGAGGTGGTTAAGGATTTTGCAGACAATATCTTCAACCCAAAGCTGCATTTAAGCCCTAAGAGCCTTAGAGAGGGAGCATTGTAGAGAGTTATCAACCATGGTGTGATGAATGGATTTGCAACCCGACTATGGAATTGTGGCCTACCAAAATTCATGCTTCCCTCCATGCATCCATGTCTAGAGCTGGTTGATGCAAGCGTAGAAAATTTAGATGAAGAAATTGGGGTTATTAGTGGCAACAGGTTGAAGGTTACCATCAAAGCGGTATCCATTTGATACATGTTGTGCATCCCTAAAAATTAGGAGGCCAAGAGATTCCACCAAAGAATGATGAAAGATTTTTGGGCAACCAGGGACAAGTAGTTAAAATTCTATAAGGATGAAACAAATGAAGAGCTAGACAATAATCAACTCATCTTGCCTTTGGCACACAAAAAGTTCAAATCATATTTGTAGGTTGTTATCTTAATGTTGGATTTTATATATGGCCATGAAAGTTATGTTGAGGTCTATGAGTCCCAGATGGGATCAACCTTCATTCTCAAGAAAGAAAGGAGCTAGAAGCATTTTTATTTCATTGAGGCAATCGCCGAGGGAATGTTAGAAAAATTAATATATTATAACACCAATTTTAAATTCAGGTACTCCTCTTTTCTAGTGCACCTGATTTTACATCAGAACCTTGAGTTCTTTAGTGGTCATTTGCCACTTAGTAGGTTTTATGCGGCGGGGTTATACAAGCTAGTTTCAGCTGGGACCCATGTGCTTTCTAGCACATGGGATTATTATTCATTTGTAGGTTATTTTATGCAATCGATACTCTTAGACTTTTCTTCACTTCCTCCAAATATGTTTTCCCCTAAATTTTTGGATTGGATGAAAAAAAACCAAACTCGAGTGGATTATTTTATGGGAGCATATTTTTCTTTCATCAAATTTCATGTTTTTAATGAGGATCCTTTTAGGATTCATAAATTTTTAACAAGAAAGACCCTCACATTAGAGGCATGTTGTTAGTAAACTATTTCCAACAATGCTTATGGCATTAGGAGGAATAAGAAGGTGCTTTACATTCTTCCCCTTACCATTTACAAAGGTCAAGTGACTCTTGTAAAGTGGGAAGAGCAAGATGTGCTAACTAGGCCTAGTCCTCATTTGTGATAGATAGAAGTACAATCCTATTGGGCATCTTTCAACTGTCAAAAATGAAGAGAAAGAGTATTTTTAGTTGAGGAAGAACTCAACCAAGGAGAGGGAAGAGGTATACATTGACTTAGATTTTACACCTTTTGTATGACCCCCATGGCTCGACTTCTATCCCAAGGTGGTGGAGTTCCGACAAATCGTCTTGATGGACCAGTCCCTCAAAACATAGCTAAAGAATTTGGGATGGTCAAAAAGGAAGAAGGCTCATTTCTTGAGGTACCAACAAGAAAAAAAATGCCTAAACATCCTATGCAGAGATGTTAAACTAGGTGATGAGCATTTCAATGAGGTCTATGATGTTGAGGGTGGATTCGATAATAGTAATCTTGAATTGGATTGAGAGATTGAATGGGAGCATGGGACAATTTCAATACCTTCATCTCAAGTGCCCAATGAAGGAAAAGGGAAGGGGAAAGGATCAAAACACAAAGAATTATAGATCATTTCCTCCACCAACACCCTACCAAAGTGTAAGAGGACTCGACAGTCTCCAAAAATATTTTCCATGACTCTAAGAACCCAGGGTTCATTAGGATCAATCACTAGAGAGTTTGAATCAACTAGTGCATCCCCTACAAAGAAAAGAAGAGTTCAAGATTTATGTGGAGTGGGATTATCAAATAAAGGAGAAGAAGATATGGACTCTATTCTAGCAAGATTTTTAGCCCTAACAACCTAGGTAATTTTTGCACCCCCTATGCTTTTTTGCTACATCTTTAGTTGTTCCTACCCCCTCTTTTGTAGAAAGAAATCCTCCATCCATAGGTTATGACATCTTCATCCTTAATACCCCCCTAAATGTTTCTGATAATGAGCCCCATGAAGAAACCCCATGCGCCAAATGTGCATCTTCCTCTTTGGTCGTAATTAACTCTTTGATTGACTTGTCAAAGAAACCAATTGTAAACACTGATACACCCATGCTGCAAGTTTCATCACCCCTATCTACTAACATGAATATTCCTTTATTTCCACCTACTTCCCATTTTACTCTGATGGGTGCCCCTCCTTCTCATTCCATGTATGGCATGCCCCCTTTTCAATGATAACACTCCTTTTTTCCTCTTTGCAAACTCATTTATCCAAGGGAAGCCCTTCTATCATCCTTTGTGGTCTCCCCATTGCTGTTTCACTTTCTTCACAAAGTATTGAGTCTCCACATAGCCTCTAGACTCATATTGAAGTAACAAGGGAGGCCCGACAAGCAAGAAAGTAGAAGTTGTGGGGAAAGGTTGTGACAAATCTAGCTACCCAAAATTTGGAAACCTGTTTCGATGAAGAGAAAAGCGCTCTGTTAATATCGGCTATGAGGTCATGGGTATGCAAGATGGAAGGAGAGATTAAGTTTGAAGATTATGAAATCCAAGTTGTGGGTCTCAGTTTGAGTGAGACCCTTCCACGTGAAAAAGTGGGCCTAGAGAAGGTAACCCAAAAGGTGGTTTATAGAGACTATGAGAAGTTGGACAATAAAATGAAAAAGCACGAGGCACAATTGGTGAATGTAAAGGCCATAGTGGATAGACTACATGTGGAAATCAAAGGAAAAAAATTGGAGATGGTATGCTTGAGGAAGTTACAACATCAACAAGGTGAAGCAACTAAGCTGCTCAAAGGATCCTAGAGTGAAAAGGATTGACTTCATGCTGAGGTAGAAAGATTTAATTGTGAGATCACGGTCGAACATGAAACAACTATGAAGCATCAACAAAGGATAAAGGAGCTTTAGAATGAAGCAACTAGAATAAATAGTATAAATGATGAGTTGCAAAAGGAGTTGCAAGAGATGGACAAGAAAAAGGTGGATATGCAAAAGGAATTGGCTAATGCCTAATCTCAAGCCTCTAACAATATTTAGAAGGTGCAAGCGAAAGTAGAAAAGTAAAAAACGGGAGAAGCAAGATGTCGAATTCACTCTACAAAATCACAATGAGCAGATAGTGAGGTTACCCTTTTAGCTTTCAAATGCTCTCCAAGAGAAGAATCAATTTCAAGAAGACATGAGAGCTAGGGAATCCCAATCTTAATAGGAATTGACTACAACATGGGTATCCAAGCTCCTCCTAGTGTTTAAAAAATTATTATCTACTCATTAGGAGAGGATTATAGTTGCAGTAGCATCTCTAAAGCCAGTGTTGTAGTTTGTAATAGATGCACAGGAGTTAAATGCAAAGGTCAGAATTGTGGTCAACCAAATTCTACACACAATCACTCCCTAAGATGAAGAATCTAAAGTCTTGATCTCAAGGCTATGTAGGGAGATCAAAGAAGATTTGAAAAACATTGGGATTCTTGATTGAAGAGAAGCTACAAGAAAGGTAAACAATTTATCACCTGCCACCAGATCACATTGAAAAGAAGAGATTTTTAGTTGGTGTTGGATAAGAAGGTCACTAAGATAAAAGAGGAATTCAAAGTTTTGATTCACTTTGAAATAGTTGCCTTATTCTCACCAAATGGAGGGGTATTGACAATAAAAAATATCATAGAAGCAATCAGGCTCAAGATATAAGACTCCACAATGCTCCAAAATTTGAGCTCAATACCTATAGTCGAGGAGATCAAGATTGCACGTCTTCCCCATTCTCAACTTTACTATCACATTGGGGCTATTTCATCAAGATGGGGAGGGGTTTCTTTCATAGAATTCCTTGATCTTGATTAGTCCTTCAAAAAATTATCCACCCTTTTCCTGCCCACTGATGGAGATTGGGAGACCCAACATGCCTCTTTCCCAAAAGTTGTGGAGCTAAATTTTTCCTTCAATGATTTTGGCCCTTGCAAGTCTTCTTTTGGCCTTTATGTATTTTCCATATTAGGATGGCTTAATGCCCCAAAGGCTAAAGGTTACTCTTGCTTAAAATCATGCAATACACCATGTGGTGGCTGTGTGAATTTTCTTTATTTCATCTTCCTTTCAGACCCGAACTAGGACATGTGTCAACTTGGCAGGGATTTCCTTGAAACTGTTCTCAAAAATTCTAAAAATTCCCACTAGCTTACCATGTTGGCCATTTCATCGGGTTGATGATGTCTTATGTGGATGTATCTCTTTTTGGGCAGGATTTTTTAGATAGCGTGATGAAGTTCTTACTTTCATGGTTGGAATTTTGAGGTGGCATCATCATTCCTCATAGCTAATTGGACCGTGTTTTAAATATGAAGTGCTAGGATTTGATCATCTTTTGGTAACATATATTCATAGAACTTCTACAAAATTTGAGATTCATTAATGAAGTAGCTCAAAACTTTATGAGAAAAGATTGTTTCAATTTAATCAGACCCTAGATTAGATTGCAGTCTATCAGGTGTGGACATTTGGTATTTTTTCATTTCTATTGGGTGCAATGAAGGCTCTTTCTTCTGGATATTTAAAGGGGGTTTTTAGAAAAAAAGAAGAGGGAAGATAGATAGATTTTTAGGGAGATATATTTCTCAGGAATAGGAAGATTTCATAGACCACCTTTTATTCTTTATAACATGTTTTATTTTTCAAGACTATTAATTGAATTGGCATCCAACCTTTTTTTTTAGTTGGTTTATTGGAAGAACAAATATTATTAAGGAGAGATTTTGGAGATTGTGCATTTTGTGGCCTTTATCATGAATGTCTTTTTCTTATATCATTTATGTTGAAATCCCTATGTCAAGTCTTATGTAGATATTCTGGATAATTGTTTTACATGCTATTTGCTTTTATGTTTAAAAGCTATCTTGCATAAATCAGATCATGTTTATTATACTCTTTCCTTTTCTATAAAATATTATGCTGAAGTACATATTATGTTGTAAGAGCAAGGGTGGTCCTATGAATATCTAAATATTCTTGTTAATATTTAGGTTTTCTTATTTTTGTCGAACCATAATGGATTCTTCCTATAACCAGATTTGAATGATGACACCGTGCTTTCCCTAGCCTTTTTTATTCATTATCTTCCCAACAATGAAGGGTATGTGGCATTTTGTGTCCACTTCATCAGAAGTAAGGAAATGTTAATCTTTGAAATGTTATAAAATATTTGGCACATCTCCATATTTTTATTTTCTTTGTATTTCTCTATTCCCCCTTTCCCAAAAACATAGAGAAGAGTTGGATTTCCTTAAAAATATTGGAGGTCATTCAGTGAGGCACAATTTGGCTCCCCACTTGCTGAATTTCTATAAGGTTGTTGAGAGAGGTGCAAGCTTTTATGATCAACATGTTCTAGATCTAGAGATCTTGGACCCATATGCCCATCTAGGTGTATGGGTCCTCCCTAAGCCTCAGGCCCTAATTTCAAATGTCACATCGAACATAACACTTCTTGAAGTCCATGTCTTAGGTTTAGGCCTTTGGGACTCACCAACCTAGCGTATGAGTCCCACTTTAACCTAGGACCTATTTTAATTCAAATTCTTGGTAGGATTTTATTATCCTTAGATTAAATTTTTGAATTTCAGCTTGTAGTGTTGTAATTTCGGGAAATTAGGCATAAACAAGTATAAATACAAGGTTATTTCACATAATTTCTCCTAGTAAGTTTTCAAGTCATCTAAGATTTCCAAGAGAGCATTCCTAAGGAAAATTTATGAGTTTACAAGAGCATTCAAGAGAAAATCATCAAGTATTTGGAGCTACATTCAAGATTCAAGCATCATTTGTGTTTGTGAGCTAACACTTGTGATGTAGGCTTCATGATTCAAGCAATAATTGAAGACAAAGTTTCAAGCATTCAATTAAGAGTCAAGATCCAAATCCATTAAAGCCATTTCACACAAGTTTGCAACCCTCAATTCAAGGGTTTGGTGAGTTGCAACATTTCATTTGTTCACTCATCATCCCTTCATGCTTTTCTATTTCATTTCAAAGTTTAATTACTAAAGAGAGGTTTGACCAAGGCAAACCCCCATTCCCTAGAAAGAAACATTTTTCTCTCTTGATGTGTTTTTGTAGATCTAGGTGAATTGGAGCTTGAATATCCTTTGAAGGAAATTTTTTCAAGTTTTCAAAGTTGTCCTCTTCACAGAAACTCACCTACAAACCATAATTCAAACTATTAGACTTTGTTGGTTGACAGATTAGTCACTTCAATTAATACTCTTTGGCCCATGCGAATGACAATCTAGCCAATAGTTGAGCCACTTGTGATGATAGTCACGAGTGCTCTCTGCTTATTTTACAAGGCATGACTACCATCTAAATATATGCAATGAATAAAACACAGAGTATGCTTTTAACCAGAAAGCAAGAAAGGTAACCAAAACCTACCCATAGCCATGAAAATAAGTGTGAAAGGATGATTTAACATGAAAAACTATAGAACAAGAACATAAGTTCACTTATTCTATAACCAAAGATAATAATCAGGGAAAGAGAGGGAAGCAAAACCTTTCAAAAAATGGCTTAATACCGAATTGAAGGCTTCAAAATTAAATACATACATAGTCCAATTTAATAGAAGAACATTGAAAAGTAATTACCATGGAACAAAGTTCACTTAATCAAAGAAAAACATTTATAAATTCAAAGACTTAGAAATATTCTCTTAATATTTTCAATGCCAAAAAAATATGAGTTCATAGAATCAATATCCCTGTACAATCAAACTGTGTTTCAAGAAAACTAAGCTTATCCCTTATTCCCCTTACAATATTGACAAGAAAGTTTCTCCTGAGTCCCAAAGTACTCTCTGAGATTCTCCCCCAAAAAAATATCCTCATTTCCAATTTCTTCTCCCTTTTTATATTCAAACATAAATGTTCATAACGATCATTGAAAATGGACGAAATCGAAACAGTCGCCAAGAATGGGAACAGTTTCGCTACAACCCAAAATTATAAAAGATTCCATGCATGCAAAATAAAAGATTCAGTATCTTCTAAAGAAATTGTTTCCACTATCAGTCACATAAAGAAGTCAAGTCACTAAAGCACCAGAGGGGCTGGGGCTCTAAATGAATCCAATTTCATTTCTATAACCAAATTGTTAAATTTGGCTCACTCCTCTTCTTTATCTAGAACAAAAATTACCCTGCGGTATTCAGCATAGCTAGTTTTCTCCTTGCATTCTAGCGAACATAGCTCAAAAATAATGTCAAGTTGTTCCTCTTTGGGCCACATTAAATTTAGTTGTATGATTGGCATAAGTTAATTTTCCCATTTTGTGACTTCACCAGGAAGCACCATCTTGAAGAAAATCTGGAATTAAAATGCTACCACCTTGCTTGTACATAAGCTCACTTGAAGATGATGGCAGAAGAAAGGAATTTATTTATTATGGAAATGTGTGCAAATCCGTTACCACATCTTCTTCACCAAATCCTTATTTAAGATCCATCTTTGCAAAAGACCAAAATACTACGTTTAAACCTCGAATTGGCGTTTCAAGGCATTCGAGAAGACATTCCTTAAAGATGTCATACGTCATATTAAATGAGTTGACATATGGAGAAGTGTGCCTCCAGTCAGATCTCCCAGTCGCTGAGAAACAAAAACTCCAAACCATATGTCAGAGGTTCTAAGGTTTCAAGAACTCCTAACAACCTGACTGCATAAGATAATCAGCTAATAAGTCTTGGAACAAAAAAGGTCTAAGTAAGTTGATTGGTCGGGAAGTTTCAAAACTAACGAACCCTGCGACTAGGTTAGGGAAATTGGGAAGGCCACGACATCAACAAGATCCATCTATTAGAGAAGTTTAAAAATTGATTGAATAATTGGCAAGTAACATTGGCTCCGATTGGGGATTGTATTTCTCGACAAAATGCAAAGAATCTCTAGAATCATATGACAAACCAGTCCAAGTCCATTGGGAAATGGAGTCGAAGAAAAATAGGAGAATAGGAAATTGCTTGCAGAAGGGTAGAGGGAAACCAGACACAAGCCAAAAACGAGACGAGAAACCCCAAACTGGAAAAGAAACCAACCACTAGAGCACAACAAAAAACCCTACTATATACATGGCCTAAAGACCCTAAATCTAGAGAAAATGATGTGCATGCAAAGCCATTGGCATGCTGAGAGAAATAAGACCTGTTGTGGAAAGGATATATGCAACTGTGAAGTGTTTGCAAAAGTAGCAATAGTATGTAGGTACTTACTGAATATAAGAAGATATTGCAGCTAAAAATCCATGTTTGATTATATACATCAAGGACACCTTGAATATAACCTGGTTTACCTGTTCTGAGTAAATCAGACTAGATTTCTTGAAAGGAACCACACTGTACGCCTTGAGTTAGATCAACTTCATTCAAACAACAATCAAACTTATCATAATTACCACTATCCTTGTCAATTACAAAAAACATTGCCTAATGAGGGGACCAATTATTTTCTTTTAATAGTAACTTCTATTAACTCTTCCTTTTCAAGCACCAATTCAATACTTTCAACTTTGTTGGATGAAATATCAACTTCATTCTGGAACCAACTAATACCAGCATAAACCTTTAAGAATAGACTAGCAACTTGAGAATGACTATTCTTTATTTGCTCATAGTGATTTGAAATTTTAGTTTTAACACTTGTATGATTCAATTGGCTTTCTTTTCTTCATTCATAATCATTTCTAGAACTGTTTTCAAGAAAAAACTTATCCATTCCATCTTTGTTATGGGAAAAGGATAAATAATTTATTGTGGCTGATTCAGAGTCAAATAAATTAAAAAGAGGGTTATCCCTCACCCTTGAATTTTCATCATATCCTGATGGCACATTTAATGCATTGATTTGACCCCGATTGATCTCTTTTTTAGGCTTTTCTACTTTTATTTCTTCTATAAAATTCCCCTCAGATGCAACACTCATCCCTTCTTTGTTTGAACATGCATGAATGACATTAGGGATCAAATATTCTTTCTACAGACTACAGATTAAATTAACCTCCAAATGTATAGTTGATGATAATCATTTTCTATAAGCATGGGATAAAATTTTATAGGAATTATATCTTTTCCTCTGACACAAAAATAATCTTCAGTGAGAAGAAATGAAGGATGAGAGGGCTCATTATTCATACCTTTAGCTGCTTCAATAAAAGAAATATTGCATGGATGCATTTATTCTTTCAATATTCTCTTTTCCTCAAACTCTTCAATCGATGCAAATGTGCTTACATCAACTTCTTCAACATGGCCATTTTTATCCACAATCCCACATAGAAAATCATTTGGAATTTCTAGACACCATTTTGGAATGTGAACTATATTGGATTCATCTAAAAGTACTTTTTCACTTTCCATAATAGAAACAAATGATTGTTTAATCTCACCATTTGACATGCAATCATGTTCACCAAGGAAAACAAAATTAAAGGAAGCCTTCTCCTCATTCTCTAATTATTTCTTAACCGTTTCTAGCTTTTCTACCTTAGTCTGAGGGATCTTGTGCTCAAGATATTTAAGAATATAATATCTGCAATACAAGTCTTTGAACAATAGAGTAGATTGATGATCTTGAAATGGATGTAGCCCTTTCTTTTCAGCTTCAGATAAACTCACTTTAAGACCATTCCAAAGTGAATGAATCATTCCATCTTTTTCAGCCAATATTTCTCCAATTGTTGATGCAGATCTTTTTCCAAATGGGATCCATCATTTAGCCTGACCGTGAACCATTTCTTGAGATGTCATTATTAAACGGAGTCGCCAACCCTCATTTTTGTGAGGGAAATAATTTTTATCTAAAACAAGGAACAACATGTCCTTCAATTCCCAGAGCTTCTGATTCATGTCCCCAACGGAGTCGCCAAAACTCTGTTGGTTGAAAAAAAATTCACTTTAATTAATACTCTTTGGCCCATGTGAATGACAATTTGGCTAATAGTTGAGCCATTTGCGATGATAGTCGTGAGTTATCTCTACTTATTTTACAAGGCGCAACTACCTTAGAAAGAGATGCAATGAATAGAACACAAGGTATTATTTTAACCAGAAAGCAGGAAAGTTAACCAACACCTACCCATAGCCATGAAAGTAAGTGTGAAAGGATGATTTAATAGGAAAAACTATAGAACAAGAACACAAGTTTGCTTATTCTATAACCATGGATAATACTCAAGGAAAGAGAAGGAAGCAAAACCTTTCAATAGATGACTTAATATCGAATTCAAAGCTTCAGAATTAAATACATACACAGTCCAATTTAACAGAAGAACATTGAAAAGTAATTACCATGGAACAAATTTCATGTAATCAAAGCAACAAAACATTTATAAATTCAAAGACTTAGAAATATTCTATAAATATTTTCAATGCCAAAAGAATATGAGTTCACAGAATCAATATCCCTATACAATCAAACTGAGTTTCAAGAAAAATAAGCTTATCCCTTATTCCCCTTACAATATTGACAAGAAAGTTTCTCCTGAGTCCCAAAGTACTCTTCGAGAATTCTCCCCAAAAAAAAGATCCTCATTTCCAATTTCTTCTTCCTTTTTATATTTGAAAGTAAATGTTCATAATGGTCACTAAAAATGATCAATATCGAAACAGTCACCAAGAATAGGAACAGTTCTGCTACAACCCAAAATTTTGTTACCACCCATAATTACAAAAGATTCCATGCATTCAAAATAAAATATTTAGTCTCTTCTAAATAAATTATTTCCGCTATTAGTCACATAAAGAAGTCGAGTCACTAAACCACCGGAGGGGCCAAGGCTCTAAACAACTCCAATTGCATTTCTATAACCAAATTCTTAAATTTGGCTCGCTCCTCTTCTTTAACTAGAAAAAAAATTACCCCGCGGCATTCAACATAGCTATTTTTCTCCTTCCACGCTAGCGAACATATCTCAAAAATAATGTCAAGCTGCTCATCTTCATGCCACATTAAATTCGGTTGTATGACTTGCACACATTCATTTTCCCATTCTGCGACTTCATCAGGAAGCACCATCTTGAAGAAAATATGGAATTAAAATGCTACCACCTTGCTCGTACATAAGCTCGCTTGAAGATGACGATAGAAGAAAGGCATTTATTTATTAAGGAAAAGTGTGCAAATCCGTTACCACATATTCTTCACCAACTCCTTATTTAAGAGTCATCTTTTCAAAAGATCCAAATGATTACGTTTAAACCTTGAATTGGTGTTTCAAGGCATTTGAGAAGACATTCCTTAAAGATAGTGGATGGAGCATTAAATGAGCTGACATATGGAGAAGTGTGCCTCCAGTTAGGTCTCCCAGTCATTGAGAAACAAAAACTCCAAACCATATGTCGGAGGTTCTAAGGTTTCAAGAACTCTTGACAAGTCAATTGCATAAGATAATCAGCTAATAATTCTTGGCATGACAAAGGTATAAGTAATTCATTTGGTCGGTAAGTTTCAAAACTAACAAACCCTATGACTAGGTTAGGGAAATCGGGAAGGTCGCGACATCAACAAGATCCATCTATTAGAGAAGTTTAAAAATTGATTGAATAATTGGGAGGTAACAAACTTGAATATTGGATAAGAAGGAAGCTACAAAAGATCACTAGAGGATACAAAAGTATCAGTCAAACCCTGATAACAAGACTCGTACACCCAACTTGGTGTATTAGTCCCAGTATAATCCTTTTTTCCATCTTTCTATAGATCTTGATCAGTCACTAGAAGATTACAGATTCTACCCAAAAACCCTATAGTAGGACTCATACGCCCAAACTGGTGTATTAGTTCCATTATGCTTCAAAAATCATTATTTTGTGAGTTTCAAACCTTGTTTTGACTCCATCATTCTACTAGGCACTTTACTATTTTCTTCCAGTTTATCAATCATGTTTCATGCTTTCAAAGAATTTTTTAATGGTTAAACCCCATTCAATTACACTAGGAACCCTCTATCTATCCCTTAGTCGAATCACTTAGTTGAGGGCTCTAGGTTTCCTAAATAACTAAAGTTTGAAATAGGTCCAATTCCATCTCCCAAGAGGTGGAACCCTATCCTATTTCCCTTTTTTTCATTTTGGTGAACCCAACCTTTGGACCCTTGAATTTATGATTTAGATAACATTGTATTCCTAGATCTAGGTTGCATTAACTTTCCATTAGATTTGCATTTGTTTAACTACATTTAGGGCTTCCAAATATTGTATTGGTGAAAAGTGCATATAGGTTGCATTTTTGCATTTTGCATCATTCAATTTCATTAGAAATTTGGAATTGTAAATAGTCAATTGAGCATACAACTTAGACACATTAAAATCAATTCAAAATTTCTTGATTCAGGCTTAAAAACCCTAATTTGGGACTCGTTCACCCAACAAGGTGATTTAGTCTCTGTACAGTTCTTTTTTCTAGATTTAGGGGTATTTTATGCTCTCTATTTTTCATTATCTGAACCTTCCAAAAACCCTAAGTGGGGCTCATACACCCAACTTGGTGTAGTAGTCCTTGATTAGGCCTGAATCTACATTTTACAACATTTAATCTTGTCATTTGTGCTTTTGGTTGTTGTCTTTAGATTATTGTTTAAGTTTCCAGAATTACTGTCATTGGAAATCTTTTCAAAATTATTTTCATTTCAAATACATCTGTAAACATAAGAATTAGAATTAAATCATATCATTTATCTTGTGTTCATTGCATTTATCTCACATTCATTATCCTTCCTTTATTGACCCTTGTATGAGCTTTAAAACTTGGTGTCTTATTGCTAATACTATAGTGAGATTTAGTTTGAGACTCATTTCATCTCGTGATAACACACTCATTGTGGATCTTGGGTTATCTAGCTCTTTCACTCATAGTGTTGACACTAGTGCACTAGGTATGGACCATACCATTGACAACTCTTTACCTTCAAGTAGTATGGCAAGTATTTAAATAATGGTTACTAGTGTCCCTCAAGAAAATATAATCCAAATCCATGAAGAATTGGAACATCTAAAAAACTTGGTGAGTACTAAAACTTTTTCCAACACCACTATTCCTACCATAGATAACATACACCAAATTATTGAAAGTGAAAAAGGAATAGAGATTACATGTAACTTAGCTCAGATTTTTGGAAAATATCTTACCTCAATGACTAGTTGTGCTCAAACTTCGAACAATGCTCAATGTAAAGGAGGAACCCAAATTCCTCCTCATACAACCATTTCCTCTATTCCTACTTATACCAACCCTCAAGTTACCACAACAATGAAACCTACTAGTAATGTCATTCCTACCTTGGGTATTTCCACTAGAAATATTTATACCTTTGTGGCATCTCATTTCATATCTCCTACCACTTTACCTCCCATAAATGTTTGAATAACTTTCCCCTAAAACACATATACACCTCCACCATATTCACCTCCATCTCAAAACACAACAAATGACACCATCCTTAACCAACTCTTACAAAATGTTTCATCCCTTCAATGGAAAATTTTCACCATAAACCAAATCAAAGTTTCCAACATTCATACTATGCCATAAGCAATCTCTTATCCTTGGATATATTAAGAATGCAAATACCACAAGGTATAGAGATTACTAGGTTTGAGAAATATGGAGGGAAAGGAGATCCTTCTAACCATGTTTCCACTTACACCACCTTATGCAGTGATTGTTTCCTTTAAGATAAGCCCTTGGCTAATACTTACCCTGGGTCCTTGAAAGATATCACTTTTGAATGGTTACTCATTATTGAATAAATCAAATTTTTCATTCAATGAACTTTTTGAGGCCTTTATCAACCATTTCCAAGTGCACATGGCCCCTAATATGACATTAGCTGATTTAATGAAATGTAAGCAGAAGGATGATGAGAAGGCTATTGACTTCATTTCACACTACCAATTGCTTTATTCCCAAATTGACTTAAAGATTCTTGATCCTCACCTTCAATGAATGTTCAATGAGAACTTACAAACTAGGATGCAAGATAAGCTTGGAATGATGAAATTTCCTTCCTTCGTAGACTTGTGTACTGCCCTTCATGATTATCAAAACTTGGTTAGTATTTGTAAAACAAAACCCACCTCTAGCTGTCTTGAAAAGTTTGAATTCATAACTCAAAACAACTACCAACATTTCAAGAAACAAAATAAAGTATTTATTCAACTAAATCCCCCTCAACCAACCCAACATGTTCATACCTAAGTGGTTGCTATAAAGAAGATAAATCCTTTTATATTTGGGGATCTGAATATATAATTTACTTCCTTACTCGACACCCTCCCTAACACCATGTTACAAATTATAGAAAATAACTTGATTTCCTTACCTCCCATTAAAGCTCTTGATCCTACTAACCCATTACCTCCAAACTTTAGATCAAATTCCTATTGTCATTTTCACCATCAAAATGGAAATGATACAAAACATTGTAAGCATCTTAAAAACATGGTGCAAAACCTCATGGAATCCAATCATATTCAAATTGGTAGTTTCAATGATCGAGGTAATAAGTCCATTGCCCCTCCCAATCAAAACCTGAAAATTTTTACCAACCCCATGCAAAATCATAATATTTCATTTTTTAATATACATGTGATGAATTTTGACACGGATGATGAAAACATGGATACTAATGCACAAATTCCTATGGATAATATGTTTGGATTTTTTGAAATTCAACCTCATAAGGGAAAAACTAAAATACCTCTTGACATTGCTTTCTCATCAAAAGATATAATTAGAAATGCAACTGATGGTCCTCTATACATAGCTGGTTGAATCAATGACAAGCATAATAATGGGATATTAATTGATCTCATCTATGTAGAGAATGTGATCACTGAAGAACTCTTACTTGTGCATGAACTCTATCAAGATACATATGATAAACCGAAAGCATGGATAAAAATGCATAATTATTTTGCTTGCCCTATGATAGGTTTGATCACCCTTGATTTAAAAGTTGGACCAAAATAATTAGATTCCTCATTATCCATCATCCCAACATTGGATCAATTCCATGTGAAGCTTGGTTATCCATGGGTACACTCCATGGAGATCATCCTGTCGGTTGTGTATATATGTTTAAAGTTTCCTATGTCTTCTTGTGGTATTTCATCATTGTATTTCTTTTGGCCTGATCCTATTGAACCTATTAAACCTTTTGAAAATTTATTTCTCAAATCCTATCAAAATTTTGAGGAAAAATGCATAGAAAAATAATCCCTTTGAAGCATGCCTCCACCCATGATTGAGCCTCCTATCCTTGACAAAACCATGATTGAACCAAAATTCCTTCCAAGTAACCAAGACCAACCTAAAAAATATCCTTTTCCTATCTCTTACAAATGACCAAGAGACAACCAAATAAAATCCTATCATGACTCCTAATATAAAAACAAGTTTACAAAGCTAAAGAGAAAGTGGTTGAATAGCCTCCCTTGGTTCGTTCCATTCCTCCTCTAAGGGAAGAACAAAAAAACTATGGTTGATAAACCCACTCCTCCACAAACACAACTTAAAAATTATACCAAAATAAACATAAATTTTAGAGAGCATAGGTGTAGATGGCATGCTATTTCTCGAAGGTTAAATGAAGAAAGAAACAAAATAAATCAACATCCAAACTCAAGTGAAGCAATAAATGATGAGTCTCCCTCTTTGCCACATCAAAAAGAACCTATATCACAATCACAACAGGGACTAGCACTTCTTTGGACATTATCATTCGATCTCTCATTTTGATTAACTTGGAAAATGATGACGAGATTGCTAAAATTGATGAAGAAGTGAGTAATGAATTGAATTTATTGTTTTCTTCTTCCATGAGCTTAGATGATAACAACCATGATGATCCTCCTAAAAAGGGTAACTCACCACATGTTGAACTTGGTGATGCTCCTAGTACCACACTTTCTATTGTCCCTTTGGCTAGTTTTCCACCTTCTGCATACGATGAACAAGATTGGGATGCAGATGACCTACTATAGGTTGACTCACATCTGCCTTACTAGTATTTCCTTTGATGTGTCTCTCTCTCTCTCTCTCTCTATTTGTGACATTCCTCTATTTGTATCTACATTCTTCTATATGTCATAAACCTTTATATATTTAATCTTTTCTTTGTCTTTTGTTTTCCTTTCGGGGATGATGCAAGGCATTGATTCATTCAAGTCTCTTCCATGTTGAAAAAAAATCTCTTTTTTTTAAAACTATCTTTATTTAATTATTCCTTGATCCATGATTATTTGGGGAATGATGATGTTTCTGAGCTCTCTAAGAACATTGTAGTGAAGGCATACTGACCCCAAATTCATGGATCCCTTATGTTATTTTGGGATTTCATTTTGGGGCAACTCCTTTTCATGATGTAGCTTCATTTTGAATCATATGACATGGCATAGGGTTTTCCAAATAAGCTCTCTTGTCTTTTTAGCATTTATCATTTGCTACTTTAAAGTAATTTCTCACATAATGATGTTTAGTAATTTCTTTAAAATGGGGGCATACATTGGCATTATTCTTTTACATTTTATAACTCATGTTTCATTGTTTGGTCTTCTTACTTCATGTAATGTGTATTCTCTTTGTGATGACATTGGGTATGATTTCCTTCAAGAGCATGATCTCTCTTAGCATATTATATTCCTCTTAGTAGAAATTCTAAGTGGAGTGCATTCCCTACGTTATGAGTTTTCTATTATTCGATTTGTCCTCTCTTGGATACATTAGGAATGATGCTCCCTAGGTTGACACCTTACATAAACTAAGAAAAACCCCTTTGAATTTACCTTATACTATTTCACATTTACAATAACCATTATATGGCCACATTTCATAACACACTTTTCTTGCTTATAGAGCCATCCTGTTTGTTCATGGGTGTAAGCATACAAAGTTTTTCTTGCCTCATGAATTATGTTGTTCATGTTGTGTGGAACCTTATCAAAGTTATTAGGAAACATATCTTTTTTCTGGTTAGTATATATGGGAGCCAACCGTAGGCATGAATTTCCCATAGCCACTTCCTTGTGCATGTGGGCACATACCAACCATGTGTGTGTATCACCTTTATGGGGGATCACCTAGTCAATACCATATTCCACTAGCCTGTGTGAGCATGTGTTTTGTTTGCATAGTGGATATCCCATTCCACTTATATTGTAAAAGTAGCTTATACCTAGTCCACATCGTGTTGGATAGACTGTGGAAGCTTGATCCACCCTCTTTTTTCTGTTCTTTCTTCTTTATGTCTTTGACAGTGTATGCTTGTATCCTATTGATGCTTCATATATCATTCACATGCATGTTATTTTGTTACAATGTTGGTTTGCCATAGGATATTGTTCCTGTGGGCTTGATCATCCTTCTTGATCATTGTTGTCCTATCTCACTAGCATTTGTACAATTGGACCCCTCTTGATGTGAATTTGTCTACTTTAGTGTTATTTTGAAGCAAGGTCTTCCTCTCACTAAAGTGGGGGCTAAATATAGTGTAAAAAAAGTATCCCTTTACATTTTCACACTTGTTTGGGTCCTCCCTGTTAAAATTTGGCTTGTTTATGCCTTAATTAGTCCTATTTTGCATCCACAAGCCAGGTTAAATGCATTTTTCTAAGGATAATCCTTAAATATAATAAATGAAAAATCATAATTTTATTTTTTTTGACTATGTGTTCTAGATCTAGAGGTCTCAGACCCATACACCCATCTTGGCGTATGGGTCCTCCCTAGGTCTTGGGCCCTAATTTCAATTGTCACATTGAACATAACACTTCTTGAAGTATGTGTCTCATGTTTAGGCCTTTGGGACTCATATGCCCAACCTGGCATATGAGTCCCGCTTTGACCTAGGATCTATTTTAATTTAAATTCTTAGTAGGATTTTATTATCCTTAGATTCAATTTTTGAATGTGGGCTTTTAGTTTTGTAATTTCAAGAAATTAGGCATAAAGAAGTATAAATATAAGGTTATTTCACATAATTTATCCTATCGAGTTTTTCAAGTCATCTAAGATTTCAAGAGACCATTCCTAAGGAAATTTTATGAGTTTACAAGAGAATTCAAGAGAAAATAATCAAGCAATTGGAGATGCATTCAAGATTCAAGTGTCATTTCAAAATCTTCATGCATCATGTGCGTTTGTGAGCTAAAATTTATGATGTAGGTTTCATGATTCAAGAAAGAATTCAAGACAAAGTTTCAAGCATTCAATCAAGAGTCAAGATCCATATCCATTGAAAAAATTTCACTCAATTTTGCAACCTTCATTTCAAGGGTTTGGTGAGTTGAAACATTGCATTTTTCATTCATCATCCCTTCATGCTTTTTTATTTTATTTCAAATTTTAATTACCAAAATGGGGCTTGAACAAGGTGAACCTCCATTCCCTAACAAAACAACTTTTTTCTCTTTTGATGTGTGTTTGTAGATCTAGGTGAATTGGAGCTTGAAGTTCATTTGAAGGTAAAGTTCCAAAAGTTTTCAAAGTTGTCAAGAAGTTCTCATCTTCAGGAAACTCAACTACAAACCAAAATTTAGACTTTCAGACTTGAAGATTGGATGGGAAGGAAGCTTCAAAATATCACTAGAGGCTACATAAGTATCAATAAAACCTTGATAACAAGACTCATACACCAAACCTAGTGTATTAGTCCTAGTATACTCCTTTTTTCCACCTTTCTTCAGATCCTAATTAGTCACCAAAAGATTCCAAATTCTACCCAGAAACCCTATAGAAGGACTCATATGCGCAACCTGACATATTAGTCCCATCAAACTTCAAAAAGCATATTTTTCAGGGTTGCAAAACTTTTTTTGACTCCATCATTCTACCAAGTACTTTACTATTTCATTCCAATCCATCAATCTTGTTTCATGCTTTCAAATTCCTAGGTCATATAGTGAATTTGCATAGTGCATTCAATTTCTTCTTTTAAATCATTGTTTAATGATGAACCCCATCCAATTACACTGGAAACCCTCTAGCCATCCCTCAATCGAGTCACTTGGTTGAGGGATCTAGGTTTCCTAATGAACTAGAGCATGAAATAGGTCCAAGTTTCATCTCCCAAGAGGTAGAACCCTATCCTATTTACCTTTTGTTCAATTAGATATTTTTTGTGATACTACCATAGCAAATACTTACTTTTTTCTATGCGTGGAATACATTTTTGAGAATGTCATGTAACATTTACATGTTATTTAATTCACACCTTTCTATGTAACTAATCTATTTTTTTTTGAAAACATCTCACTTATACAGGGTTTTCATATGTCTGGTGTGAGAAAAAATAATCTTTGTGTGTAGAGTCAAAGTCCATGCAATGGATACAACGCCACCTTGGTCATCAATACCCTGGTGAATCGTATGAGTTTTCTACATCAATAATGTTTGTTAAAAAATATGAAGTCTCTATCAAAGAAAAAGAAAACTCATCAATGACTAACAAACATCAATTTTATATCTATCTCTAATCATACTAAAACTTCTTCTAACTAAAAAATCCATCCTACATCACAATATCATTTGTACCACATGCATCCTACATCCAAAAATTCATCAGTATATATCATGACCATAATAAAATAAAAACATCATACGTCATATATCATCATCCATCACATACATATATAAATCATACATCCATCCATATCATATAAATGTATCAGAAAATTACTAAAAAATGAGGATGTGTAAATCATTAACATATATAAGCATCCATGATCATCCATAAGCATCTCATAACACATAACAAGCCACATCAAAAAAGGTATATCTCATATATCATCAAAATGGAACATCATAAAACTTCATGTATGATACAACATTAAAGGAAATCAAGTATCATGTATGATATCAAAATAAAAATAAAAATATGTGAGGCCTTAGTAGGGCCGATGAATGTATATACAAAATGAACATGTCTACATAGAGTATGATCTCACTCAGTAGGGCTGATGAATGTATGATCTCACTTAGGTTGATACTAAGCCATGAGAATGGAAGAAGCCAAAGCAATATCTACTTCAAATATCTACTACCAATCTTTGCTACTACTCAGTCGCTAGCTCTTGTCTCACTCCATCCTGCTCAACTTTGAATCCATTCCTCTTAGCAATCAATATGGAAACCTATCTCTCTACAACCTCCTCTTGATAAATCTCAAAATATCTCTCTATAACTCTAGCATCCCTATCTACTGTCAGCTACACTATCTGAGCTACTACATCCCCCTTGTGGGGGAGAACCCTGAAGTGCATGTAATACATATTGGTCCTGATGTTACTGACCATTCTTCCCATCATCTTATTGACCCCAAGCTCTATCTAGTTGGTCTACTACAATTTGCAGCTGTTATCAGTAACCCCTCCTCCCAGTAACACCATCCACCCTCTAAACCTACCCCATAACTAGCCCAGTGCCATGAAGATCTATAAATCATAATGGTAATTTATGGGCCTACCATTAATCAAAATCTATTGTAGTACCTAGATCTACTAGACCAAATTCCCATCCCCATCCAAATGGGGAAAGTGCTTGAAACTCGACCATTTATATAGTAGAGGAGGTTGTTGATAGGTTGTCGTTATACCTATCTCTTTAGTTTAAAAGTACAACAAATATTGACAGGGCAGTGTTCAAGGCTATAAGCAATAAGAAAATCCCTCAACTAACTCTCTCATATTTTCTAAGTAGATGAAATAGCTTAAATAAAACTTGATTGTAAAGGCCATTAAGCTAGAAAGATTAAAATAATTTAACTAGAAAGCAAGAAACTATCAACCTAAAAAGCATCGCGACTAGACTAGAAAGCATAGAAATGATTAAACTAGTAAGCACATAAATTACTAAAGAAGAAAAACATGTAAAAAAACTATGAAACATTTAATGAATTAAAAAATTTAACAATGAAAAGGAAACAATATTTTAACTTGAAACTTGACAAAAAGGAAAGGTGCACCAGAAATTTAATTAATAGGACTGTAAAGAGACTCAAGTTCACACTTTATCATTTACAAAGCATAAGTAACAAAATGTTGAAAGTACAAATACTTATCTATTGATTCCTACAATCCCTCGAGTGGCTAGCTCGTGGGTTCTTCTAAAGTCTAACTTAGGTCACATGAACTAATATCTCCAAAACTACTTTATCCAGTAAAATTCCATTCACAACACTTAGCAAAATAGAATAAGGTAAACCAAATTTTCTTTATTCATATTAAGAGTGTAATACAAAAACATGATTCAAAGATTCATTACAATAGTGTAATGATACTCTTTTGTTGTGTGTTCTTTTCATTTTTGAAAATTGCATATTTATAAAAACTGTTTACCAGAATCCTAGATTTTGGGTGGCGGGAAGTGCCTCTGAAAAAGTCTTTCAACTATCTTAACAAACTAACAAATTGAGTTTAAACATAAGAACATTAAATAGGCTCATAACCGAGCCATAATTATTTTTAACAAAAAATACTAGAACAACTACAAAAGCTTCGATACATCTAATGCCCTAGAATTCTAGCGCCTAAACTTCTGGCACCTATCTTAGGCCTTTAGGGAGTGTCTGTTGATTCTTGAATGTTGAACTTCCTACGTTGAATTCTTTTGGCTGGACATGATGACCAAGAAACCTATCTACTTTTTCAAAATCTAAACTATTAAGTCAACGTGGGTTAGTTAATTCCAAGTAATTCAAAGAAATAAAATTTATAGAATTTTCTCAAAAATAAAGCATTTATTAATCCTAAAGGTAGCTAATTGGGAGAGTAAAAGGGCTTGAAAAAGATAGGAAAGGGTTTTTAGTCACTGATATCTTTGAGGTTATTTTTACCTCATCATTTCCTCCCCTTCCTAAGTCTGAGTAGGTCCTTTTTCTCTTTGTTGAACTGACCCTTTCCAGTATTTCCCCTATTTCCATTTTGTTCTTCACACTTGGCACTAAGATCATACACATCATCTACCTCCTTGTAAAAATCCTTAGGTTCCATAAGAAAACCCTGATGTAGAGTTATCCTTACTTTCCATGTCTCAAAATTATCATCACTCTGAACTGTATTAATATAGAAAGCAGGAGGTGGTGAAACTAGCAAAGGAGGTATGTACCTCATATCGATCCAGTCAGTCTTAAGTTGTGAAAGGATATCATCTAGTGCCACAACTCTTTTGTATGACCACCTAATGTTAAGAGGTGATATTATCTCCCTCTTTTAGAGATATATGGGAAGAGGGGTATACCTTTCCTCACATCCATGCCAGGATTTCCCTATAATATTTTTCCCCTATTCCTAGAAATGGTCATAACATAATCGAAGATTTTTGTTATATTGAGTTTTTATAACCTCCTTTAGCTTAAAATTCAGAAATTTTTCCTTGAAAGAAAAAGGTTTCCTATGTGGATGTCTCATCTTCAACCCAATAGTTTTCTCTACCTGTAGATATTCTTTTGATCTCTCCTGCCAATGAATTTGATTTTGCATTGTTGAGAGAAATTATCTCAACTATACTTCCACAACAAAGAGATTAATATAAAAATATGTACACTCTTCTACAAGTAAATTGTGGATGAAGAATGCACACAACATATATTGTTATTCATAAATTGCACAAATAAAGAAAATTTAATAACACCCCTTAGATGCAAACTAACATAGAATTGATATAACCATTTGCTTAAAAAAAAGCTCCCGCTCCCACTCCTCTGCATTTGAACTTCCTATGTGCATGGTGGACTCTATTTTGGGGGTACCCAATGGTCCCCCTTTGGGCCCCCCCGACCCATGCTCCTCTCTTGTGGGCCCGTGTCTGTCGGGTACCACCCCTGTGGGGACAATGCTTTCACCTATGGGCTTTTTCGAAGATTTTGGCAGTTTTGGGTGAATCTTTGGTGCCGACAGTGGAGATCTCTCTGATTGTCAGTTGGAAAGATGTGCTATCCAATCAAAAAAAAGTCTCCTCCTTGTTTCCTTCTTTACCTAAGGTTATCATAGCTTCTGGAATGGAGTTTGACATTCCTAATTCGATTTGTGATAAGATTCTCTCCTCCATGCAGAATGATATAGTGGGTAGATATTTTTTTCTTATCGTCCAATGGTGGATATGGTTTGAAAATGGGTTGTAGAAAAATGGTGCCTTAAGAGTAGTGTGGAGATCTGCACGATGACTGGTGGTCTTTTCCTATTTAGATTCACAACTGCAGAGGAATTGGTGGTGATGTTGTCATCGGGTCCTTGGGTTTATGGGAAACACAACCTAGCTATGTGTCGTTGGAAACTAGGTTTCAACCCTGCTACAGATCTGAATAAGTTGGCTCCAATTTGGGTGCGGCTGTCGGGCTTATCTCTGGAGTATTGGGATGAAGCCATTTTCAAAGGTATTGGGGATTTGTTGGGTCAATTCGTCGCCACTGATTCTATTACAAAGTCAAAATCCAGGTTAGTCTTTGTGATATTCTGTGTTAATATTTGTGTTGATAAAGTCCTCGTGAACTCTATCAAGTTGTGCTCTAAGTTTGGCAGCTGGATACAGCCAGTGTGTTGTGAAAATGTTGTGGTATACTATCAAAAGTGTGCCAAAGTTGGGCATCTGATTTGTGACTGTAAATCTGTCATCAGTTAGGAGGTTAAAGATAATTGTATTGTGGAAAATCCCACTACTCCTTCTGAAAATATTCCCTGTCTGTCGAATGACTCTAGGCTTGTTCCCCCGAGTGTTTCTCATTCACATGAGGATCCTCTACCTTCACCCACCCCTATCGGTCTACCTTCTGAACTATCTGACCCTAGTGCTTTATTGGAGTTTGTTGTTAAACCCCTATCTATCCATATGACTCAGGACCCTGGCTCTTCGGCTGTTGATCCTCTATTTAAAGTAGTCTCTATGGGGACTTGTGAGGCATTGATTGAGGATGGTTAAATATGGGAGGAAGAGAGCTCTGGTATTATTGATGAATCTAAGGAAAATATGGGGAGTTTGAAGCTTGAGAAAGTTGGGGAAGAAGGGATATGGACAACACCAAAGAAAAAAGGAAGGAAGAAGAAGGCAGATGTAGGAGGTGACTCCAAGCCAAGGAGACCTTCTCAGAGGCACACTAGGACAAGAGAAATGACAAATGAGATTTCCCTGGGAAAGAAGAGGACATTGGATGTGTCAAAAAAAGGTTAGAAATGAGAATTATGTCATGGAATGTTCATGGGCTCAATAGCTCCCACAAACAACATGCTCTAAAGGACTATATAGTGGAACATAAGATTGATGTTTGCCTACTTCAAGAAACCAAAATGATGAAGGTTAATTTTGATAAAATTGCTAAAAAATTTGGCCTAATGCATCTTATGTCTACAGCGATGTTGAAGGTGCTTCGGTGGGTTTGGCTATGCTTTGGAACCCATCTAATTTTTGAGGCTCTGAATTATTCCACTGTAAAAATAGTGTGGGGACCTCGTTCACTTACCTTTGTGAATCTTAGTTTATAACCAATACTTATGCTCCAAATCAGAGGAATGCGAGGAGTATTTTGTGGCATAACATGGTGGCTAAAATTAATCTAAATAGAGGAGGCCATTGGCTTGTTGCTGGAGATTTTAACTCTCCCCTCTTTCCATGGGAAAAAAGTGGTGACCTTTTGGATTACTCTGATAGCATGTCTGACCTGGCTAATTTTTTGAATTCTTCGGGTTTAGTTGATATTGAGCTCTTGGGCCAGAAATTCACCTGGTCTAATAGATGGGTTGGTGGTAACCTAATTCAGGTTCGGCTAGACCACTTCCTCTGCTCTCCTCATTGGACTAATGTCTTAGATGCTAATCTAATAACCTTGCCCAGGACAGTCTCTGACCATAACCCCCTTTTTCTAACCACCAATATTCATTATGTTGTTGGTCCCTTTCCCTTCCGCTTTGAGATAATGTGGAACTCTCATCCTGATTTCAAAAATAAAATTGTTGAATGGTGGAATATTCCTATACAAGGCTCCCCCATGTATAGGATTTTCTTCAAACTTAAACATATTAAAAACATGGTAAAAGGATGGAACAAAAATGTGTTCGGGGATGTGTTTCAAAAAAACAATTTGTTAGAAGGAGAGTTGATGACTTTACAAAAGAAAATGGAGGAGGGAGATGACAGTCAGCAGACTCACAACTAGGAGTGGGAAACCAGGATGGAATGGGAATTGGTTCTTAAAAATGAGGAGGCCTTTTGGAAGCAAAAATCAAGAGTCCAATGGTTGAAGGAAGGAGATATGAATACCTCTCCTTCTTTCATGTTTCAACCATCAAGCATAGGAAAATGAATCAAATTTCTATGGTGACTAATGCTACTGGGGAGGTGATTTCGAATCATGCTCAGATTGGCCTCTGTGCTATTAACTATTTTCAGGAGGCTTATTTGGCCCCAGCTGAGGCACCTAATCTAGCCTTGGACAGTGTGATTATCAACCATCTTCATACCACCATTTCTCAGGAAGATAATTTGGGGATTCTTAGTATTGTTTCTATGGAAGAAGTTTTCCTGGCTACCATTAGCATGGGAGCTTTCTAAGCCTCGGGGCCTGATGGTTTGCCTCCTGCTTTTTTTTAGATTTTATGGGATACTGTGGGTGGGGATCTAGTGCTTGTGACCAAGGACTTCTTCAAATCAGGTAAAATCCTCAAACAATTGAACCACACTTTCATCGCTCTTATCCCCAAGATTAGCGAGCCTCAATCCATGACTGATTTCTAACCTATTAGCCTTTGTAACACCTTCTATAAGATCATTTCTAAGATTTTAGTAAACCATATCAAACCTCTTCTGGATAAAATCATTAGTCCTACTCAAAAGGGTTTTGTCCCTGGGTGACATATTCTTGATGCTACTTTGACCACCCATGAACTGCTCCACTCAATGGATAGATGTAATTATGTGGGGATGGCTCTCAAGCTTGACATCTCCAAAGCTTATGACAAATTTTTATGGGATTTCATCCTGAAGGTCTTGGCTAAGTTTGGATTCAACAATTTGGTCATCAAACTCATAATGGAATGTGTTAATACTATAAAGTACTCTATTATTGTTAATGGATCCCCCTTTGGGTTCTTCTTTGCTGGAAGAGGGATCAAACAAGGAGATCCCCTATCTCCCTATCTTTTTATAATGATTGCAGATGTGCTCAGCAGGAACTTCACTGATCTGCTCTTAGAGGGCTCCATTATGGGAATTAGAGTGGCTTCCTCCCTACATCCGGTTGTTGCGCAAAAATTTGTGGATGACACTTTTCTCTTTGGGAAAGCCACCATGGTGGAAGCCAGGAAATGGAAAGCTTGCCTTAACAACTATGCATCTTTTTTCTGGTCAAAGCATCAATTACAATAAAAGCATAATTTATTTCTTTAACTGCATGCCTAATTTGGAAACCAGGGTGACTGCAATCCTAGGATGTGTCATTGCATCTCTCTTGTTGGTTTACCTTGGGCTCCTCCTCATGGTTAAGAAGGTTCCCACTAATTTTTGGAACTCGATTATGGAAAGGATCCAAAGGAAATTGGCTAGGTGGAAGGGCTCTATCCTAAGCCATGTTGGAAAACTCCAACTGCTCACAACAGCTCTCCAAGGTATCCCCACTTACTTCCTCTCCATTTTTAAGATGCCTAAGTACATTGCTGATAAGTTTGAAAAAATTCAAATGAATTTCCTCTAGTTTGGGACTGAGGAAAAGAAGAAACTTGCTTTGGTGAAATGGGAAAGGGTTTGCTAGGCCAAAAATTGTGGTGAACTAGGAGTCAGGACAATTGTCAACTCTAATAGGGCTCTGATGGCCAAGGTTAGTTGGGATCAGTTAAGGAACACTAAGGATTGGTGTAAAATTATGAATTCCAAATATCTTCAAGATAGAGCTTTGATCAATTGTCTCTCGGAGTCTCACACCTAGGACTCAGTAGTCTAGAGGAGCATTTGCAGCACATAAGGCCTGTTAAAGAAATGGATTAAATGGAAAATGGGAAATGAGAATAGAATTGGATTCTAGGAAGATACTTGGCTAGTTAAAACCCCTCTAACTTGCTCTAACTTTAGGGCTATGATGATTCCGGCTGAGAGATTCTTTGGCATCCATATCAGTGATTATGTTGTTGGACCCCCCGGAGCTAGGATTTGGAGAGACCTTATCCTTTGTTGCCCCCAGTCTCAAGACCTTTATTGTCTGGGTCGATCCCTTGAGGTGATTCTCTGTAGCACCAGGTTTCCATCCTATGATAGAGAGGGTGAGTTTTTTTGGACCTTTGACAAACAGGGGGATCTCTCTGTGTGGTTGGCTTACAAACTACTGAAAAACCATAATACTATTGAGGAACCCTCGAAAAAGATTTGGAATCGCCACATGATCCCTAAAATTAATTTTTTCTAGTGGACGGCTTGTCATAATAGGATTCTTACCCAGGGGGTTTTTGTGTTCCCAATAGATGTTTTCTTTGTAAGAATGGGGAGGAAATTTTTAGTCACCTTTTGTTACACTGCCCGTTTGTTGTCGAATTTTGGGGGCTGGCATTCAAGAAAATTGATGTCCCTGGGGTTATGAGCAAAGATCTCTTATCATTCATTCTGGGTTGGTATGGTCCCTATTCCCACCCTCTGCCTGGTGAAATTTGGAATCAAGTCCCTCTTATTTTGGGTTGGTGTTTGTGGAAGGAGAGGAATAACAGGGTTTTTAGGAATGTTGAGAGGAGCCCTAAGGATGTTTTTGGCATTGGTGCTCAACTCATTGAGAAGAATATCTCTCTCTTTAATGGGAAACTCCCAAAAATGGGGCCGTTGGATTTCAAAATAAGAATGTCCAAGGCATGGCACCAGGGTTTAGAGGCTAACTCTTTTGACAATTCAAAACTCTTACCCAGGAAAAATACTAAATGGGAGCCTCCGGATAGAGGCTGGTTTAAACTCAATTTTGATGGGGTTGCTAAGGGAAACCTAGGTAGGGAAATTATTGGTGGAGTAATTAGAGATCCCAAGGGGGATCTGGTGGTGGGATTTGGTGGAGGTATTGGGTTCCAGTCTTCAATAGTGGTGGAAGCTCGTGTGCTGCTAATGGGCCTCAAAATTGATCTCTCTTTGGGGATTGCTAATCTCCACATCGAAGGAGACTCCAAGTCTATTACGGATTTTGTGAATATAGACAGACTAATTGGTTGGTATAATAAGGATATATTGTTGGATGCCAGATTCCTTAAATATCCAAATTTAGGGATAAAAATGTAACACATATTTTTAGAGAAGGAAATCAAGTGGCGGATGCCTTGGCTAATCTTGGCTCTTGTTGGGACTCCACTAAATGTTAGAGGAAAATGGAAAGGTTACCGCCAAAAATTCAATCTTTCATCGTGAGGGAACAGAGCAACCAAGTTTTGCAATGAATTTAAATCTTTGGATGATGGGAGCTAAATGGGGGGTCCACCTGATTTTATTGGGGGTCTGGTGGATGAGTGTCAACACTAAGATGGCGTACAGGTGGAGGGACTCTGATTTTTTGATTCACTATAGGCTTAGAGATTTTTTCGTGTGTGGGGCATGGATTGGAGGTTCCATGTGTCTGTCCTTTCGACTTGGTGGATGGGTTTGCGTAAGAATATAGTTTTCTTTTGGAGGTTTTCTGAATCTAAAAACATATTGTTTCCAGTGAAAATATTTACTAAATGTCTAAATTGGAAATAAATCTAAATCATACTGGTTTTTGTGCAAATATTTTTATATACAAAAAATAATTCTCTAAATAAAGAAATCTATTGTCTCTTATTTGTTTTCTGTTCAAGTTGTTCTTTATCTCCATAAAAATACAGTCTGATGCATAAAATTTCTTCTAAATTTGATAAAAATAGTAATATGTTTTATGTTCAAGTTAAAATATATGAATAATAGAAAATGGTTAGACTCAAGCATATTAATATTGTGAATTTGGTAAATAATGTTATTATTGAATCTACCTATCAAACTCCTGTAGCTGCGTGTTTCCTCAATCTTGCATGTATATCCTTTGTTTCTGTTACTTTTTGTGTGTGTTTCTCCTTCAAGTTTCTCTCTGTGCTTTGACTGTCTTTCTCTTTATTCTTATTTTCTTCCTGTGTTGCACATGTATTCTCTGTAGCTACCTTCTTCCCCTGCGCACTTCACTCTTCTCCTTTCTTTCTTTCCTTCACCCTCAATCTTCTCTTTTTCCTCTCTTCACCCTTCCTTTGGTCTCTCCTCTCCCTCTCTTCCTTCCACATGCTTCACTCCTCTGCCTTACTTGTGTATGATGGTGGGAAGACTCCTATTCTAATCCCTCTTCTTTCTAGCTGTGCCTTCCTTACCTTATTTCCCATGCACTTGTAGCTATGAATTTCCTGCTCCCTGTTGGCCATGCCCTATCCTCTCTTCACCTCCTTCCCATGCATATGATGGAGGGTTCCCCTTTTTCCTCTCTCCTTTCTCCTGGCCGCACTTCCCTTCTCCCTTCTACTCGCGCATGGTGGAGAGAGATTTTTGTTCTCTCTTTTTACTCTTTTCTTATCCTCCACATGCACATGAGCTATGAAGATCTCCAAACAAAACAACTACTCTCCTCTTTTCTCACATGCATATGAGATAATAACAGTCTTCCAACAACAACTTTTTTTTTTTATTATTCTTAACTCTTCCTCCTCTGTGTAAAAACGGATTTGTCTTCCTCTCCCAATTCATGCATATGATGGATCTAAAATCTTGATTCTCAATTCTCTCTCTTTAACTTTTTGTTAACTATTATTTTTAATTCTCTCCTTTATTCTCTGCTTGAATGTTGATATTTTTAGAAAGTTCGATTCCTCTTCTTTCTCCATTATTTACTTCCTATTCAATTCTCTATTAAGCATGACTAATAGTTAACAGATTTACTGCAGGGATGTATAAAGATGATAGAGTTGGAGTTTTCAATTTCAGTTCAATCAAACAGTATAATTCAATTTTATTTCATCCCTATAATTTATATTTCATAAATATTTCTTTTATTATTTGCTAAAATAAACAAATAGACTAATTAACACAAAATTTACATTATATATATATAAACAATTTTCTCACAACAATAATCAAATTGCCATTTCAAAAATAAAATGCCCTTTTTACAATTAGGTTCAAACAAAAGCATAGCCATGATAACAATTAAAATTTAAACCATTTTTAATCATGCAAATTATGTTCTCATAAACTAAGTGGTGTGTGAGATTCCATCATCCTTAGTAACGTCTAATGGCTAAAATGACTCTACCTGATCAATGTTATCGCCTTCATTCTCGTTCACCTGTTTATGCATTCACTTGCACTCAAATTTTCATCAACAATGACAATCCCCAAATTTCATAATAATGAATTCAAATCATTTCATTTGCATTTAAATTTAAATTTCAATAATCATCTAACATAAACATGCAAATCTCATGATTAATAATTGCAATTAAATAAATGATAAGATTAGTACGTGACAGGGTTTGACCAAGGCAAACCTCTAATTCACTAACCCAACAATTTTTTTTCCCTCTCCTTTGTGTGTGATTTGTAGGTTTAGGTTGTAGATTTCTTAAGGACCAACATTGGAGAAATTTTTTCAAGATCTCAAAGTCTCAAGGAGAACATTGGAGAAGACCTCCAAGTTGCAAATCAAGGTTTTGGATCTAGAAATCACTCAAGAAGGACATAACAGATAGAGAGGAGCAAGAACAAACTTTGAAGCTTCAAAAAATCCTAACTAGACTGATTTTCCACTTCTAGTGAAGGAGTCCCAGTTCCAGTGAAATTTCATATTTTTACAGATTCAGATACCTATTTGGAAAATTCATGTTTCCATATAGAAACCTAGTTTTTGGACTGATTCACACAACTTCGTGAATGAGTCCCACTCAACAATAAAGGAAAAAATTATAGTGTTTCAGACCTCTTTCTAGCCATCTTTAGATTCCCAGCTACACATTTTCCTTTCTGTAGCTTTCTATTATGTTTCATTTACTTTTCTAGGTCATTTTGTAGATCATTACATTGAATTAGGGTTTAGTGTTGCATCTTGAATTTCATTATCTTTTCCAAGTCTAAACCTTGTGGTGAACCCCTTATTAGTTTACTTTCAGCCCCTAGGACAACCCTATTGCACTTGATCTCTTTCTCTTTTGCATTGATATCTCTACGGTTATCCTTGAGTGGAATATCTTGAAATTGGGTGTGCTCTATGTCCCAAACCATATGATAGCACTTAATAACCCCCATTTTAAGAGGTTCCATTTTGGTGAACTTTCTTTTATAATTTAAAATTCTTATTTGGAGTGCACTATCATCCTAGATCTTGCTTGCATTAACATTACATTAGGATTTGCATTGGTTAATTTGCATTCTAGGGTTTCAAATTTTGTATTAGTGAAAGTTCATATAGCTTACATTTTTGCATCTTATTTCATTAAAAATCAAACAAAATTTACATTTGCATCTAAGATACGGATAATAAAACATAAAAAGCATAAAATCCAATAAAAAAATTCTGATTTTTTTGAAAAAATCCCTACAAGGACTCATTTTCCACCTTGGGTGAATCAATCCCTCTACACATTCTGAATTGCATTTTCTAGCATTTAAAGTCCTATTTCTAAGTTTTTGTCTATTTTTATTGCCTTTTTGTTTCAATTTACAATTTTTTTGTTATAAGCATTTCATTGTTCTTAGCTTACATTGCATTTGCATTCACCTTGCATTTAGTAGCCCTTGTATGATTATTTGGTGTCTTGTTTCTAATACTATGGTGAGATTAAGTTCGAGACTCATGTCATCTATTATGGATCTTGGGTTGTCTAGCTCTTTCACTCCTAGTATTGACACTAGTACACTAGGTATGGATAACACCCTTCACCATTTTGTATAGGGTGCTTGGACTGTAAGATAGCATTGAATGCAACCGCATCAGCTATGTCCCATTCAGGAAAAAGTAAGACACCAGCCTGAGTCACAAGTCTTCTTCCCTCCTTAAGAGTGATTCCTTTGAATTCTCCCATTAATTCGTCCTTAACCTCATCATCATTCTCCTGCTCAGACCTATCAGGTCTCGATTCTCTCCTACTCTTGCATTTGTTCTGGTACTCTTCTAGTTTCATCCTCCAAAATAGTTGCAAGAATACAAGAGTCTTTACAAATGCATCATCATCCAAGAATGCCTTACAAGCCTCCATCCTGGAATCTTGTACACATTACCTCTTTACATCCGTGTCAAAAAGCACCAATTGTGTTGATCTAGGAGGGGAAGGGATACCAACCTGCATGTCTTGATCACTCACAATTATCTCATCCATCAAAGTTTCCCACATTTCCTTAACTCTTTGCCTCTTAGGGCTTGGCTCTGATGGTAACACTATAGGATCACCTCTTGGTGGTAAATCTAGATCCACAATCCTTATCCCTCTGGGTGCTCTAATCCTTGGACCTAGCTGTGATGATGCTTGCATGACTTGTTTTCCCTTCTTATCCCCTTCATCTTCATCACTGCTCACATTCTTCTTTCTCTTGTATAGAGGCCTGTCAACTGGTGGCTGATAAGCTAGCCTTGTTTCTTTAGGCCTCACATCTGGTCTTTCTATACCAAAATCTAATTCCAAACTGACCCTCTTGGTCATCAAGGTGCCCATGATATTTTTGAAATTAGCCATTAATAAGTCTATTCTCTTGTGAAATGGAGTGAACTCCATTAATGGATCATATTTTGGATCCATTTTATGTATTATAGCCAACAACTTTTCATATGCAATCCATTTTTCTTTATTCAACTACTGCCTATTCAAATCAAACTCATTTTTTATTAGGTCCTCAGGAAAGTTGAATTCATGTGCAAATTTTCCACCTTTAATTCATTGTCTGAACAATGCAAAGAATCTCTCAGGGTCATGCTATCTCCTAGGACCATTCCTCAAATTGGAGTCATCAAAAAACCTTCCGAAGTGGACCCATCCTCCCTTAGAATAGACAAAATCAGAAACAACAGTGTAGTCAGGGAACAAAGTCCCTTTTCCTCTCTTTGTTAGGTTGTCCTCATGAATACAACCTAATTTTCACATAACTTCGGCAAACCCCATCCTTGATGGTACATTAAAGGGGAGGATATGAGGGGTTCCCTAGAAACCATCCACCCTCAAGACAGTGCCTACAGGGTACAAGATGATATCACCTTAATTGTGACACACTTTCAAATTAGGCTTCCTCACCTTCAGTCGGAGCAATTCATACAAATCTTCAGGGACTCTTGGCACATTTACCACCAATTGAGCCCTGAGTCTAGAGGAAAAGCAGTTATCAAACTACAAAAAGTTGACACCTCCCCTGTTGTAAGACAAATATGCACTCCACACCTATACTAGTAACCTTTCTCCATTCACCTCCTACCTCAACTCCATTTTTCTGAGAAGAAAGCAATATTCTTGTATAGGAACATATGCATCAACAAGGAGTACTAGAAAAAAGGAGTGCCAGTATCCCCCACATGCAGCTTCACCAAACCCTCATGCTTCTTCTTTGACATGAATGATGCAAAGTCATATACCACAAAGAAGTTGGGATGCTGAATCTGGGCTCCCATAAACATGTACTCAACTGACATCACAGTATTAGGGATGAACCCTAAAATCTGGCACAATGAATAAAATGTTGTGAGGAAGTGATTGGAAAAACAGCTCAGCCTGAAAGGCTCTTGGTCATTTGGGCTGATAAGAATTGTTGAGCTGCCTACCCTAGCCAGGTGAGGAGGAAGAAACCTCGATCTGAAAAGAGGCTTTAACCTTTTGTACTCCTCCTTCATCTCCTCAAAATATATTTGGACTAAGAAAGGGCTATACTCAGTCAAATCAAAAATCTATCGAATATCATCTGCATTTATGCTTAGCAGAATTCCACCATCATTATCCCTTATGATCCTTGTCATAGGATCATACCGTGCTGCCACTGCTCTGAGCAATTCAACATCAGGGAACACATTTGGCACTGTTAGTTTCCCCATGTCGTATCTCTAGGAATTAGAGAAGGGGTGAGGTAAGTTTCGTTGTCCATACCACAACCTAAACATTTCAAGACCAGTCATAGGAATCTTGGTATACACAATGTTATAATTTCTACACACTAGACCTTTGCCTAGGGTCTTTACATTCATTAAAACCAAACCACTCTTCTTGTCATTTGTTGACAACGGGAGTTGATCCAGGAAGTCATCATACAAATTCCTCTTCAAATAATCAACATGGCCAGAGTGCTGCTTCGATGGTGTCATCTTAAACAACTAGGGCTTCTTTTAAAAAATCAAATCCTCGAAGAAACTAGGGGTACCCAGAACACAAAAATACAACACAACTATGCAATTCAAATAATTCAAACGAACCAGTAACCCTACAACAATAATTAACAAAACCCCTTGACCAACACAATAGAACCCTTCGCAAAGATAGTCAAATTAACCCAGCAGTTTAGAAAATAACTCACAGGATTTCATGCCTTGCAGAGAACCAAACTTCACGGTGATCACTCGAAAAACTTTATCTCTGGCTCTGAACTTCTTGGAAAATACTTGAATGATTTTGTGATGACGATAGAAAAAGAGTAGATACTTTATGCCGATTGAATTGAGCCAGTAGACGTATTGTCCGCCATTAAATCTCATTTGCATGTTGTACTAATGGCTCCAATTGCATTTGATGCGAATTTAAACTTTAGTCGTTGATCTTTTATTTTTTTCAGATCATCGAATGGCCATCTTCAAAAGGGCTGACAAAATCTCCATGTCAGCATCGAGGGCCCACCACAGAAGGCAGCACCAAAGGAATACACATGGCACCCGCCCGTGATATCGTGATCACTAAATATCCTTACATCTTTGGATCACACGATGGTGGGCAACTGTTGATTCCTACCATCAATGATTGTGTTCACTCACAACAGTCAACAACACCAAACATAAACGTTGAGAATTTTTTTACCAAGATTATAATATCATCGTCGATCTCGAGCACATGCATCTCGCAGCTATTTTAGTAACCCACTTTATAACGTATTTAAGTCTAACACAAATATTAAATGCTTTATTAATCCCTTTTCGACATTGGCAGCTTGGGACACATGGCGCTCGCCTGTGATATCGCAATCACCAAAAAACTAGCAGTGATGTCATCGAGAGATCGTAGGGAGCGGTCAGGATCAATTGTAGGAAGATCGATGGTCATTAAAAACACAGTAGTTAGCAGCACCAAACATAACCGTCGAGAAATTTTTTACCAATATTATAACATCACCATCGATCTTGAGCATGTGCATCTCGCAGTTGTTTTAGTAACCCACTTTATAATGTAGTTAAGTCTAACACAAATATTAAATGCTTTATTAATCCCTCTTCGGCATCGATAGCTTGTGACATGTGGCACTCACCCGTGATATCACAATCACCAAACAACCAACGGTGATGTCATCACGAGATCGTGGGGAGCGGTCAGGATCAATCGTAGGAAGATCGATGTTCATTAAAAACACAACAGTCAGCAGCACCAAACATAACCATTGAGCAAATTTTTACCAAGATTTTAACATCATCGTCGATCTCAAGCACATGCATCTCGCAGCTGTTTTAGTGACCCACTTTATAATCTATTTAAGTCCGACACAAATATTAAATGCTTTATTAATCCCTTTTCGGCATCGGCAGCTTAGGACACGTGACACTTGCCCGTGATATCACAATCACCAAATAACCAATAGTGATGTCATCGTGAGATTGCGGGGAGCGGTCAGGATCAATCGTAGGAATATCGACGATCATTAAAAACACCCCCTGCAAAATAAAATAACTATTATAAGGGAGAAGGTGACATCACCTAGGACAAAGACAAACGATGGCTCAAAGTTGTTCTTAAAGCACGGGGCATGGACCGACCCAGACTTAAGAAATAATAAAGTCAGGTGAAATAACCTTTTTCCATGTGCAGATTGCACGGTCGTCAGATGAAGTGATTTCAATCTTGACCGTTGCTTGCAGACCTCGCAAGGTTTCTGCTAATGTCACAAATATGGTGTGAGGCATGCGAGATGTTGCCATTTGTCACATTTGATGGTGGGAATCAGTTTTTCTCACTGATTGATGATGAAGGCTGGTGCCGACATTTGTTTCCGTACCGACGCATCGTGGTCATTCCTCGTTGACCTCGCGCAATTAAAACTGCAGTTTCAATAATGTTGCGAGGTGTATGATTTGGTGATGCATGGACTCTGATGTTGTGCTCTGATAACAAAGGTGTGGCCCATTTTCATGCTAATGTGGTGCCCGGTAGGTGAATATCCTATCCATTTGGTGACTAGAGGGAGAACGTGGCATTTTCAAACTATTTTGACTAAATCTGAGTTGTTCTCTTGGCCAACATTGTGATTGATCAATGACTCGTATTTAAAAATAAACTAGTATTGTACTATAGTCGTTTTATCTCACGCGAGTGAATAGTAATTGCTGAGTTCGACTCTGCCTTCATAATTAAATGCCAAAATTTGCGAATTACTATTTATGTGTTGTATCTCTACATTGACAAAGAATTGCTTGGTATCAAGTGAAGCAAGTTGCGGTTACGATTTCTCAATTTCTCTGCCCTGGATGTTCTGTGATTGAAACCATAAGTAGCACGTACGCCATTTTTTTTAAATTCAGAAGATTTTATGGTTGCTTTCAGGGCAATTCATGATTGTTTCCTGTTTCTATTCTTGAAGAATTGATTGAATAGATTCGCTTTTAGAGCTTGTCTAGATAATTGCTAGGGATTTTTGAATATTGAAGAATTTTTTGTAAAGGCTACAGGAGAAAATTGTAATTATTTGCTATCTGAAAATAAGCAAACCCTAGTTCGAATTATCATTAGTCTAGTATAAATAGAACCCAAGGCCTGAAGTTCTAGTTTTGAAACCACTACCAGGTCTTTATCCCAAGATATTATTGATTTGTTACAACCCTCTACTAGCAAGAAGCAGGAGGGAAAGTTTTTGTTCTATGGGCCTTGAATCTTGGAAGGATTGATAGACAAGCAATGTACAATTCAAGATGTCGAGTTACCATACACCAGGTGGCAATTGTTCTCCAATTGGGTTGGGAACAAGACTTTGTCGGTTCCTTTGTGTAACCCCTAGAGGTTAGACCTAGGTAAATTGGTGATTCCTAATGTTTATATGAATGTACATCTTTTAAAGGACATTGCTGCTAGATATGACCCTGTGGCTCAAATTGTCAGAATACATGCTGGTGTGCAGATGATTAAGATAACCAAAAAAGAAATTGTAGAGATTTTCAAATTGCATGAATGGAGTAAAGATATGGTTCCTATCGACTTGGAGGTTTTCAGACAAGAATATAGAAGTACTAGGGGTTTGTTCAGAACATCCTTTTTAATACCTCATTTGGAAGTCTCAGGAAGAGGAAAAAATCAAAAGAAGGTAGTAATTAGCAGGAATGAGCCTGAACCTTTTCATGTGGACTATTTCTCCAGTTATTTCAAGAAGACTATTTGTGTTTTATATCAAGTTCTGGGAGTTAGCTTAAAGAAAACCTTGCCTACCGATATTATGTATATGGCAGTAAATCTCCAGCACCCAAGTTTTAATGTAATATATGATTTTTCCAATTATTTGGTAGAGAAGATGCACACGAGTCTGGTAGCCCTAAAGGAGGGGAAGAATTGGGTTGGATTCAGATGGCACTCCTTGTTAATCCACATGTTTATGTATAGGGGTCAGACTATGTTCAAAAAAGATATGGAATTAGAGAAGAAGGAAAGAAACATTGAAATGCCTGTCCAATATTGGACTAGGATTCTTGACATGCTAATAATCACTTCAACCCTACCAGTTGTTAATAAGGGAAGCGCCATGTTTCATGAATTACAAAAACATTGCCTTTTAAACAACAAAGAGGTAAAAATCAACACCACATCGGATAACTTTGTCCCAGTGAATACATTACATCTATATGTTCTACTTAATTTCCATAATCATGTGGATTCATCCTCATTTCATGCAATGCCAACCTATCTATTTAATGTACAAACTTCTCTCCCCATGATTTTGCAAGGAGAGAGTGGGTTATTCGAGAAAGAGGGAGTCATTGATCCTTCTTCATCATCAATTTTCCAAGGGAACAGACCACCATTCTCTCCATTATTGCTCACATCTGTATCACCTCCTGGGTTGGGTCTTCCCCCCTACTTGTCACCAATTTTTTGAACCAAGGAAATCTAAGCATCACATCAAACCCCCTCCTTTTTCCATTAGTATCACAACAAATAATGGCAACAATTCAAGCCATCACAACAGTCAACACATCCACCATTCCCCAAATATCTCAAAGCATGGTTTCCCAGGGACCAAGTATCTTTATCACACCATCCACAACTCAAATCCTAATCACCAACACAACCATTTTGATCACCACTATAGTTAATGTCATTCCCAATCCACTGTCGATTCCACAAAAAGTCAACATGACTAACTCATTCATCACCATGAGTCAGGAAGTTCAATAAACCACTCACCAAAGGGTACTTCAACAAAATCAACAAGTTGCACAGCTGGCTACTCAACAAGCACAAACAAAATTATCCGCACAAGCTACATGAGAAACACAAGTAGTCCAACAAGTGTAGGCTCAGGCTCAAGCCCAACAATAGGCTCAACAAGTGCAAGAACAATACCATGCATAGCTACAAGCAATCCACCAACAAGCCCTACAAGACATTCAGGCACAACAACAAGATTTGTTGGTGCAACAACATCTAGACCAACAACAAGCTTTGTGGGAAAAATAACAACTAGACCAACAACAAGCTTTGTGGGAAGAACAACAACAGGACAATCAACAAGCTTTGTTGGAACAACAACAATAGGACCAACAACAAGCATTGGTGGAACAAATGCAAGAATATCAGCAAGCCTCAAAAGCATAGCAGAGTTTGCAGAAAACCCCCATCAATACCCCACCCATCAATCAAACACCGTGAATGCCTCAAAACACATTCATCCCACCTCTTGATCCATAAAATGATGTTGCAACATAGATCAAATTGCTATCGCAACAAGTGTTGGACCTTCAGTCAAGAAAAACAACCAGAACGTTGGGAAATTTGTGCCCCTATCCTTTTGATAGAAGTCTTACAATGATACCATTCACAATGGGATTTGAAATCCCCAAATTTGATAAATATAATGGGACGGGAAACCTTGAAAAACACGTCAGGGAGTTTCAAGTGCATTGCATGGAAGTTGCATATGATGACACGTATCTAATGCAACTTTTCCCTCAGAGCCTAACTGGTCCTACCATGGAATGGTTCTCTTGCCTACCCACATGCATCAAAAAATTCCAAGAAATCATGGATGCATTAAAAACTATGCATTCAACATGGCTACAAATTTCAGTCTAGAGGAACTATCAATGCTAAAACAAAGAAAAGGAGAGCTACTCGCCTCCTTCTTGCATAGATGGTGATCCAAGGCCAATCAGAGCAAGTGGACCATGCCAAAAGAGCAACAAGTTTGCACAATCATAGCCAATCTAGATGAAAATTTGGTGTTCTATCAAAAAATGCTATGCATCACAACATATGATCAATTGATCACAAAGGTTCTCAATATCAAAACAGCCCTCATTGTGTGAGGGAGCTCATTGACATTTCCTACACAACACAATAATCACCCATCCACCAGTTATAACGATAAACCTCGCACATGGTCAAGGAACAAAAATGTCCCAAACAATGAAGTGGTCGATGCTAAGGTTGTCATTAGTGCCCCCAAGCAAAATATTAAAACCCATCGTCAACCACAGAATCACAACTGGAAAAATGTGCAAACCAATACGATAGCACAACAACAACCACCTTTGAACAACCAAATCAATAACCTGAGCAATCAAGGAGGACCACCTCCTCGAAACAAGTATCCTCCCAAGCAGAAGTTCACAGCCCTTGGGGAGCCAATTGAATCTATAATGAAGAAACTGGTTAAACAAAACCTTATCAAAATTTCCAATTCGGAGCAATATGCGAAACCCATGAAAAAACCACCATGGTACAACAAAAACATCCTTCGTGATTTTCATAAAATCAAAGGGCATACAACTGCTAATTGAATGAGATTGAAAAAAATCATCCAAGATCTCATTGAGGACAAAATAATAAATGTCGAGCAACTTGCTGGTAATCAAGATCTCAAAATATACACGATCTGATGCCCAATCACAATGAGGGAAATAATTGAGGAAATAATCAAGGAAATAATCAAGGAAACAATCAAGGAAACAACCAAGGAAAAAATAAATGGAAACACAAGTATGCTAGTGCAAACCTTGTATATGAAGGTTTCATCGCATGCATAGATGAAATGCTCACTGTCATTAGCATCAAAGGAGCCAACACTGATTGTGAAGCTACCACATGCGGTGGCAAGGTTACTATTACAGGGGCATCACAACCATCTAAGACCCCAATATCAAATACGAAAGTTGTTACCTATGATTATAACATCATTGACTAGCTAAAAAGAACCCCTGCTCAGATCTCCATCATGGAGTTACTAAAAATTTCCACTACCCATAGGAAAATCCTTGATAAAGCACTAGTTGCGTCCACTATCTCTACTAACCTTGATACAAAAAAATTCCAGGCTATGGTCGCTAAAATCATCACACCAAATCTCCTTACTTTCTCCGAACAAGACTTCCCCGCCAAACCATCTCACAACCGTGCACTTCATCTTCAAGTCTTGGTTCATAAGAAAAAGATCAAAAAGGGTCTTGGTGGATGTAGGTGCGGGCCTCAAAATTTGCTTGCTTAAACTTGTAAAGAGCTTGGGAATCTCAGAAGACTCCATTGACAAAAACAAAGGCACTACCATTAGAGCATATGATGACCAGGAAAGAATGTGTCAAGGCACTATTAAGATCCCAATCCAAGTAGGGCCAACTACTATGGAAACCATATGTCAGGTCCTCAACCTTGATTTTCCCTACAACATCCTCCTAGGATACCCATGGATTCATGGAATGAAGGCGGTCACCTCAACATTTCATCAATGTTTAAAATTTTCATACCAGGATGAGGAGGTCACAATACATGGTGATCCAAAGCCATTTGTGTATTGCAAAAACTTGGAAGCCAAGTTTTACAAAGTTCCCCAAGTACCAAAGAATGATGAAGGCCCCTCCACTCCCTATAAGGATCCATGTAACCTCACCTCCACTTCTACGACTGAGACACCTTCCATCCCTAATATATCTGATATCAAGCTCATCATCCAAGATAATGGGTGTGGAGATTACATAATGAGAAAAAATTCTTTTGTTGTAGGAGAGTTACCTCAATCTCCTAGGTCACATGGATGACCCCAATCAGTTGAAACACCTTCCTTTACTTTTAGGGAAGACCCTTCTAGATTCCTTTTTTGGAGGGATCTAAGTCAAGAAAATATGGATGAAAGAGACATTTCAAGCACACTATACCAAGATGAAAGACCCACACCCACCCTACTCATGGATGAAGCTAGCAGAGGATTGCAAATGATGCTTGGTATGGGCTACAACAAAAATGAAAGCCTTGGAAGGAACAATGATGGATGACTAGAGCCCATCATTGTAGAAATACGAATGAGAAATATTGGCCTTGGATGTACCCCTTTGAGTATAACCGTACATGGTAGAAGTACCCCTAGTAGAGCAATCAGGTCTCCTCAGTTATCAACAGCTACCCTTCAACTACCCATATCAATAGGTTTGCCCCTAGATAATTTCACCTTCGACATAACTGAGGTTTGTAGTAGTAGTGATGATGAGGATACCATAGAAGGCCTTCCTATGATATTTAAAGACTCTTCCTTATTATTATTAGATCATCTATCAAGTCAGACCACCATCCCCACAAGATAAACCTAGTTTACCCTCAACTCATCAATTACGAACAACAAGGACCACCGGTTCTAGAAACATTCGAAAATGATGAGGCTCTCTCGAATTTCATGAGACTAAGGGATATAGTACCATACAAAGATCATAGAGCTAGATTCAACATCACACTAGACACACGGGCTTATTATGAGGAGATGATTGAATCCTTCAGTTGCAAAAGCAAAAGAATGAGAATAAGCTCAAGGTCATTGAGTGAAAACCACACTGTGGCACTCTCTAACCATAGAATAGTAAAATTAAAGGATGCATCCAATGGTTAAAACCTCTCTGAGGTGTCAGAGGATGAAGGATTCAATCTCCCCCCTATTTCACTTCATCAAGAGAAATCAACAGTCTTAGCAGAATGGTGCAATCCTCTCAATATGGGAACATAAGCAACACCACACATCACCTTCTATGTTGAGTCACTCCTTACAGAAGAACAAGAAATCTTAGAGTAATTCCTAAGAGAAAGAAAGATGAAATTCGCATGGACCTATGCTGACATGTCAGGTCTCGATCTGGAAGTCGTGGTTCATCATTTAGTTGTTTACCTAGGAGAAAATCTATTAAGACAAAAATTAAGAAAGATGCACCCTCAGATGGCCTTGCTAGTCAAGGTGGAATTATAGAAACTCCTGGATGTCGGTTTCATACGCCCAATTGATTATCCAAAATGGGTGTCCAATCTTGTGCCATTTTCAAAGCCAAATGGGGGCATCCATGTCTGCACCGATTTCAAAGACCTAAACAAAGCATGTCCTAAGGATGAATTTACACTACCCAACATTGATATGATAGTGGACATGATGACCGAACACGAGATGTTATCACTGATGGATGGCTTCTCAGGGTATAACCAGATTATGATACCAAAGGAAGACCATCATAAGAAAATGTTTACTTGTCCATGGAACACCTGCTACTGGAACATGTTGCCATTTGGGCTAAAGACTACGGGACCGATATATCAAAGGGCCATGACACTAATTTCTCTTGACATGATTCACAAAACTATGGAAGATTATGTGGATAATATATTGGCCAAGTCGAGGAAAAGACAAGATCATATAGCAGCTCTAAGTGCCATCTTTGACAAATTGGAGAAATACAAGGTTAGACTTAACCCCAAGAAATGTGTTTTTGGTGTGCAATCAGGAAAAATCTTGGGATATACAGTATCAATGAGAGGAATAGAAGTGGATCATGCCAAGGTCAAAGCGATTCTCGACATGGAAGAACCCAAGACACTAAAATAGCTCAGGGGACTATAGGGAAGGCTCTAATCCATCCATAGATTCATAACACAACTAGCAGACAAATAGATTATGTTTTCTCATCTACTCCATAAGGGAATAGCATACAAGTGGGATGAAAAGTGTGATAAGAAATTTAGTAAAATCAAATAATATATACTCACACCACCAGTTTTGATGCCACCAACCCGAGGAAAGCCATTAATCCTATACATTTTAGCAACCATGGTAGCTCTTGATGCTTTACTAGCTCAACATGATGAAAATGGGAGAGAAAGAGAAATACACTACATCAATAGGATAATGGTAGGGCATGAGCTCAATTACACACCAATAGAAAAATCTTTCCTGGAAGTTGTGTGTTTGCAGCCCAAAAATTCAAACACTACATGCTGGCTCATCAAATCAAGTTGATTGCAAAGATAGATCCACTAAAGTATCTACTCTCTAAGGCCACTCTCACAGGACGAATAACCAAGTGGGTCATGATATTGACAGAATATGATATTGAATATGTAGAGCGCAAGGCTATCAAGGGGTAGGCAATTGCAAACCAATTGGAAGAAGCTCCAGTCTATTCAAAGAATCCACTCATATCAGAGTTTCCAGACAAATCCATCTTTAATCTCAATATAGCTGATCACTGGAAACTCTACTTCAATGGCTCATACATAAAACATGGATCATGGTACTAAAATTTTATAGTGATTCACAACTTATTATCAACCAAGTCAATGGTGAATACCAAACTAAGGATGATGAGCTGACACCATACAATAAGTTAGTAGAAAGCCTCAAATATTCATCCATCGATATCAGCTTTGAGTAGATACCATGAGCTAACAACAGAGTAGTTGATGACATGGCAACAATTGGATCCTTACTGGATATCCCTCACAATGTCCCAAAACATAAATTCTTGGTAGAACAACTTCTCATACTGGCATTCGAGGTACCAAGGTCTAAATTCATTTGTGAAATCATTGGTCCCGGTGATCCCTAGTATCACGAAATCTATACCTAATTAAGAATACGAGTCTTGCCCGCTGACATAACCCCAAACCTTAAATGAGCCTTTGTCAAAATATCCTTATGGTTTTTCATCCTAGGAGAAACCCTCTATTGTAGGAGCATTGAAGGAACCCTATTACATTGCTTAAATCTTGAAGAAGCCCTGCCTGCTCTGATTGAGGTCCACAATGGCACATGTGGTTCACACTCGAGTGGTATGACCTTGGCCAAGAATTTGTTGAGAACTGAGTAAAACTGGCCAACAATGGAAAGAGAGGCACAAAAAATTGTTAGAAAGTGTTTACATTATCAGCAGCATGGAGACCTTATTCATGCACCAACTCAAGAGCTTCATACTATTGTTACACCATGGCCATTCTCACAGTGGGGGCTTGATCTCATAGGAAAAATTACACCCACCTCATCCATGGCCACAAATTCATCATTACCACCACAAATTACATTACCAAGTGGGTCGAAGAAATTCCCGTGACCTACATCACTGGAAAGTAGATATCCAAGTTCATCCTAAACTATCTCATTTGTCAATACAATGTCCCTCAATCCATCATCTCTAATAATGGGACACCTTTCTAAAATCAGGATGTGCATGACCTTTGCCACAAATTCCATATCCAACATTTCTTTTCCACTCCGTATTACCCACAAGGCAATGGCCAAGAAGAAGCTACCAAAAAAAACTATCTTGAAAATCCTTAAGAAAACAATCAATGACTCTAGTCATGACTGGCATCTACAGCTAAATCCCACCTTATGAGCCTACCACACTAGCATTCACATGCAAACAGGTGCCACCCCTTTCTCCTTGGTCTATGGATTAGAAGCATCCTCCTAATCGAGATCGAGATCCCATCATTAAGACTATCATTGCAAAACCTCATTACATATGAGGAATATCGAGTTTTAAGGTTAAATGAGCTGGAGTTATTAGATGAATGGTGCATGGATGCCCTCAAACATCTATAGGTGTATCAGAACCGGCTAAAGCATATCTACAACAAGAATATTAGGAGACGCACCTTCCAAGTCGGCAAACTTGTGCTAAAACAAAATCAGAAGAATGTGCCAAATCCATAAAGGAAAGGAAAATTTGAGCCCAATTGGTTGGGACCTTTCATCATCACAACAAGTTATAAATCAAAGGCATATCAGTTTTCAACACTAGAAGGCAAACCCTTGCAAGAACCCATTAACAACTGTCATCTCAAAAAGTTTTATGCCTAAAAACTTGCAAGGTATAAAACCAAAAAATAGAAAAAAATCAAAAAAGTGTCCTGAAAAAATGGTTACCTTGATAAAAAACTTGGTAAACAGGCATCTTGGTGACAACAAAAAAATCCAAAAATCCAAAAATCCCAAAAAATCAAAAAAATGATTGAAAACAGTAAAGAAAAAAATCATCCTCTAGTGAAAACCACTTTGGTGGCGCTTTGGACAAGTACCTTGGTGAAAACCTGGCAAATAGGCACCAAGCATAAATAAAGCACTCTCCATCCACTAGGATCTCCACAGCCTATTCTATACACTCACTTATTCATTACATTCCATCTATCCATTCAACCATCTGTTCGCAACCGTACCATAACTTGATCTTGTGTTCGTATCATATTCCACCCTAGTAATACTTAGCATATTCTTAAGGTCATTTTGTCCTGCCTTTATCGAAGTAGTATATCACATCACATTGGGGGCATGTTCCTGTACTTGCATTGGATCAGATTCGTGTATATTCTCATGATTATCCTGGAAACTCTCAAAAAATCCAAAACATTAAGAAAACTCTCAAAAAATCCAAAAACATTCGAAAAATGCTCAAAAAATCCAAAACATCAAAAAATCTCAAAAGTATTCAAAAATTCATCATTGAGTCAAGTCAATTGAACTGCATCATCTCTGAGCTTGAATGTAGGCAAGGTTGATCTTTGATCATCCCCAGAGACACCCTAGGTCAGTCCTTTAGGCATTTGTCACAATAATTTGGCAATACTTTTGCCCATCTATCATCACTAAGTCAAATTCAGTCAAACTACGTGGTCTCTCTATGTATAATGTAGGAAAGGATAATCTATGGATCAGCTCCTAAGACCCCTAGGATAGGGCTTTAAGTTACTCTCTTCGTCATAAATCTCAAAAATCCAAAAAAACTTTTAAAAAATCCAAAAATCAAAACAGGCTCAAAATATTTCAAAATCATCAAAAACATCCAAATATTTGAAAAACCAAAATGGTGCACCTGCCTCATCTCGCTTTCACCCATGATTATAATCACCCATAATAAATAAATTGTCACTTTCATCCTTTGGTGAGTTAGTCAGAAGCAAGTCTAGCATGTTCCAAAGTGAACACCTAATCGTCAAAGTCTCAAGTCTAGGTCAGTAAGCAAGCAAGTTAATCAACTCAGAGCATCAATAGCTTATCATCCAATCAATCTCATGTCAAATCCTTGATCACAACATGTCCTAGGATGTATCCTTCCCACGATGGACATAAGCATCATGTATCTCACCTTAGTTTAGCCTTGGCTAGCGGTATGAAGAATATTGACTTGTTTGTTTACTTTATCTTGGTCTTCTAGACTTATCTTATTTTGCGCTCATTCCAAGGACCTCTCAATGATGCCTAAACAAAAAAAAATTAGAGAGAAAGAAATCGGGCAACAATTAATATCTTTTTTATCTATTGTGCTTGTGGGATACTCTTGTAAAATAACTTAGTCATGCGTACATTGTTTGGTTTGTGGTGGGGATGTTTTAGATATCTTGTTGACCACATAGGAAGGCTTTCTTTTCTATGTTTGGTCTAAGATGTTTAGAGTGTCTAAACTACATCCTGAATAAGGTTCTGTATGCTAAGTGTGAACAAGAATACTCCTATCTGATTGTCAAGTCAAATTCCATCCCGGTTCTTTATACCTTAATGCATTGTACCTACATGTGTTATAAAACATAAAGTAATTAGCCCTTTGAAAATCCCAATTCTTGGTAGGTAAATCATCATCATTCTAATGACTTGTTGGATCTCTTTTTCTTCATCTTCATTCCATACTAACATGGTATCATGACAGGTAATTAGAACATTGTTAATACATCTACCCTGCATCCATAAGATCATCAATATAAGTGCACATCATATCATATAGATCATACCACATTATATCATCTCGCATTATCATCATCTTAAGTTATGAGGAATAATATAGATTTTTTATTTTAAGTATCTTAAGAAGTCATTGCATTGAATTTATTTCACATCATACATTGCACAAATCATTAAGGGCATAATGGAAATCACGAGCATATCATTTACATCCATAAATCACTTGCATATCATTAACATTCAAAATGCGTAGAAAAATACAAAAATAAATGCATCAATAATCATTGTCACATCGTATAGAAGCATATATCATATCGCATGAGCATAAAATAAAAGAATTTCATAACATCTCATATGAAATTAATGTACATCCATGGATCATACATTGTAGGACATATCATAAATCAAACCATCTCATATATATCATCAAAAATATACAACTGTCGTGGTACAAAATCAGATCATGTGTACATCAAAATACATGATACAATAGGGGAAATATCAAAGCCCATGAATCAAAAATGGAAAATTGTCTGAGATCAAAGGGCTAGCCCTGTTGGTTGTGCCCCTCACCCTCTGGCCTATCATCATGATCCTTTGGCAGCCCCATCCCTGTCTACTGAGAGAAGTCTAGAACCCGGCTTGCTACTGGCACCACCTGTCTCTAATGCTACAGATAATACTTGACCTCTCTAACTACCTCTTTGTAGGATAGTAAGGAAACTGATCGACCCTGGGATGATGAAGCCATACCCTCTAGTTGCCTTCATTGACCAACCTCCTGATCCCTCTCAGATCGAGCCTGGTCCCTCTCAGTAGTGACTGTCAAAACTTGCTACCAAGCCTGATCTCTCTCCATAGTCAATATCTGAATCTGACCATGCAACTACTAGATCAGTGCATCTCTTTGATTTGGCTACCCTGGTGGCTACTACTATGGGACTACTCTGTCCCCATATATGGGCTGATCATCTTGTATCCGTACCCATGGAGGTGTGCGTTGTGCCTAATCTCTTGAGTGTGTCAGATGAGGAGATGGTCCACCTCCTCCTCTATCCCCATCCCCATCACCATCACCTCTGCCTCCTTGTCCTTTGCCCCTATTGGCTGACCTACCTCTGGGCCTCCACTATGAGTGTCACACCTATACCTATCAATCTCAATGGAGGCCTAAACCAAGCTTTGTATACCTGGGTCACTCCTACATCTACCGACCCCTGATCATATGGCCACAACCTAGCCACTAGTTGTCTGAATGAGGACATTGCCTTAGCTGTCGGGATGGGTTGGCCCACTGCTATCTCTCTCATGCTATGGGCGAAGATCACCGCATACTGATCAACCGACTTGTCCTAAATCTCACCGAACTGTCGGGCCACCCTATCTAGAAGGTACCACTCTATCATGGCATGCTCTCATCCATGCATCCATTTTTCATACCGAGAAAAGAATAACTTCTCTGTATCATTGTACCATGGGCCTATTCCCATCCAAGGCCTCCAAATGAACTCTCTCATCTCATCAAGATTCTATTGCCAATGGGCGATGCCACCTATTCCAGTATGAGTGAAGTGGATCTATTCCTTTCCATACCGCCAGACAACGAGGTCATCAATATCAAGAACAATCAGTGTGACATATGGATGGAGCACTAGAATCCACTCCCATGGCCAAATATGCAGCAAAGTAACTCTAGCCTCGAGACCTCGACTATCCAGGTATGAAAACTCATGTAGATTGCTATATAGGGAAGACAACATCACTGGCCCCTAGGAAAAGCACTCTTGGTGGATGACCATCCGCTCCCATGCCAGTCCCCAACTTGGACTGAAGTATCGGCCCCACTGATCTGGTCCCACAAGATCGGAAATGATGGCTATAATGATCAACCTGTAGGTAAGTGCTATACCCCAGTATCGCTCCAAGTCAATCTATCCATCAGAGAGATGGATCTCATCAACACCCATCACATCAAAGTAGGCATCCCTACCAACATCAGGATCATAAATCACTTTGGATCTATGGATAGGAAATCAGAGGATGTGCCAGATGTCCTCGAGTGTAATGGTGGCCTCACTGGTAGGAAGATGGAAATAGGAGGTCTCACTATGCCACCACTCATCCAAGGATGTCATCATACCCAAGTGTGTCCAAATAGGAAGAACGTACGCAATGAACCAAAGGCCAAGAATACTAAGCTACTCCTGAAGGTACAAGTGCATACCTTGCAATCTACGGAGCACTGACCATCTATGCTCCCTCAAGTGAAGTATGTTGAGGTCCTCCTACACAAGGGAAACCATCGTGTCAAGTCTCGTAAAAAAATTGCCTCTTGCGTTGGATTTTCGCATAAGAAACAACAAATGCAAGGTTGTTTGTGAATGTGGCACAACTTGTAAAATTCTAAACTTTGCCACCACGGTGAAGTTTGAAAAATCTTAAGTCCCTAAGTGAGCCACGTGATGCTATTTTCACATGCAACTAAGTTTGACTATAAACCCTAATCTCCTAACTTGCCCGCGGTGGCACTATTTTCATATGCGATGCAATTTGGAACTGCGCGATGCCGATTGAGCATTTGGAGCGGTGCTATATAGTGTCACTTGACATAAATCTGACCTAAACCCTATTAAATGTGCGTAAATCAAAAAAATTAAAAGTCAGGATAGGGGTACGTACCACGGGTCCTACATCGGTTGGTCGTTGGTGCACTCATACCCTCTCTGACATGCGCCTAGGAAGTTGTCATTATGACATCTTGATTGGGACTCAGAGCTCAAAGTGCAAAATATTCTAAAGGCTAAGTATGCAAATGTATTGAAAGTGACCCCTCAGGGTCTATTTAAGCCTATAAATTAGGGTTTTTTTACCTAATTTGACCATCCAGTTAGGGTTTTGGTCCCCCAATCCCGTTTTTGTCCAATCGAGGACCTTGTTGCATCTTTTTTGGTGTTTTAACACAATTTTTGGCATCTTGGGGCATTTTTGGACCTGTCAGGCACCTTGTCCTCTTTTTTCGCGAGATCATCCAAAACAATAAAAAAATTCATCCAATCTCTCGAGGGGGCAACATATCAGCACAATCCTTCTACTGGGGCAGCAGTGGGGCATTTAAAAAAATTGAGAAATTTTGAACTTTGATCACAATAGTTTATTCTTTGAACCAATGCAACAAGTACATTGCTTCAATGATCAATACTATATGAAGACATGGTCTTATCACATTTACTAAACCCCCTCAAAATTATTAGGCTCAAAATATATATCATAACTCATAAATAGTGTGCAATCCTCCTATGTATTAAGCAAATAATGCTCACACATTTATAAATCCTTCAACTGAATTGCATCATAGGCGAGTTTATCATCATACCAACAACACAACCCGATCATATTATTACATGCCTCAAGGTTCTAAAAGTAAGACTTATCAACATCCACAAGTCCATTGTCGACATTCAAACCATAGCATTCAGAAAAGGCATCCACATCCCAAACAATGTCTTTCACTTTAGGTTCATAAACAAGATTGTCAGCACTCATCATGTTATCACACAAAAAATCTTCAAGTGCAAGTTCATATGAATCACAATATCCTTTTACAATAAAAACCTCATAGTGAGTGTTCAAAACACATTCACTATTGCAAAAATTATCACACTCAACATTAACTCTTGTTGCACCAACATGAAAATTTGAAGCATACTACTCATGAGGAAGACTATGAGTTGTATATCTAGAAAAAATATCCTCATATGCATCTATATGATTGACACAATCACATAATTCAAGTGAAAACTCATTACAAAAACTATCATTAGTTGTACTAACATTTGTCTCTACATTTCCTCTACCATGTACAACTACATCAATGCTAACCTTGTGCAAAAATTGAGGGATAACTTCAAGGCCAACAAAATGAGTAGAAGAAGTTGAAGAGTCAAACAAGAAAAGGGTTCCTTATTAATAAATTGTAACATTACCAACATATGGATGATCCTCATAATCAACTATCTGAACTGATTCATCCAATGAATCTCTTGCATACATATCTCCTTCCTTGTTCATACTACTACAACAATCAGGAGGGTTATATTCTTCACTGTCAAACTAAAAACCATCATCGGTTTCTTCATTGTGGCTACTTGTGGATGATCTTTCCAATTGAAATTAATTTCACACCTTTTCATTTGCATATGATATAACACCATTTTCAAGAGCATTCCTTAAATCAGCAGGCTCCTTTATCTCATCACCATGAAAATTTTCACCAATGCTACACACACTTGTAGAATTGGTATGACCAAGTGTATCATAACACTATTGGTTACACATTTCTTCTTCAAATAATATATTCAACTCATATCCATTATCTTGTTCTTGTGAGCCTTCAAAAGTATTTCCATCATCTTCATTGGAATACTTTTCACTTAAGGAGATCAATTCTACCTCCCCTTCTTGAAAGGAATCACATTCACTAGGGCTGAAAATAGAATTGCAATGCCTTTGATCACTTGGAAAAGAATTATTTTTAGTTGGTTGTAAAATTCCATATACAACACCAATATTTCCATTACGAAGAGAGGTAACTTCATAATTAGCAAAAACTTCTACTACACTTTCATAGTCCATAGATGAGAAAATGTTTTCAGTATCATCTACATCATCGCAGGCTTCATTTGATACAAAAAATTGGCTCTCTATTTCCATATTTTCAAATAAAATAGGGGTGACATCACATGTCTCATTCATCTAATCATGTTTTATATTCTGGACTATGGCTGCAATCTTCATTTTCATTTATCTTCTCTATGGGTTTATCATAAACAAAATCCTCATCACTGCATGATGCATTATTATTGTCTTTTGCTATACCATTCACATCCATTGGACTAATTCTAGAAAATGTACCATCACATAATTGATTTGGGAAATTACTTCCATATTTCTCCATCATTTCTCCAATAACTAAAATCCACTGATATATGCATTAAGGGCTAGGGGGCTTCAAGTGAGTTGGCATAGTACTCAAACCTAGCTCACAATTCTCACAAAATAAATCAATGCAAAATGATTCATCAGGTCTTTCTGATTTTGGTATATCGAAACCAAATTTCATGAATCTATCATGAAAGTCATAGGAGGATTCGTCCTTAAATCTTTCTATATCACACAATGCATCAATATATGATATAGATTCAACCATTTTTTCAGATTTCTCTTCAAAATTTTCTTGGATATGCAGATTTCTACTTTCAAACAAGCACATATTATCATTTGGTATTCCATCAAATTGATCAATGAAAAGTGTTCCAAGATCCCGCCATGAACATATGAAATGCATTGGAAAACTAGAAAATGAATAGTTAGTAGTATCTTCTAAAGTTCGTACAAAAAAAATCATAATTTAGCATCCTCTTCTTCAATTTGACAATCTTTCATTAAATCAACAAAATTTTGTAAATGTCTTGATGTTGATTCTTCAAGATCTCCTCCAAACTTAGGAAAATATTCATTAATTCTTCTTGGGATAGAGTGTGGATAACCCTAAATTTTATTGAAATCTAGAGGGTCATATCTTTCACTAGTGAACACCCTCCTTTGAGGACATGACTATGTTTTAGGAATGACATTAAAACTTGTAGAGGGAGAACTAGAATAAACATACATATTTGCAAATTAACTTTATTCCGTCCACAACTATTCAATACTCAATATCCCTTTATTGTAGTGCTCAATTTAACTAAATAAGGGAACCAAAGTTTTCTAGGACCTTCAATCATGGTCTTCATATATAGATTTATGCTTCTTGAAAACCAAAATATGAAAAATACCTAGGTATGTTGCAGCTACTGCAAATTCTTCTTTATGACTGGAACTATTTATAGATCTGAAAATTTCTTCACATCTTCACCAAGTTCTTTAGTAGATTCACCTCCTCTTTTAAAATAAAAAAATCTTCAATCAATTTAAACATCTTCAATAATGAGATTTCCCTCTTAGTCCCTTTCACCAATAGAGCACCATAGATTGTGAAACTTTCAAGTACCCTACAACAATTTATTTCTCCAAGTATGAACTTCTTCAATATTCAAATCAAATGATCATAAGAACAAATAATATGACTATGATAGGACAATCTAAAGCCAAAGATTCTGGGTTCGATCCCCAGTATAGTCGCCAATCTGTTGGTTCCCAAATCTACAATCAATTTGAATCCTAAAGGGGTGCCATGCCTTATGGTCAAATTCAAAGAGATATTTGGCCAACGAAATCCATGAAACCTTTCTCCCCTACACTTAGGGCTTTACGAAACTCGAGAGGGTGATCCCAATAAAATAATTATGATCCTTTTTGTTAGATTATCAAAAATATTGTAAAATAGATAACTCTCCTTTAATTGTTTAATAGACACGATACCCTAAATATATGGCTAACCTTTTTGGTAATATCTAACTTAAACCTGAGACATATTATGCATTAAGCTCAATATACGACCAAACTCAAAATGGAGATTAAAGTTTATTTTAAGTGTTGATGACACAAAAGATCTCAAGATATTGCAACATTACAAGACCAACACCTAATCTTAGGGTGGAGTCATTTAAACCATGAAATTGAAAATACACCACAATGTTATCTTTGTCATAATTGTGCCTATCAATGATGTCTTACGTCATCAATACCATAGAATTAACCAGAAATACTTAGTAATCTCTACATACAATTGCATAAATCTTCATTCCTGTTAATACAATTTAACATACTCCTTAAATAAGAGTAATAAAAATGAACAAACATTGAGGGAAAGACAAGAAGATGAAGAACAAAAACCCTTGATTTCTTATATTTGAAACTTATATGCAATACCTACAATGGAGAAAATTGGCCCAAAATATCTTGCCATTTATTTATCAAAGATGACAGTGTTGTAATTACATTCTCCATTACAAGATTCAAAAAACCCCAAAACATAAAATAAAACACCTATTTATTTTCAGACCCTATTACAAAAGTATTCCCCTCAGACTACAATGTGAGCCACTCCCTTCAAATGGAGCAAAAAACTACACTTAAGGAAAATAGAATAACCCTAAATGAAGATCCCCAATAGACATATGGCATCTCTCAGCTTCGTTGATCAATAATTGCCTTTAGCTCTTGAATAATTCTCAATCTACACTTAAATTGTCACCTCTTTCATTTTCTTGCCCATGCTACAACAGGAAGTTTTTTTTTACTGTGAAAGACTTCACCTCTTCCTCCATTTTACCTCGCAGCTAAAAATATTCACTCTCCTCATCGAGCTATAAAAAACCCTTTCTCATCCGCTTCTTTCTTTCCTTCACCTTTTTACTCTACAACATAAAATTATTTACCCTACCTGTGAAATAATTTAATCTCCTCTTTTACCAGGCTATGGAAAAACCCACTTTGCCTGTGCATTTTACATTTACATTTCCCAACAAAGAAATTTCTCTTATTTTTAAAATAGTAGAGCCTTTTAATTTTGTTATGGGGCAATATAAAAACTTCGACCCATGCCTTTTATTTTGCACATTACATTTAAAGTATTTAGTTTTTAATGGTTAAGGATTTTAAATATTTTTCATTAGGCACTTCACCTTTATTCACCTTTAAATCATTTTTAACTCACCATAAAAAATAATCCCTTTAAACATTGCCTTCAAATATTTGTCACGGTCCCACCACTACACTATCAACATTTCATATAAAAAAATGCTATGTAGACTTCTTTTATTTATCCCATGGGCTTCACCAAGTTTCAATGAGCATGGAAAATGCTACATGGAGCCTCCCTGCTCCTTCACCAAATAATGCTTAATGTTGGTGGGTCCCCTGTAGGCTAGTGGGGAATGAATTAGATTGGTCCATTCCTACTCTTTTCCAACCATTGATCGAGCTCCCCTATTTTCCTTGCATTCTATTGCTCTTCACGAACATGGTAGTATCGAGAATTTTTTTGTAGTAGTCAATAAGCAACATTATATTCTTCTTATCAAAGTTATGAGAATGTAGGCTCCCACTGCTAGTAGTCAACCGAACATAGAGAGTGCATTCATAAATCCTATCACTTCCTCGACAAACATCAACAATAGTGTGTTCTTAATTTTGAATTGTTGAAGTTGAAGATCTTCGCATTGTATCCTTCAACAAAAAAGTGTAACATGTATTTGAAGGTGCCAAGGCATTGCTCATGATATCCCCACTTCCTCACCATCAAATGGTGACATCAAAATTTTCCCCACGGGCTGGCAGGGAAAGCCTTCTATAAAATGTGTACGAGTCACATATAACAAAGATCAGGTGTTATTGCAAAATAGAATTTCCTCAAACGATTCTGATACATTTTCACTACAAGTGCAAACTGCCCTTAAAATTTAAAACGTGCTTGATGTTCCCATACAACAGGCATCAAACAAAGATGTTTCCCATAGCAACACCTTGTACCTGCATAAATATTTCCTTTGCAATATCAAATTGACTCCCTTCGGCCAGTGCAATGGTAACCCCTACAGCATAAACATTTCCTAGTTTGTGCCAACACTTTATAATGCAGTTCTCGAGCCTCCTCAAGATGTGTAGACACATTCTTTAGATTCCTCCTCTCATGGAGAAAGGCTACAAAGTAATTCCAATTTCCAATTGAAATGTCAACATAAGCATTCTTCGCATCTAATTCACTTTGTGTATCTTAAATTGTTTTCTTTGCTTTGATCAAATCATTGTTCTCTGTTCCATGTTGCCAAACATACATAAAACATTTGATAAGTGTTTATCTACCTTAAATGCATCCCAATCAATTCTAAACTGAATTGCTCTTATTTTTGAGTCTATGTCATGGTTGGTTCATGTAGATATGCATCCGCATAATCAATAAACTTGAATAGTATTAATCTATATAAAATACTTACCTTTCAGTATCCTATAGTTGTTCAAACAACCTAGCAAGATTAAATAGTGTTGTGACTTTATCCCATGGTAACTCAATTGAAACACCACCCTCATTTATTCGATGGAAGAATTCCATATCATTTGCTTGCATAAGGTCGAATAGACTCTGCCTTGTAAATATTTTAGTCCTTTTGGCTCGAGCTATTCGTGGAAATCATATTTGCATGACTATTTTTTTATGTCCCCTTTTGATCATTGCATAGTAATTAACTATCCTTTACTTTGAAAATTTCACCACATGTTCTTTGTGCTCATGTATAATCATAGCATCTTATAGGATTAGATTCCTTAACAAAATCACTACTTTCCTAAGCCAGATAGTGCATTCTTCTATATTGATAAAGGTAGGCTTTTCTTGACTGGTGTATCTCAAATCCTAGTAAGATTTTGAGATAATCCAATTTAGAGGTAATCCAGATTTGTTTCACTATGTCATGATTTTTTTTTTTAAAGGTCTTCAAGACATTAAAGCTTAAAGTAACAATGAGTGCATAGACATTGTATCCACAGTTTAGATCACAAATATTTCCTTTTTGGATCATTTGGACTAAATGTCTTGATATTCCTTTTCACCATAGTTGGACTATCATGTTTTTGGATTGTACCAACTAAGATATTTAAGCCAATGATATGACCTACAATACCTTAAACATTATTATCTAAATTATCCCACTATTTTGATGTGTAATCCACCCGATTTGATCCATAATTATTGTTAGATTTTTTAATAGATTAAATTCATAAAGGCTCTGAAATTACTTCATAGTAGATGGACAAAACTAGAAAAGAAAAGGAATGAGGCACTTCGCACATAGTCCAAGTAATTATTTAATATGAGGCATAGTGGTCTTAGAATAGATATTTTTGAGATTGCATCCTTAATGAATTTTGTAGCCTCCTATCCATCTTGAACATTAATGTTGATATCAAACACAACATTGCTTTCCTTCTCAATAAACTTGACAATTTGCACCCTAGTATCTCAAATGAAATACATTTAGTTGCAATGGAACCTTTTGACAGTACTTTTGCAAGGGCTTGCAAGCCATTTTCAAGGAACTTGAAAATTAGACTTTAAGATAACCACCTGCTTTTTAATTCAAGGATGGTAGCAGCATATGGTGCATGAGGAGAATCAACTGATTTTGTCTTTGTTTCCACTATTTTCTCCTTGCAATTCCATGAACCTTGCAAATATTTTAATGACTATCTTCATCACTCTTAAGCTACCATCATTTATAGTGATTTTCCATGCAATTTCTTCTTGTTCATCAAGAGTAGTAACAAACTCTCTGAAATCCTTACAAACATCATCTATAATAGATTTTTTTAGCTCACGACTCTTAGAAAAATCTTTTGATAACTTGATAAGTATGTCAGCCCTGAGACAATCAATAATTTGAAGTTGTGATGAATTCTTGAGGGCCTTTTGATGTTGATTGCAACAATCAAAATTTGCAAATTTTTGAGAATCCCATTAGAATGTAGATTATTTCAATGAGTAAAGCCTTACCAAACAATAGGGAGAATGGTTACTTTCTTGGCACCAAGATATGAAGTTATAAATGTTGTAGAATTCCATTTTGGAAACAATTTGATTGCCACCATTTCATCATGTGCAGGTTGAAATAGTCTTAAGCTATTATCAAAACATAAAGGTTGACCTATAGTTTCTTGGGTTGAGTAATCTCTTTGATTTCTCCCACATTTTTTCCAAGTGAAGTGAGTCGAGTAGCATCAAGATTATTGTCATTTCACATGCCTTTTCTATAGGCTGCAATATCTCCTTTTTGTTGTATACATTAATAGTTTTACGCTCCCATTTGGGATGCACTAATCTGCATTATTCTGCAATTGAATTCTATTTTTTTTTGTTAGATCCTTGAGTATTTTGTGAGAGCTAGATTGTGTGAGTTATATTTTTTAGAGAATATTATCAACTTGTGAGTGGAGTCTTATTGAATCATTGCTACAAGAGGTCTAAGTGAAGCTAGTAAGCTGCTATTGGAAGGATGTGTGCTAATTTAGTCGAGTGGTTAAGCATATTATGAGGATCTAATCTTTCTTTATTTGTCTTTGTTTATGAAAGATTGAGTTTGAATGATTTATTTGATTTGCTTGAGATTACTTCCAATAGGGAATTATAGCATTTTCTTTGGAAAGGAAAAAGAAGTTGTTTATTCTTTTCTGTGAAAGTTCTTGTAATTACTCCATAATAGGAGAGGTTGTTTGTCATTATTATTAAGTTACTAGGAATGATTAAACAAGGATAGCTTAAGGGTTATTCATAGCTAAATTTATTTGATTATACTAGATAGCTAGTGGGTAACTCATGGAATTGATTATCCATTGAAGGGAGGGAACTTTTTCATATGCTTGTTGAGTAGAAATACCATAGAGTTTGTGGGAAAAGAGATAGGTTATTTTTAGGTTTAAAGATTACCCATTGGAGGAAATACCTATGCATAGATTATATTGGTCTTAAGTCAAATCAAAATAAGTAGTTTAAGTGAATAGGATGACCATCACTCAAAGTACCAGGTGAGAATAGTTTGGCCAGAGTAGTGTGACTACCTTTGGCTCAACTGTCAACTCATTGTTTCCCTGTAGTGCATGCTATTTCAAGATTTTCATACTCGTAGGGAAGATGAATGTATGATTAGGTTTTTATTTGTAGGACACATCACTAAGCTCAAAGTGTTTGTTTTACAAGGTTACTCCACCAATCACTTTGTCGAAGGGTAGGCCCATCTATCAATGATAGATGTGCGGGGGACCACATATGAGTCCATGATTGGAAAATAATCACTTGAGTGATTCTCCTCCTCCTCAGTAGGTGACAAAAGACCAAGATTTGAAAGGTGGATCCCAGACCATCTATATCTATTGCTAAGAATCTCAGAGGAGATCTATGTAATGTATCATGCACCCATTTATATGGAAGAATGTAATCATGAATGATATACTTGAGTTCATTCAATAGGATATCTATGTTATGGAAAGATTTGTTAAATTACAATGTAATGCAATGGAATTTTAGAAATAGTATTATTTCAAATGTGCATGTAATTTACATTATGGAAAGACTTTTTTTTATTTCTATGTTTTGGAATCATGGTTTATTCTCTTGAGCCGAAAAAATTGGAAATTTACAGAGTATAACACTGGGGTTGTTACATCTACCCTAGTGACTATTTTCTATGATAGTGGATACTTTATACACTAGCGTCTAGTTTATATAATAGCGGATACTTTATACACTAGCGTCTAGTTTATACAATAGCGGTCACCTAGAATGACATCATGTACTTTTACAATAGTGTGTACTTTTCATAAAAGTGATCAATAATAGTGAACAATTTTTACACTAGCAGAAAAATTAAACTATCACATGGAATTTTACTATAGCAATAAACTAACCCAGTACACTAGCAGTCATATCCAAACAATAGCATGAAAAACAAGAAATCACTACTATCATCCTAAAAAAAATTGAGAATTAATTACGCAAACGAGAAATGGTGAAAACAAGAAAGGAAGAGGTATATACCCCAAAATCATGCTAGTTGGCCTCCCAAACAAATGAATAGCATTTTCTCGATGTGGGGCACCCTTAATCCTTGCCATCACAAATCGACAATTGTAGCAACAAGATCTCTAGAGGAAATAATTTCCTAAGACTCAGTGCAAACGAGGAAAAATGAAACCCTAATTGTTACCTTGGAAACCCTCCTAAGTTCAAATTTTGAGCACCTTAGAACATCTGAAACCATACATGTGGGTCGTATAGCTTATTTTTTTGTCATCTATGCATCTAAAATACAACGGAACTTTGTCGCGAGCCTAACTAGAAAACTATTTTTCTGGCCAACCTCTCGAGGGGGCAGCCCAACATCGTATTATCTTTTGGTGACCGCCAAGGCATAGTGGGCCATATTAAATATTTCAAATCTTGATCTAAACATTTAATTTTTGAAACAATGCAACTAGTACTTTTTTTCAAAGAGGGGTAACATTTAGACATGTAAAAATGACCTAATGCATATCACATACCCTAAATTGCATTTTTCCATTATCGACATCACTTTCATTAGCACTATTGTATTTCATCTCATTAACATCATTAACCCTATTTTCCTCTATTAATTGAATAATATTTAATTATTTAATTAATTCATTATTGTATCATTAATCTAAATTTATTCCTCGCGATTAATTAAATAAACACAAAATTATTTAATTATGTCACTAATATACCCTATTCATTTGAATCAATTAAATTGTTATCATTAATAATTTAATTAAACCACTTTCTCTTCTCTAAATTTGAATAACTAAATAAATTATTAAAAATCATTCAACATGGTCAACAAACAAATATATCTTTATTTGTTAAAGTCAAAAGAAAACTTGCATATTTCATTTTCAATTTTAATTAATTATCCTCACCCCTTTTATGATTGAGTAAATCATGAACACTGATTTCTCACTCTAATTGGTTGACTAACCCATCTATTTCCTAACTCAACCTAACTTTCTCAATCCCATTAAACACTCAACCCAACTTTCTCAATCCCATTAAACACTCTACCTGACATTTTCAATCCCACAAAACACTCAGTCTAACTTTCTCAATTCCACCAATCATTCCAATCTAATCCCACTGACTATCCAATTAAAATCCTTATTTGGATCAATCAGAGGAGTTAATTGACAATTCTATTTCCTCTTAATGGTTCCTGATTGTTGATCATGATCTTTCGCTATCAAATCTCACTCATTCATCTAAAACCTAAAAATATATAAAACAACCTTCTTCTAAAAAACTATCAGAGAATCTAGAGAATTTGTGTAAAGATATCATGCTAAATTGACTATCGAATTGATATGATTGCATTGCTTGATTCATTGCTTTATAATTGAAAAATGTTGATTAGGTTGGGATAGTGTCTTTTCTTTTATCTCTTTCGTTTGATTTTATTTTTGTTTCCTTATGCTTATTTTCCCCCTTATAGGTGGCTTTTCGTACATCTAAAAACTTGTAGCTTGTAATCATTTCATTCAATTGCACACCTGCTATGTCATCATGTGTTAAGGAAGATTTTATTAAAGATTTACCATGAATGCCAAAGGAAAAAAGGGAAAGCCTTAATGGTAGTCTTTAAATTTATAGAACTTACTTGAAGCCTATACTTGTAAAATACATACCCAACAACATCAATACGTACTAAGCCAACTAGAACAAGAAGTGTCAAGAACTAGCCAAGTGTTGAAGAATTTTTTCTTGCATATTATACCAACCAAAAAAACAAAAATTGTCTTAGTAGAGTGAAATATATTTGATACCTTAAAACAAAGAAAAGAGGAACTACAAAGAAATAACAAATATTAAACAATTATCCTTAAATTGAAGCCTGTACAAAATAAATGAATTATAAATAAATTTTCAAAGCCAGTACACAATAAATGTATTATAAAGAAACCCTTTTTCTTTATGGTAGGTAAAAGGATACCTCCCTTAAATTAAATTGAATTGGCTAATTCCTTACCTCTCTAGTACACTTGTTAAAAGAGAGGTAGTCAAAATTACAATATTTATTTCTTCTGAGAAAATCCAAAAGCATAAATACCTCACCAATTAAACAAAACCAATCTAAAATAAACTAAGATCCTCAGTGTCACTAAATAGAACCCAAATAAATTAGGATGAAAAATCATGCAATGACATTTGCATATTTGTAAAATAGGGAGTGAATGAATACCTTCACACTTGTACCCATCACCACAGAAGTCAGCAGGTCATTGAAAATTGTTGAGTTGAGATTCATGTTGATTTTAGCATAGACATGATAGTGAGAAAATAAAACCAACAAGAATATGGATCAATTTAAAAAAAACATTACCAAGTATGTAAATAATATTTCACCATTTTTCAGTTTCTAAGAAACAATCTCCATTGTCAATCCTACAATGACATGGTCCATTTCCTACCATTGAGCAAATGAATTAAGAGACACTATCAATAGATTTTTCATATAACATCCTTCTCCCACCCAGATACATATATCCCCATATTTGTATTTTATATGAAAGATATAGTTTATGGAGTTATTTACATAGGAACCCATATATGGGACAATCCAAATGCCCAAATACAATATTATTTGCCATCAAGAGTGTATCTGGTGTAGGGTTATTAGTGAAAAGAAACACGTACTAAAAATAACTGTAATAATAATTATAATTTGACAACATTAACAACTCATTTTTGTTGAGGACCTAATTGGAAGGGTAAATTACCTTAGTTGCAACTACTAATTGGTCTACTCTAAGTTTTCTCAATTAGATGCTAGTATTGTTTGGGTGGATAATAGTTGCTACTTCATTAGTGCAACATGACTAAATCCTAGGCTTGAGGTAGACACACTCTAAGAAAATTATTGCATGACGAATGCATGCACTATATTTCACCACATCAAAATAATTCTCATGTTCATGGCCATTACTATGATTATGGTTATGGCCATGGTGATATTCATGACCATGATCATGGTTGTGGTTATGGTTATGATTGTTGTTGTGAATGTGATTTGCACGCTCATTCACATTTGATTCATTGTAACACCCATGATGATGATGATGATGATGATGAGAATGACCACCTTTCTCTCCTTTCAAGAGAATCATGTTATGGAATGTTACAATCAAGAAAGTGCATGTGTGATCTGCTAGCACAAACATGGACACAAGTAGATATAACCCATGAAAGTAAGCACCACCAAGGCTACTTTAGTCAATGGGGAGAATGCAACATTTATGTATATTATCCTCATTGATATCCACCCTCTTTTCATTGCACCAACAATATTTCAAGTATTTCATTAGACATGAGATCTATCTCTATAAATTCCATGACTACCACATAAAATTACACACCCATAGCTATCCCCACATCTATTTATACTAATGTTGGTGCATAAAAAAACAATCCATGAAAACAGAATAATAATTACCAAAAAACCAAATAAAATAAAAAAACTTTAAAAACTCAATGCTCTCATCAATAGAGATAACCTTACCAGTAATATATGAAGCAACTGGTAGGAAAACAAAAGCTACGAGAGAGGAAAATTATCCAAGCTTGGCTATATGATTCAAGGGAGTGTATTTGAGGATATTTACCATAAATTCTTCATTTTTAATAGTTGTGCAAAAAAATATAAATTTCAAGAAGTAGAAGAAAAATTACTACAAAAAATCTTGGATAATAATATGAGCATTTTCAAGATATAACAAAAACTATTTCAAAAAAATCACACTTCGTTAGATATACAAGGAATGTAATATGTCATCTAATGAATATTCAAATTTGTAGACATAAATTAATTTGTAATTAGAAATTAAAATATTTACAAAGATGATAATGGATTTGCATAAAAAAAATTGTTATTTTTACCACTTCAAATTTTCAATAATGTCTTCCTTAGCTTTAAAATGTAGTATCTTATCTTCCATTTAACATAATATAAAAATTTAATCTCTATATATTATTTGAAAACAAGCTAAGCCCAAAAGAATAAATTCTACAACCACTAGTATTTTCATTGATAACTTGAAATATAATGTTTGAAATGTTTTAGCATGTATGTAAGTATTCTAATTCAACATACTTGAGATAAAATTAATCAAAAGATGGGTCACAAACTAAAATATCATCAAAATTCAAAATTAATGGAAGATGTATAATAAATATAATAAATTATTACACCCAAGCAAGGACTAGCTAATCAGAGAAAAAAGCTTCAAGTGCACTAATACCAATTATGTTGCTAGTATCATCTATACTCTGTAGTGCAACATAACCTATGCATCATGAAAAATATAAATTAACAAACACCTGTGCAAGATATTTTGATAAAAATAGATAAGATTCCATGGTTAATATATTTCATCAAAGCACTACAATATGTACTTTGTGTCATTAAGCAAGGGAGAGAAAGAGGGGTGTGGAGAGAGACCCTTTTTACAAAGTGGAATCTTGGTATACCATGGTGACACATAATTAACATGTATCTTGTCACTTGCCCATTCACATGCAATATTTTTTATAATTTGATTAATCGCTCTTGGAGTTCAATCAACACAAGAGTGAATGAAGTTCTATCCATCCCAAATCAGAATTTAGTGAAAAGAAAAAATGCAATTTTATCCATTCTTGTCAACTTATTAGATATAATTTTCAGCAATGCGACTTCTAAAGGGGAATTTTAATTTTTGGTAAGTATTTTTTTTAAGGTAAATCCATAATAGAGAGCCTCAAATTTGACACATTAGATTTTTCAACTTGAATAATATTAAAAAGTAGGAAATAGCTTTCTTCAAAGGTATTTCTTCATTCCTAGGTATTTCTTCATTCAAAGAAAAGTCAGAAAATAAACTCATTCCAAAGTGAAAAATATTAAAAAACCTTTGAAGGAAGGTAATTTTCATAAATGGAACAAAGGGATATTCATTTGGAGGTCTCTATGTATTCATTTTATGGAAATTAGCATAAAGGGACTAGAAAATGGCCTTCAGACAAATGTCCTCTTCTACTCATTTTATGGAAATTACCCTAAAATAAATAGAAATGACCTTTGAAAAAAATTGCTTTCTACTCCTTTTATGAAAGATATCATTGAAGAAATAGAAAGGACCTCCAAATGAAGCTCCTTCTTTTGAATTTATGAAAATTACATTTATTTGATTTTTTTTGTAAATGAAATATCTTCATATGAAGGTCTTTGAATACATTCAACTGAAATTACCTACACCTAAAAAAATATAAAAAAGGACCTTTCCACCTCAGGCCTCAATATTTTCATAGAATTATATATTTCCAACCTTAGGTTGGACCATCAAATGGAATGACTATGATAAGATAATTTGTAGGATGATAGAACTGAAAATAGTATTTACGATGATTATAATCTTTCATATATTTAATTTAATTATATTTATTTTATATTTTATAGTAAACAAATGTTTTTAGCAAACATCAAGGTTCCTATTCCATACAAATGGAAAAACAACAAAATAGATGTAAAAAAAAAATTATATATTTGCACAATAGACATTGATGTCTTTTTAGTTCCTGCTAGAGGTAGGTATACTAATGCATTTCTCTAGTTTTATTATTTTGGCAAGAATCAACCAATTGTATGAAAAAATATCTACACACATAATATTAGAGTTACATATCTATGTTTAAAAAATTATAATTTTATCCTTTCTACAAAAAGAGTTACATTATATGGTTTAGTAAAATCACTTTTTGAAATGTTATTAATTAAAAAATAAAAAAAGTTATTAAAAGTTACATATGTGTCTATGGTAATGGAAAAAGTATCCCTTCTACTTTTCCTTGCTTGTTTGGGCCCTCCTTGTGAATTAAGCTTAATGTTGCTTTGATTTAGTGTTGTAATGTGGTTGAAACATTCACATTAAGTCATGGGACCTTGTGAACTAATGAATTTAAATGGTACCTTTATAAAATGTTGTGTTGTAACTCACTTTCATACTTTTTGAAGGTGTTATCAAATAATTAAACCTAATAAATCTCTTTTTAATAAAAAAAACCCTTAATTATGCCTTATTGGGAGTGTTGTAAAGTGTTGTAACACACTTTCAGACTTTTCTAGGCTTGTCATTTAATAATTGGGCTTTCTTATTCTTTAATTGGCCCTATTTTGCATCCACAAGCCCCATTTATTGCATCCTTTTGAGGATAATCCCGACACCAATCATTAGCAAATCATAATTCAGGTGTTTCAAGTTTGAATGGCCCATATTTAGTGATTTGGGACTCATTCACCACCTTGGGTGAATGAGTCCCACCTAGATATTTTGCTCCCAAACTTGATTTCACATATTTTTAGGCATTTTTAAAAATGGTCCCAAAAATTAAGCCTAGTGGGACTCATTCGCCACCTTGGGCGAATGAGTCTCATGTGCCCAAGAATAAAAATTAATTCAATTTTTTGGTAGGATTTTATTCTCCTAGATCTAATGTCGGTTTGTAGTGTTGTACCTTTAGGAACTCTTGCATAATTGAGTATAAATACAATTTTATTTAATTAATTTTACACCTAGCAAGTTGAATGAGAATTCTTATAACAAGTTTGAGTTCACAAGAGAATTCAAGAGAATCCAAGGGCAGATTATCAAGCATTTTAGAACATTCTTCAAGCATTAATAATCATGTCAAGGACTTCATGTATCATGTTTGTTTTTTAGCCAATAATTCTAATGTAGGATTTTATGATTTAAGCAAGCACTTCATTCAAGATCTACATCCATTGGAGCCATTTCATACATGTTTGTAGCCTCTTATTGCTAGGGTTTGGTGATTTTCAACATCATATTTTGTTCATTCATCATTCATCATTCTCCATTCATATTTTATTTTGTTTCAAGGTTTAATTACCAACAAGGGGTTTGACAAAGGCAAACCCCTAATTCACTAACCCAACAACATTTTTTCCCTCTCCTTTGTGTATGATTTGTAGGTTTAGGTTGCAGATTTCCTAAGGACCAACATTGGAGAAAATTTGTCAAGAGCTCAAAGTCTTGGAGAACATTGGAGAAGACCTACAGGTTGCAAATTAGGGTTTCAGATCTAGGAATCACTTAGGAAGGACATAGTAGATAGAGAGGAGAAAGATCAGACTTTGAAGCTTCAGAAAATCCTAACTAGAATGATTTTCCACTTCTAGCGAATGAGTCCAAGTTCCAATGAAATTTCAGATTTTTACAGATTCAGATACCTATTTGGCAAATTCATGTTCTCGTATAGAAACCCAGTTTTTGGATTGATTCACCCAACTTAGTGAATGAGTCCCACTCAAAAATAAAGGAAAAAATTACAGTGTTTCAGACCTCTTTCCAACCATCTTTAGATTCCTAGCTGCACATCTTCCTTTATGTAGCTTTCTATTCTATTTCATTTAATTTTCTAGGTCATTTTGTAGATCATTGCATTGAATTAGGGTTTAGTGTTGCATCTTGCATTTTATTATATTTTCCAAGTCTAAACTTGGTGGTGAACCCCTTATTAGTTTATCTTCAGCCCCTAGGACAACCCTATTGCAAGATCTCTTTCTCTTTTGCATTGATATCTCTAGGGTTATCCTTGAGTGGAATATCTTGAAAGTGTGTGTTCTCTATGTCCTAAACCATATGATAGCACTTAATAACCCCCATTTTAAGAGGTTCCATTTTGGTGAACTTTCTTTTAGAATTTAAATTCTTATTTGGAGTGCATTATCATCCTAGATCTTGCTTGCATTAACATTACATTAGGATTTGCATTGGTTAATTTGCATTCTAGAGTTTCGAATTTTGTATTAGTGAAAGTTCATATAGCTTACATTTTTGTATCTTATTTCATTAAAAAACAAACAAAATCTACATTTGCATCTAAGATACAAATCATAAAACATAAAAAGCATAAAATCCAATTAAATTTTTTTGAAAATTTTGAAAAAAATCCCTACAAGGACTCATTTTCCACCTTGTGTAAATCAATCCCTCTACACATTCTGAATCGCATTTTCTAGCATTTAAAGTCCTATTTCTGAGTTTTTGTCTATTTTTATTACCTTTTTGTTTCACTTTACAAATTTTTTGTTATAAGCATTTCATTGTTCTTAGCTTACATTGCATTTGCATTCACCTTTCATTTAGTATCCCTTGTATGAGTATTTGGTGTCTTATTGCTAATACTGTGGTGAGATGAAGTTCGAGACTTATGTCATCCCACAATAAAACAATCATTATGGATCTTGGGTTGTCTAGCTTTTTCACTCCTAATATTGACACTAGTACACTAGGTATGGAAAACACCCTTTAAAACTCTTTGACTTCAAGTAGTATGCAAATTGAAATAAGGATTGATAATTTCCCACAAGAAAACATAATTCAAATCCATGAGGACTTAGCTAACCTACAACATCAAGTGAAAAATGAAAACATTTCAACCACTGCCATCCCTACTATAGATAACATTCATCGCATTCTTGAAAGTGAAGATGGGCTTGACCTTGTGAAAAACATAGTTCAAAGCTTTGGAAAACACCTCACCCAGCCACTAGTTGTCCTTCCCCTACAAGCAATGTCACAAGCCAAGAAGGAACTCAAATTCCTCCTCCCACGATAATTGCCTCAATACCTACCTATACCAATCTTCAAGTCTCAACAACAATGCAACAAACTACTAATGTGATCCCTTCCTTGGGTATTCCTGCTAGCATCCCTAGTTCCTATGTTGCATCACATGTCATATCTCCTACCACCTTACCACCTATAAGCATTCCATTCACTTTTCCTTCAAACACATACACCCCTTCACCTTTTTCACTTTTGTCTCATAGCACAAGTAATGACCTTCTCATAAATCAACTCTTCCAAACCATTTCATCCATTCAAAAGCAAGTTTCCACCATCAACCAAAATCAAAATGGCCCACCTACATATTATGTCAAAATTAGTCCATTATCCTTGGAGATATTACGAACACCAATGCCACAAGGTGTAGAGGTGCCTAGATTCAAGAAATACGGAGTAAAAGGAGATCCTTCTAATCATGTTAATGCTTATATTGCCTTATGTAGTGACTTTGTCCTTGATGATAAACTCTTAGCTAAGATTTTCCCTAGATCCTTGAAAGATATTGCCTTGGAATGGTTCTCCTCTTTACCAAACAACTCAATTAGTTCATTCAATGAACCTGTGGAGGCATTTTTTAACCATTTCGAAGTGCATATGACCCCTAAGATGACCTTGGTCGATTTGATGAGATTTAAGTTGAAGAAGATGAAAAGATAACTAACTTTATCTCACCCTATCAATGGATTTATTCCCAAATCAATGTCAAGGTCCCCAAACCTCACCTTCAAAATATGTTCATATAAAATTTACAAAGTAAGATCCAAGTCAAGATTACCATGATGAAATTTCCCTCCTTTATGCACTTGTGTATTGCCCTCTGTGATTATAAAAATTCAATTAGTAGTCAAGATACAAAATCCACTTCTAGTCAAACTGAGAAATCTAAGCCCATAAACCAAAATAATTCCCAACCTTTTAGAAAAAAAAAAGATTCCTTCAATTCAATCTCCCTCAACAAACAACTCAGAAAGTCAATAACCAACTATCTGATGTTAAAGCCATGATACCCTTTAGCTATGGGGACCTGAAAAGACAATTCACTCCATTACCCAATACTCTTCATAACATAATGTCCCAACTTTTAGAACAACAAATGATTACCTTGCCTCCCATCAAAACACCCGATCCTAATAAGCCTTTACCTCTAAGCTTTAGATCAAATACCTATTTCCATTATCATTGACAAAACATAAATGAAACAAAACATTGCAAACATATTAAACATCTTGTGCAAGACCTCATTGATTTTGGTCATCTTTTTGTTGGAGGTGTTAATGATCAAGGAAATAAGTCTATTGCCCCTCCTAACAAAAAATTGAAAATCTTTACCAACCCCATGCCAAAACATAGTATTTCATTTTCCAAATCCAATGAAACTACAAAGAATGATGTGATGAATGTTGACATAAATGATGATAACAATTATTCTATTCAACATGATCCTATAGATAATGATCCTATGTTTGACATGGTAGGATTGATAGATGTCATTCCTTGTAAGGGTCGAACTAAGAATCCTCTTGACATTGCTTTCTCCTCTAAGGATATACTTAAAAATGCACCTAATGGACCTCTTTACATAGACGGTTGTATCTATGAAAATCCCACTAATGGGATACTAATAGATCCTACCTGTGGAGAGAATGTGATCACCGAGGAATTCTTACTATTGGGTATGTGCAGGATCATCATGAAAAAAACAGGCCCTTAAGTGGCAATAAAAAGACAGAAAATCAGAGTTAGACAACTTGACATAAAAATTTGAATAAGTTATCTATATTATTTCAAAAAAATTTAAAAATAGAATCTATAGAAAATTGAATGTAGTTTCTAAAATACTAGACCTTTATTTAAAAAAAATATATATTTGGTGAAAATTTGAAATTTCAATGCAATAGTATTTAAATTTTAAGGTAAAAATAAGAAGTAGGTTTCTGTCTAACCACCCTAACCACAATAAAATGATAATTTTTTTTTATAATATTTTATATATAAGTAGAGGACTCATGTCCCGATGTGATGCATATTTTTTTATAATTTTTTTCCAAGTAAATAATTAATTATGAATTTTTTATTACAACTTTTAAAAAATATAAAACCTCGTCTGTCTAACCACCTTAACTTGGTCAAAAATTCATGAAATTCATTTTTTTTTTTTAATCCTATAGTATGTGAAGCATAGAATGTGACGCATGTTTCAAATTCAAAAAATGTGATACCGTTTGAAAGTTATAGATTTTTTCAATCAGCCTATCAGTCAAGACTTTATTCATAATTCTAATAGAAAATGAATAATAATTATTTATTAAATTCAAAGTAAAGCATAATTTAAATTGGTGGAAAGCTAGGAATATCCTCTAAAAACTCTTTTTGTTTCATCATTTTTGGGTAAAAAAAAATTCGTCATCTACATGGGCCTTCATATGGCTTACATATCACCACTTTTTGGCCCATCATGATCCTGCACAAACCCTTTTGCACGAGCTCTATCAATATATATATGATAAATAAAAATCATGGATCAAGACACACAATGGTTTCGCTTGCCCTACGATGGGATCGATCACTCTTCCTTTACAAATTTGACCGAAAACATTAGATGTCTCATTCTCCATCATCCTACAGTCAGGAAAATTTCATGTGAAGTTAGGCTATCCATGGCTTCACTCCATGAAAGTTGTCCCTTCAGTTGTGCATAAATGATTAAACTTTCCCTTTGACAATGAAATTTTCACTATCCATCATAGTGGCCTTAACCCGATGTCTTATAAAGGTAACTATTCCTTATATTTCTTTTGGCCCGAGCCTATGGAACATTTAAAACCATGATAAGACTTTTTTTTCTTGTCTTATCAAAAATTCAAGGCAAAGAAAAGAGAAGAACTATCCCTCTGAAACATGTCCCCACCCACCACTGAGCCTACCATCCTTGACAAAAAAAATCTTGAACCTAAAGAAATTCCAAATAACCAATACCAACCTAAGAAAAAACCTTCACCTAGATCCTAGAAAAGATAAAGAGGCAATGAAAGCAACCCTGTCACACCTCCTAGAATAAAATAGGTTTACAAAGTCAAAGAGAAAGTGGTCAAACAACCTCCCATGGTTCCTTCTATTCCTCCCCTTAAGGAAGAAAATAAAGCTATGGTTGATCAACCCACTCCTACACAAATGAAACTTGAAAACAAAACTAAAATAAATAGAGGTGCTAGAGAGCGTAGGCGTAGACGTCATGCTATTGCCCACAAGTTACATGAATAATTAAACAAAGAAAAACAAAATTGAAACTTGACTGAAACAATGCATGATGACTCTACTCCTGTCCCAACACAAAACAATCCAATACCACAACAAGAGGAACTCTTCCATGTAAATTATCATTTGACCTCTTGTTATGATTAACTTGGATGATGATGACGAGGTTGCTAAAATTGATGAAGAGGTCCATAATGAATTGAATACATTATTTTCCTTTTCCATGAGCTTAAACAACAATTCTCCTAAAAATAATGATGAACTTGGTAATAATACTACTACGGAACTTGCTATTATCCATTTGGCTAGTTGCCTTCCTTCGGTATACAATGAACATGATTGGGAGGCGGATGACTTGCTAATAGATTGACTTTCCTATGCCTTATTAGTCTTTTGCATTATTTATTTTTCATTTTATTTTGTATGATGTGTGTGATGTGATCTCTTGTGACGTTTTGTTTGATGTTCTCTCTCTCTTTGTGACATTCCTCTATTTGTACCTCCATTCTTTTCTATGTCGTCAATCTTTTCCTTTTTATATTTTTCATTTGCCTTGTGTTTTCCTTTTGGGGATGACACAAGGCATCGAGACATTCATGTCTCTTCCTTGTTGACCCAAAATATTTTCTTTGTCTTTATCTTTTTCATTTGTCTTGTGTTTTCCTTTTGGGGATGATGCAAGGCATACAAACATTCATGGCTATTCCATGTTGACCCAAAAGCTTTTTTTTTTCTTTATCTTTTTCATTTGTCTTGTGTTTTCCATTTGGGGATGACATAAGGCGTCGATACATTCATGTCTCTTCCATGTTGACCCGAAAGGATTTTTCTTTATTTTCATCATTCTTCCAGTTCTATGTGTATTTGGGGAATGATGATAGTTCCAAGCTCTCTAAAAACATTATAGTAAGAACATATTAACCCAAAATCCATATATCCCTTATGTGTTTGGTGTTTTCATTTTGGAACCTCTCTTTTCTTTTTCTCTTACATGCCATGGCTTTACTTGGAAACATATGACTTGGCATAGGACTTTTCAAGTTGACTCTCATGTATTCTTTGTTACCATTTATCATTTTCTACTTTAAATTAATTTCTCACATCATGGTGTTTATCAATTTATTTAAAGTGGGGGCATACATTGACATTATTCTTTTGCATTTTTCTTTTTCATAGTTCATGGTGTAGCCTTCTTAATTTAAAAGATGCATTTTTCACTCTGTGGATGACATTGGCTGTGATGTCCCTCAAGAGGGTGATCTCTCTTAGCATATTATATTCCTCTTGGTAACTTGAAGCGACACACTGCATCCCCTAAGTTGTGAATCTTTTATTCTTTGATTGGTCCTCTCATGGAGACATTAGGCACAATGTTCCCTAAGTTAAGACCTCACATGAACTAAGCAAGACTCCTTGGAACATTCCTTATTTTTTATTTTTTATTTGTAGTTATATGTCCACCTTGCATAACACAACTTGCATGCTTGTAGAGACATCGTTTTTGTTCATGAGCTCCAAGCATACAAAGTTTTTCTTGTATCATGAAGCTCAAAAACCATTTTTGTGGTGCCTTATTAAAGTTATCAGGGGGTGTAAATTTGGTATGGTTTGAGCAAGAAGCCCAACCTAGGCATGAATTTCCCCATAGCCACTTGCATGTGTGTGAGTACATACCATCCATGATTGTATGTTTCGCACATTCTTGAACTTCTCACCCAATGGACAACCAAGAGTTCCATTCCCTCAAAGTGAGTATGCATTTTTTAGAAAAATAGCCTAGATCCGATCCACATCGTGATGGACAAATGGTTGAAGCTTGATCCGACTCTTTTTTTTTTTTTCATCTTTGACAATATGTGCTTGTGCTTTGTTCTTTCTCTCATATCATTCTCATGTGTGTTCTTTTGTGCCTACATTGGGTCACTATGGGATCTTAATCTTGGGGGCTTGATCACCCCTCTTGATCATTGTCATCTTGTCTTACCAACATTGGTACAACTGGACCCCTCTTGATGTGTGTTTGTCTACTTTAGTGTGAGTTTGAAGCAAGTTCATCCTCTCACTAAAGTAGGGGCTAGGTGTGGCAACGAAAAAAGTATCCCTTCTACTTTTCCTTGCTTGTTTGGGCCCTCCTTGTGAATTAGGCTTAATGTTTCCTTAATTTAGTGTTGTAATGTGGTTCACACAATCAAATTAAGTTTTGGGCCCTTGTGAACTAATGAATTTAAATGGTACCTTTCTAAAGTGTTGTGAAGTGTTGTAACTCACTTTCACACTTTTTGAAGGTTTTATCAAATAACTAAACCTAATAAATATATTTTTAATCAAAATAAAGCTTAATCATGCCTTATTTGGAGTGTTGTAAAGTGTTCTAATGCACTTTCACACTTTTCTAGGATTTTCATTAATAAATGGGATTTATTATTCTTTAATTGGCCCTATTTTGCATCCACAAGCCCCATTTACTGCATCTTTTCGATGATAATCCTGACACCAATCATTAGACAATCGTAATTCAGGTGTTTCAGGTTTGAATGAGCTAGATTTAGTAATCTAGGACACATTTTCCACCTTGGGCAAAAGAGTCCCACCTAGATCTTTTGGTCCCAAACTTGATTTTACATATTTCTAGGCATTTTTAAATATGACCCAAAAATTAAGCCTGGTGGGACTCACTCACCACCTTGGGTGAATGAGTTTCGTGTGGTCCAAAATCAAAATTAATTCAAATTTCTAGCAGGATTTTATTCTCCTAGATCTGGTGTTAGCTTTTAGTGTTGTAGTTTTGGGAATTCTTACATAATTGAGTATAAATACAAGTTTCTTTCATCCATTTTACACGTAGCAAGTTGAATGAGAATTCTTATAGAAATTTTGAGTTCACAAGAGAATTTAAGAGCATTCAAGGGTAGATTGTCAAGAATTTTAGCGCATTCTTCAAGCATCATGTTTTTTTTTATCTAACAATTGTGATGTAGGGTTTTATGATTGAAGCAAGCACTTCATTCAAGATATATCCAATTCAAGCAAGAGTCTTGAGATCTACATTCGTTGGAGCCATTTCAAACATGTTTGCAGCCTCTTATTGTTAGGGTTTGGTGAGTTACAACATCATATTTTTTCATTCATCATTCTCCATTCATATTTCATTCTATTTCAAGGTTCAATTACCAACAAGGGGTTTGACCAAGGCAAATGCCTATTCACTAACCTAACAACATATTTTTCCTCTCCTTTAGGTGTGATTTGCAATTCTAGGTTGCAAATTTCCTAAGGAGCAATATTGGAGAAAATTTGTCAAGAGCTCAAAGTTGTCAAATTTTCCATCAAGTCTTGGAGAACATTTGAGAAGACCTATAGGTTGAAAATCAAGATTTCATATTCGAGAATCACTGAGGAAGGACAGAGCAGATAGAGAGGAGCATGATTGGACTTTGCAGCTTCAGAAAAGCCTAACTAGACTGATTCACCACTTCTAGCGAATGAGTCTCAATTCCAGTCAAATTTTATATTTTTACAGATTCAGATACCCATTTGGCAAATTCTTGTTCCCACACTAAAACCCAGTTTTTGGATTGATTCGCCTAGCTTTGCGAATGATTCCCACTCAAAATTAAAGGCATAAATTCCAGTGTTTCAAACCTCATTCCAACCATCTTTAGATTCCCAGGTGCACATCTTCCTTTTTGTAGCTTACTATTCTGTTTCATTTACTTTTCTAGGTCATTTTGTAGATCATTGCATTGAATTAGGGTTTAGTGTTGCATCTTATGTTACATTATATTTTTCAAGTCTAAAATTGGTGGTGAACCCCTTATTAGTTTACATTAATCCCCTAGGACAACTCTATTGCAAGATCTCTTTCTCTTTTGTATTGAGATCTCTAGGGTTATCCTTGAGTGGAATATCTTGAAAGTGGGTGTGCTCTATGTCCTAAACCATACAATAGCATTTAATAACCTCCATTTTAAGAGGTTTTAGTGTGAAAGTAATTTTTTCTACAAATGCACAATTTAAATGGCTAAAATTAACTACACAAAGACCAAATAAACACTCAGGTAGGGCATTAGGAAATTTAAAAGACACAAAATTAAAAAAATAATTTCATGTTAGATAACCTAATTGCATGAAATGGTTGTGAGATTAATGATTGGAATGGCATGCAATCTCTCAAGTTATTTGATTGTGCCAAGTGACAATATATGTTGGCTTGAGAGGGAGATTGTACCCACGACGGTACCTTGGAGTATTGGTGAGTCTTGCTATAAATGACAAGGTTTGTCCTCACTTTAAAGGGGGTGGTTGAGAGGAATTAAGGAATTAAAAATTACTTTTAGGTACCTTGAGCGGACAAGATCCATGTGGGTCTTCTCTTGAAAGGGGAAATCCTTGAAGGCTAGGGTACAAAGAGGGTGAGAAATAAATGGAAAGGGGGTTAGCTTTTCCTAATTATGGATTATGAATGTGCAAGCGTCAAGGAGGGGATTAGGTGAGAAATTAGGATTATGGTTAGTGGGCAAGTGGGAGAGTTGGAGGATGTGAGATGTGAGGAGGAAAATTAAATAAATAGAAATTATTTATTTAATCTATGGGAAAGAAGGGGTAAGGTAAGATAGTTGTAGATAAATAATTAAAATCAATTAGTTAGCTTAGGCTATGACTTGGGAAAATAGAGAATATTAAAACAAATAATGTAATATTATTCAATTAATATAAAATATGGGGAATTAAACTAAATAGGGATAAATTAACTAGATGTGTTAAATTTTGAGTGCCTACAACATAAAAAAAATCACAAATTATTTCTTAAAATTATAATGCATATACATTTGTAATCTATAATGAAATCTCAAAATCACCAGTTCACATCATCTTCAAATTAAATTAATATTTTATTTGCTAAAAGTGTCAAAAATTAAAATTTTGGTTAAAACTATTGATTTCAATGTGCTATTTTGGCTAAAAAGTGGGACACCCTATTGTAGGGACCACCCTAATGGTGAAAATGAAGTTAAAAATTGTTATTGATTATTTTAACTATTAAACTGGTTAATATTAAAATAAAATTCTGAATCACTATACAAAGAGTTAAACAATTTAGAAAGACTTATTAAATTTCTTGTTTGTTAAAAAAAAATCAACAATAGAAAATGGTTAGCAAATGTATTTACATGGTTGAGAAACAACCATTGACACAACCAAGATGTAACTAAATTATAATTTACTTTTTATTGACACAATAATGTTCTTTCAATAACAAGGGCAAGTTTAGGAGCCATTTTTTATGTTATAGGACCTATGTAGATTGAGAAGGAGAATCTTTATGTCTAGCGAATAATTTTGAGACTTCATCAATAGAACCCTTTGTTTTGATGTTTTAGCATAAAATTATATATTAGAGTTGGCATGTGTAATCCTATGAGTGCTAGCATATGGATCTATAACAATAAAAGTTATCTAAAATGATATCCTATATTGTTTTTAAAGAGGAAATTTCATGTTGTGTTAATGGATGAAGAAGGTGGATGAAGTGTCAGGGTGTTTTTTTATCGAAGTATTATTATATTAGCATTCCTAAGTTCAATTGATTGGTAGAAACACACTAGGGTTAGGTTTCCAAAAAGGAAGCTATTTCTCATGTAATAAAATGCATCTTCAAATACATAGGATATGAGCAAACATGAACCCATCTAATACAAAATGTAAGCATGGAAGACTAGTGTCCATATTGTTGGGATAATGAGATGAAATGGTTAGCAGGATCTTAGTAACTATTTTTTGTATTTTTCAAATAGGATGGTATTTTTTAGAGTTCAAAATTAGTAATCAATATGCTTATTATCAATGAGCGCTAAAAATATTATAAAACAAGATGGTAAATACAAAGTATGAACCTATTTCTTTATAAATCCTTGCTAATAAAAAAATAGTGAATGAAATATTAAATCAAACTCAATCTTATTATTGAAGTATTTTTTTTGAAATATTTAGTTTTATGCTAGTGGCAAGTTCTCCATAACCAATAATAGTGATAGATAATGCTTTTGGATTAAATTTTGTAAGTTTTTGTATCAATATTTTACATCACACTTAATAAACTATTATTAGAATGAGGAGAATGAAAAAATATAAATTAAAGACAATATTTTTTAACATAAAAGATAGAAAATATATAGTTCATAAAAGATTAAACAAATTAAACATGTAGTAAATTAAATTATTATAACTATTAGAATGGTGATAAAAATATATATAAAAATTGAAAAAAAAAAAAAAACATAATTGAAAAAATTGAATATATAATAAAATTATTTCTTACCTTCTCTTTTAAATCAAATTTAAAAAATTATGATTGTAATGATCATTACAATAAATCAATAATATTTAAAAATTATTGAATTCTTCTAAAACATTTTCACCCCTCGCAATAGCATATACATGCTCTTTAAATTGGTAATTGAGCATAAAATTTTCCATGAAAAGAGTGAATATAATAGCGTAATTTGTCTAATAGAAACATTTGAATTTAACTAACTTAAATAATAGAGATTGCAGAGAATTACTTTAACATTCCTGTCAACCAGATGAATCAGATGTAGATGTTCATCGACATCTTACTGTAATGGGTAGCCCTACTTTCATGCACATGGTCAATGACACAACATAATTGGGACAACTAATCCCGTCTTCTACCTTAAAACTAAAACCATGAATAATAGAAGCGACAATATATTTCATCTGTATGAATGCCATCTCTTTACCCAGACATATTCGACGCCCTGCATTGAATACTGGAAACTTATAAGGATTGTCTCCCACAAATTCCTCTTCTTTTAAAAATGGTATTCTTGTCATAGTGAAAAAATGTCATGCTTATGTGTACAACTATTTAAAAACAATGTATATACATTTGAGTATTTCATATTAATAATTTTATTTTCTCATAATATATGAAGGATTATCCAAATGTTTTATGATCATTTAATGTTGAATATAAGTTACATTTTAAATAATAATGTGTTGTTTTTATTTAACAATAAATAGATTTTTTGTGTTCAACTATTGGTCCATTTGTGTCAATATAAAAGTTCGAGATAACAAAGATTTATGTTTAACAAAATTTATTGAGATTATTCAGTTTGCATATAATTTATATGTTAAATAAAAATATGATATTATTCTAACAACAAATGATATTTTTTGTTCAAGTAGTAGGGATACCATGATTAAGTTTTAGTTTAATCTTTAAAAATTCAATTTTATTTTGATGTTGATGCCTCTTTGCATGATGGAGAAATATGTTTATACTTAGTTAGAGATGATTGATTTTATTAGTGAAGGCTCCTATGAATTGTCTAAACTCTTATGTTACAAAAGTGATCCATGAGTTGGATTAGATAATAACCATAAGGGAAATTCAATAGTATAATGATGGGAAAGAGTTTATTTCCATCAAAAAGTTTTACAACCTAATTATGTTTAAAACTAGGGAAATCTATGGCAATGTGGCCTTTAAAAAAATACCTACAATACTATATGTAATCCCTCATAAGTTTGGGAATGATACTAACTATGATTAAGAAATTTTTATGTAATTTATATAGGAATATTGTTAAGATGTCTAAATTGACTAGAATTTGAGCAAATGTTGAGTGAGTGAAGCCAAACATGTCTATATCTATCATTAAGAAGCTTGCCAACAAAATTTTAATGGCTTCAAGACATTAACTAAACCACAAATAAAGTGTATTTTTTGTGAAATTATCCTAAACAAAGTTAAGGAAACAAATTTTAGATTTGGTAAATTTTAACTAGAACTTATAAAACCCTAGATTTTTTCAATGTTTACGCAAAAAATATTAAGAATCCAATCTTAAGAAGTATGCCAATGAAATGAGAAATAAATTTTTGTTTTTTTCTTATATTAAACAAGTCTTAAATTAGATCACAATATGTTGCACTAATAACATAATCAACACTAAAATAATAGTTCTTGAATCTAAAAAAATACAAATCATATAATATTGATGTAGCTAAAATAATACTTCTTGAATCTACAAAAAATAGAAATCATATAAATTTGATGTAGCTCAGATTCACCATAATGAAATCTCATTCACAACCTCTTAAGAAAATTTTACTCTAGGGACAAAGGGGTTTATTCCTCTAATCCTTGAAAATAAAGGTTTTTCATCCTTAGATCTGATTTCTTGAACAAAATCACTTCATTTATGACAAGTTTTATGTAGACTAAATTTTGGTGCACTGAATAATAAAATCTCACAATATATCTCCTTTAGTGCATTCAAACAATTTAGGAAATATCCACAGTTTTTTGTTATAACATATTCCTTTGAAATCATCAATATTAATGACATCATAGATACATCATCCATTCAAATATATGTGTGAGGGTACTTAGAGGCATGAGAATTTTTTTTTTTTTCATTATTGATAATATTATGAGCATTACTGGTGTCTTCAATTTGAGTGTCTAGGGTAAAGAAGAGATGGATTTTTTTACTAAAATTATGGCAAGCATTTAACCACTAAATTTATCATAGTATAGACACCTTTATCCTCTATTATTTTAAGTGACTATGTATTTGTAGCTTTGGAATAAACAATTATTTCTAGTTAGAAGAGTTTTATTGGGTACATGGCGAGCCATATCAAGTCACTAGAGAAATCCTAAGTCATGCAAGGAGGTAGATGGGAGTGGACACTATAAAACATGAGAGTTTTGGAGTTTTATGAATTGAGCATTGGGGATGCCTCATAACTCATACCACTTATTAGATATTGATGGTCTAGATAATTACATACGAGTGTAAAGGAGGGGATTCACCACTCTTCATTCTCTAGGACAAGGAAGAGTCTTCATACAGAAAACAATCCTCGATTACCTCAAAGTACAAGCTCAAGTGACAATATGTGAAATAGAGGAAGTATTGCAATGACTTTATTAATTGAAATACTAAGCTAAGAGGATAGAATTAGGTAAACCCACAAAAGTGGTTTACAATTTGAGTGAGGAAGGAAAAGTTGAAAAGAATACCCCATACAAAAAAAATTGCTTTTAGGGGTTCAAACGAACTATTTGGTTCGAGAAAACCAAAATAGGCTTCGCTAGAACCCAGGTTTGAGCGAACCCATTTAATGATGGGGCCCACCATTCTTGGAAAAAATCCAAAAGTGAAGGATTGTGGATAGGGGATTCGCTTGAACCAAGGTTCGAGCGAACCCCCCCTTTCCCCCTTCTCCCCAAAAACCCAAAAAAGTCCAAAATTTTGCACTTCGAAGCTCGGGTTGAGGATGAAAATGGAGGAGACTTCATAGACCCAACTGGATGATGGTAGTCCTCAGTACGAGCTATCCAATGAATATAATTTTAATATGTTTTTTTTTTTATTATGTATTTGTTTTTCTAGTTTTATTAAACATATATTTTTCATCAAAAATCAAGCTCTATGTTTTGCACATGTGGAAAAATAGCAGATTATCAAAAAATAAAATTAAAATATGAGTGCACCAAATATTGAATTCCTTGATCCAACAAAAAAATATGAATTTTGATACATACAAAAAAATTTATATTGTATATGGTCCACCTATGTCTCAATTGTAATTGGTTTGCCTTCCAAACTTGATTAAGGAAGAAATATTTAATAAAAAACTATGAGACCAATTGTAAGCACTAGATATCGTAGTCGCAAATCTAAATTTGAAATAATTCAAATTTTATCCTTCATGGAAAAAATTTATGTTGTATACGATGAGAATCACTCCTTAAAAATGTTGTTTGCTGAAAAAATCTAGTTTTTGAAGGAGATGGAAAAAGAAGTACAATCTGATTCCAAAATTTTTGAAAAAAATATATTTAGAGTCTATAGACAAAATGTCACAAATCACTAGTTTGTGTCATCTTCAAATTCCTCACGTTTTAGCCGCTATAGGTGCCTGAAAGTGAAGATTTACTTAGAAATAAATATTTCAGTGTCCAGTTTGGCCAAAAATTGTAAACCAATATTATGGGATCACCCAATTGTAAATTAGCAGAAACTGGTAAGGAATTAAAAATATAAATTAAAGATATGGAAAGATCTAGATTTATAGATTCTGCCCCCAAGAGGATAGTGTTGTGGCCAACAGACAATAGTGCACCATAGGGAAATTTCTGCTCCATACTATTGTCCTTGTCAATTAGGAGATGAAATTTTAAAATCTCCAAGTACCTAGTTATTAAAATCCAAAAACCTGCACACAACAAGGATGAGGAAATATGTTGGGACTATTTTGGGGCTTGCCTCAGTCAAACCCTCATTTTGGTGTTTCCACCTCCATAGATAACTAAATAGATAGAAATAAATGAGATGTAAAATATAATAGATGGAAGTTGTGATAGAAACAAACCCCGTTATGGAGGAGAGCCCTTATCACAAATAAAATATACAAGAAAAGTATGTATTTGTAAATAGACAAGACAAAGAAAAATAAATAATTACCAATCGTTTTTGGATCCCTCTTAGCTTGATAGACAAGATGTTGTTACCTGCAAGAGAGCCTTGGCTATTGATGAGCTAAGAATCCAATAGGGATTCACTACAAAGAAGAGATGTAGAAGAGAATAGAGCAAGAGAGAAATATTGAGTGAGTGAGAGTGAGAATGAATGAGAATAAGAGTGAAAAGAGGAGTTTTGTGAGGTTGCATAGGTGGGAAGAGTTGTTACACTTGATTCTATCATAATGATGCATGTCATAGGCAAAGTTTGTGAGATTCCCTCATTTAAAACTCAAAAAGAATGAGGGTGTTTCTGCACCACATGGAAATGCACACATTGTGTGGGCATCCAACTCAAAACTTTACAAGAAATGAGCAAACAGATTACTAATTCTTCATCATTTTCACTTATGGAGTTGAAATTATGAAATTTTGACTCATAAGTTTTTATCATTAATTCAACAAGGTGCCTTAAATGCAATGGGCTAAATTCGCAAGTGTGTAATTTCCATGGGGTGCAATTTTATGACACTACATTTTTCTCCCACTTTAGTGAGCTGAATTTTCAAAGAAAAATCAGCTACACTAAAGTAGAAAATAAAATATTAGTTCAAGATCAAAAATTTGAAAATTTTACAGATTTGTGTGAAAAAGGATATTGTAGAGGCCATAGAGGTTGAGAAAATGGATACTCTTGATTCCACTAAAATACGAGCTCAATGAGAAACTACATAGCCAAATGTGAAGTTTCATTTTGAAAAAATCAAATTTAGGTCAATTTCAAAAATCTAAAGAAGCTACAATGGTGAGAAGAATGCTTAAGAAAATTTGATGGTTCAAAAGAAAGATATGATGAAGAGTGAATATATGCCCCCTCCTATTTTTCCCCCCAGCAAGGTGGGGTAAAAATAGGAAGGAGGGAAGTAACATTTTTTCCATGAAAAATGGGCAAAATGACCTATATATGTAGCCCTATATATATGGGTCATTTTTACTATTCATGGTGACGATCTTGTTGAATTTTGTGAGAGAAGAGTCAGAAAAATGCATCATAGACAATATTATGTAGCCCCAAGGATTGAGGAGCTCTATATAGTGATAGCCACACATAACAAGATAGATGAGGTGTGATTTTTTTTGACCCACCTAGTCATTTTGATGTATTTTTTTAGATTTGTATCCTCGATAAGTAGTGCAAGAATCCAACAAACGCGAAGGTGTCCAAATGGCATGTTGTCATTCCAATAGTGTGTTAGTCAACTCTAACCACACTATTGTCTATCCCATGTGCTATTGTCAAGATTTGTTCGACCTCAGACGCTCGCACATCGCGTAGAAATCTATGTGGCATGCCTCCATCCTAGAAGTGAACTTAAACAAAATTTGAAGTAGATTTAGATTTTTTATGATAATTTAGAAGGAACTAACATGGATCTATGTATTTGCAAGCTTGGACTAAGATCTATGAGCATGTTTGTGGAGACGCATAAATCAACTTAGGATAGAAATTTTAATGTTACCCATCCTAACTTTACCAAGGTATTTAGATTTCAACATGACAACCCAATATTTTTCACCTTGAAGGAAGTTCCACCCTATTTTTTCTAGGAGGGCTTGTTAAAATTTTGTAGCCTTCAGATACCTAGGCCCCCAACTCTTTTACGCACGCAAGTTTTTTCCCATCTAACCAAGGCAATCTTTGAATATTTTTTGTTCCTGTCCAGAGGAAATTCCTTTATATTTTCTCAATTTTACATGCTATGCAAGAAGGCATTTCAAACAAGGATAAAAAATACAACAAGATGTTTTTAAGGGAAGGTTTAAGGAGTTGAAGTTTTCCAACTTAACTAAGGAGCTTTCCCTTCCATCCAACAATTTATTTTTGTATTCTTTCAATAATCCCATTCTAGTAGGTTTTTAGGGGATTTTTTGAAATTAGAGGTAATCCAAGGTAAGATGCTAGAAGAATAGTGGATTGGCATCCTAGGATCCTTGTAACTCTATCCTTAGCCAATTGATTAGTATTGGAAAATAAAATCTTACTCTTTGTGTATTTAATGAGCTTTCATGAGGCACAAGCATACATTTCTAAGGTATACTTTCAATGAGTCACTTCCACCACCAAGGATTTTCCAAACTATAAGAGAGGGGGACCAACCACTACAAGGCCCCAGGTCATGGAAGGCCAAGAGCAGTATGGCTGCCCTGACTTACCTCAGTTTTTAAAGGTGTTAGGATGGACAAGATGAGAATGATGAGGACTATAAGGTCCTTTGATCACTCTGTAAGCCCAAGAGTCGAGAGAGTACTAGGCGATTCGGTCTTTAGAGTCAACTCGACATCTCAAGTAGCTCTCTGTCAGAGGACATAAGCACGGTTTTGGGATGATAGTGCGACATGTTGGCATTTGTATGGCTAGAAAACCAAAGAGACAAGATTTAAGCTCTAAAAGGACTAACAACCTAGTTCAACAGTTTCTAGAATGAAAGAACAAGACTAAGAAGAGTGAAATGCATAGATGAATGTGGTAAAGGAAATAGATTACCGCAAGGGTGATGAAGATGATCTTAATCAACAATCTTCTCACCAACTTGCTCCAATATCTCTCCGGCTGCACACAAGAAAGTGAGAAAATTTTGGGGGGATGTATAGGGGTCTGGCTCAGTCAGACCCCCATTTTGGTGTTTTCACCTCCATGGATAGCCAAGTTTGCAACGATAGGAATGATATGATAAAGAAGAGAATATAAGCTACATAACAAAAGACATTACAAAATAGTATGTGCTTACTCAACCAAAATGATAGAGAAGATAAGAGGATCTTACCACCTCCGTCCAAAGTGCTCAAGGCTAGTGGAAGAGAATATGAGAGGAACTCAATCCTCTACTACAATGGTGTTTGTCCTGCACTCGCACTATTAGAGTGATGGAGTGATAAATTGTTGCTATGAAGTTTGAAGTGTTGCTACAAATATTGTGGATGAGTGAATGAAATAGAGAGAATGATCAAAACAGTCTTTCAAAACAGTCTTTCAAAACTTGAGAATGGAAGGAGAGATGAAGAATATGAAAGGAGAAGATGAAAATGGCCATATTCGGGTCGGCTAGCCAAAGAAAGGCGTTACAAGTGCTTAAATTCCCAATAGGAAGTGTAACATTTTTGTAGTCTCCAACCATAGGAATCTGCCAGGGATGTAAGCATGCTACTTGGACTTCTGCACACCGTGTGAGCGTCGTCGACAAAAATGCCTCCATTAACACACAAATAGGGCACCAAGTGTGATGTGAGTAATGGGCTTATGTGGAATAAAGCCTCTAAGTTTTATTTTTTTAAAGTCTAAGGGGGTAAAGAGGAATTTTCATTGGGGGTGAAAATTCACACCTATACATTTTCCCCCCACTTTAGCAAGCATGAGCACTGATGAGTTCTTCTATAAAGAAGAGTAGTAGGAAGTGACAAGGTAAGAGATGCATACCTGAATCGACGAGGAAGTGGATCACGGTCTAGAAAACTCAGAAGTGTAGGAGAAGACTCCATGGTTCTATGGAACTATAAAGATGAAGCACCTCATAGGCTCATGGTCTTGCAAGGAAGGTATCCTTCAAGAAATATCACATGAAGGAAACCAAGAAGATCACTTTACAGACCCGCAGACTTGCAAGGAAGGTATCCCCCAAGAAATCTCAAATAAGGGAGAATGAGCAAAGGGGACTCCGTAGAGTCAGAGTTGGCAACAAGTTTATTCGAAGATAGAACATGTCAAGAAGTGATCGGGTAGGCTAGTAAACAGATAGTCACGTAGACCACCACTAAGTTGAAATTATTTCAAAGGGGTCCCTCAAGAACCCTTCAAAAGGCAGGAGGGTCCACTCAAGGGGCACACTGTTTGAAAAGTAAAGTCTAGTCAGGTTGCCCCCAAGCTAGATGTGAAGATGTGAAACTGATCTAGTCGGGCTACTCCTAGGCTAGCCACCATATAACTCATTGAAGGCTTTCAAAGGGCTCCCTTGGGAACCCAATGTGAAAAGGAGGGGTCCACTCAAGGGACACATTGTTCAAAAGCTAACGTCTTCCTTCTCGAATTGATTCGTCATCAAGGAATATTTTTGAAATATGTTCACTTCATCAAGGAATTCGAAAGGAAGGACATATCTCCATGAGAGGGGTAGATTAAGATTGTTCCCGCTTCAGAGGAAGGTTTCCAAGTCCTTTCTTTATGAACCCATGATGAAGGAAACATGTTATGTTAGGATTTCAATCTGAGGATGCGACTCTAGAGAAGAAATGTGTGAAGGGTCTTGAGGAAGAATTCATTTTACAATAAATGTGCTTTCTAAAGACCAAGTAGTGTAGAAGTGGCGTTGTCACACATGAAAGAGACAACTCAAGAAAAGAAAAGAGAAAGATCAAGAGAAAGCAAAGGAAAAGAGAATGCACACAAAAGGCATAGGGGGATCTGGTTTTGCAAGGTCAGATCTTCCTTTATTTATATATATAATACGTAACTATGGTAAGAGGCAAAAGATCATCAATCCCCAACTAGATCAAGAAGAATGCACAAAAGACAAAGTAAAATAAAAAGTTAGGTCAACATGGAAGGAAACCTAAATGCCCCTGATGCTTTGCATCATCCCTAATTTATCAAAAGTCAATCACAAAAATGGAAGAATGATGATACATATAGAGGAAGGTTTACAACACAAACACCACGCCTATATCCAAGCACCAATAGGGGTGACGAGGGTTATCTAGGCACATATAACACGATCACGGGAGAATCAAACTACAACACACACACACATCTAATCTAAAGATCAAGAAAAGGATCTCCCCCTAACACTGGTCAACCAAAAGGTCGTCAGCTTCCCACTCTAGGTCATGTCGTAGGGGGAAGGAGCTTTCAATCCTCTTGCAAAAAGGTCCAAGGCAGAGGGACCTATGAGGTCTTTTTTGCTCAACTCTTGTGGGTCTAAGGTCAAATTTTTTTTGAAGATCAATGACAAGGTCAGAAATTCATCCACCAAGTTAAACATACACTTAATGAGAGTGCCAAGTTTCACCTCAGTAGACAGAGGAGTTCACACTTGAGGTTCATCATTGGGAGTGGTGACAAATGCAAGGGATGCCGAGATTGGCTTCGTCACTAGGACATAACAAGTCAGTGCGGGGCCACCTTTCAAAGAAGGTGGACTCCTCTTATGTCCTCCATTGTTGGAGGGACAACGCTCTACCTTCTCCTTCGCTAGAAGAGGAAAAATTCCCACATACAAAGCAAGGAAGGTCAAGGGAGATGAGGATAGAACCACAATGGATATGACCGAAGTATTAACCATATCCAGGGGCTTTGAGAAGGGCGAGATGTTCGGGTTGAAATTTGATAGGGGTGGCTCCACCAAAGGGGCGATAAACACCTACACCTTTCTAGGTGCATGCACACTCACAACGGAAGCTAGAAGAGATTCAAAGCTAGGTTGGACAGGGGCGGAAGGAGGGAGAGAGGATGAGACAACAAGGCGTGCGATCATCTCCTCCTCCTTCTTATACAAGGAGGCTTGTTCAACTAGGAGAGCCTTTTGTCGGTGCTTACACTTGTGTGCAAGGTGGTTTCTATGGCTCTTCGAACTAGAAGTCAAAGCTTGCGAAGGGAAAAAAGGTTCCTTCTTAGCCATGGGAGTGTCCTCCACGAATGTTTCCAATGGAAGGAAAGACTCTTGAATGGGAGAAAAAGGAGCAGGTTCAGAAGTAGCAGGAGGAATGGAATCCGATACCTTAGCAATGGGGCTCGTCCTGCTTGGGGGAATGGGAAGAGGTCCTAGGGAAAAGTTCATGAGCCCAAGTTCTTATACCATTTAGATAGTACTAAGGTCTAGGAGACCCATTAAGGAGATCTGATATCCTGATCTTGGGTTTTCATCAAGGAGGCATCATCGGACTCAGCGGGTAGAAACCAGGCTTACTCATCCAATAATCCTCCCAAGAAAGGGGATTAGATGAGGCATCCTGAGAAGGAGCGAGTTTCTCTTTTCCCTTTTAGGAGGAGGAGGTAGCTAGTTGTTCTGCTACATGAAGGGTCAACTTTGGCTATCCCTTGCCTCCATTTTTATACTTCACATAGTTCTTATAAATTAAATCCATTCTTTGTGGGAGAAGACCAACTAGAGTGGGCCAAAAGTGATCCAACAAGTATCCCCCATGACATACCATAGGCTGGTATCTGGTATCATGCACTGAGTACACGGTTCCTTCAGGGGAAAGTTTAAGACACTTATGAATTACAGAGGTGATCTCATTCATGGAAGCTAGCCAAGGTATACCTAGCTTCACTCTGAATAAGTCCGACTTGGCAATAACATCAAAGATCGTGTCTATGTTCCTAGGTCCAACTTGTTGGAGTTGAGAAGATACAACACCACATAAGCCCAAAGATCTCTGCAAGCAAATAACTTGTTACAAGGAGAAACAAAGAGAAGCAACAAAGGAAATGCTCAAGAATGTGGAGCCATGAATTCACACAAAATGTAAAATGAATTAATGATACAAAAGATAGTTTTCAACTACATATAGATGAAAACCCTAAAAAGGAAAACCCTAGGCTTGCACAATAATAATTAATAAAGTAATTAATTATTATGTACCTAATGTTAGCTTAAATGAAAAGAGGTAAAAGGGAACTTTATGTAATTAAACAAATATTGTTTAATTAATAAAGTAAATACCCAATTACTCTAACACCCCCTTTAAGATAGACATAGGGAGAAGCTAAAACCTAGAAGAAGCTATTGAAAGCAAAAGCAATGGGTCCCGGCAACAAGGCTAGATTAGGTACCCATGTACAAAATCAATGCAAACTAAATAAAATGAGGTAAAGGAGAAAACCCAGTGGGAACAAAACTCCTCCCCAAAATAGAATGCAAGGAAGGAATGCAATGCACTAATGAAAGAAGGATAGGAGGTGGATAACATGATACCCCCCATAGACAACTTCTATCATATAAGTACATGTACAATGATCTCCATAGGAGAGATAGAAAGAGAGAAGAAAGCCCCCCCACAATGAAGAAACTCCTGTCACAATGGTAGATACCTGATGTAGAATCCAAAAGGAGATCTTGAAATGGCAAATGATATTCTTCCCCTTAGAAAGAAACGGATCCATGGACCTGTATCGAAGAAAACCTATGAAGAATGATGAACCAATCTGTCTCAATATGTGTGCCATGATAGGATGCTGAAGAGTCTCACTATCTGAACTGAAACAAATAATGTCAAATCCAAACTGATGTGGAGAATACTGAAATGCAACCTTTGAATGCATGGATAATGGTGGGTGAACAGTGATAACCTGACTGTCAAGGTAGAGGAGATGAATGTCCTCAAAATAATCCTCCAAATCTGCAATATAGGACTCAACAAACAAGAAAGATATGTCTGCAACATAAGAGTCCAAAGTAGCTATGTCTGGAAGATGTATGATTCCCTGCTGCACTGAATCAAGAACAATAAGAGATGCTGATGAAGTCTCAGTCTGAAGAGTAGGAACTGTGAGACAAACCTCTGATCCATCAGAATATGTAAGGGTGTCTAAATACTCAAGCTCCTCTAAAGTATCATGATCAAATGGTGTATTCTCTCTCCAAGCAATGGGTATGAGACAATCTGAAGTAGGATCCTCTGGGAATGGAGATAGAATAGGATCTCCATAGATCTCCCAAAGATGTGTCCAAAGTGGGTGAGGACAATCAATGTCTGATATAACCAACACAGTGTCATGATCAACACTAGATAATATAACTCCTGCAATGTGATTTCTAATAATATCCCATGCTAATCTGCCCTCTAAAGTTGTTGGTTCAAGTATGAGATCATACAAATAAGGCAAAATATTAAGCCACCTACAATGTGTAAGTATACCCTTTGCCCATGATTCATAATTACCCCGTTCCAGAAGAACAACTAAAGAATGAGTAGAGAAACCCATGATAACTCTTCAAATGAAAAAATTCAGAGACTAATGATCTCAGCAATGATAAAGCATATCAACATAACCCATCCAACGCAAACAAACCCCATGTAGGAGCCAAGATGACCAAGTAATTGAGCAAAGTGTAAAAACACACAAAGCTGAATAAAAAATATCTGGTAAATATTTTGATAAAATAGACTGTAGATCTGGAAAGAGCAATGTAACACCTTTCCATCGCCTATTTGTTTGCGCAAAACAGACACCATGGCCAAAAGTTATGAATTTTTCAAAAACTGAATTTAGCTTGTAGGAAACGAATTTTCTAGCAAAAAACATTTATTTTTAACTTGATTTCTAGAAAATCTACTCATTGTTTGTAGACAAAAATAAAAACCCAGAAATATTTTGATGCTAGAAACAAAACCCAGAAATCGTTTCTTGATCCAACAAGTAGAATATCAGAAAATGATTTTTTTTTTACTTTCAACCAAGAGAAAAATGATGCATGCCATTTTTTCAACAATGATTTTCTCCAGATCTGTGCAAGATATGCAAAATTTAAAAAATACCCAGTTCAGGTTTTGACGCTAGCTACAAAACCTAGAAAGCGTTTTTCCTGCAAATGAGTGAAAACTGAATTTTTGAAGCAAAAATGATGACAGCTCCAATAAAAAACGGCTTGCAACAAACCCTTATAGCTCCAAAAATATTCAAAACAAGAACAAGCAGCCGCAGATCTAAAGCTCTGATACCATGTTGGAGTTGAGAAGATACAACACCAGAGAAGCCCAAAGATCTCTACAAGCAAATAACTTGTTACAAGGAGAAACAAAGAGAAGCAACAAAGGAAATGCTCAAGAATGTGGAGCCATGAATTCACACAAAATGTAAAATGAATTAATGATACAAAAGATAGTTTTCAACTACATATAGATGAAAACCCTAAAAAGGAAAACCCTAGGCTTGCACAATAATAATTAATAAAGTAATTAATTATTATGTACCTAATGTTAGCTTAAGTGAAAAGAGGTAAAAGGGAACTTTACGTAATTAAACAAATATTGTTTAATTAATAAAGTAAATACCCAATTACTCTAACACAACTAGGATGGACAAAAATATCGACCCATAAGGTTTAAGAGAAAGTCCATCATGCATACGGATGATGGACTTTGTTTTTTAGTACTCCTCCCTTTGTAGTGAGTTCAAGAGTTGTGTCTCTTTCATGATGATATTCACTCTACTTGCGGGGTCGACCAAGACCCCTGTCACAATGTTTCTATTAAGGCATGAGCGTGAATGTAAAGCGGAGAGGGTTTGTCATTAGCTGACATGTCTTGCAAGGTGAATGTTATGTCTAGTGAACCGATCACAAGATGAGGAGAGGGAGTAATAGTAACCATGTTAACATATGCCTTGGGGTAAGAAACAAAATTGGTGGGATTGATAATCATGTTAGTAGAATGCGACGAAAATGGGTCCGTGTATATCTTTAATTGACTATTAGCCTTCGCCATTTATTTTTTCACATTATGTTTGTTCCCATCAAGATGAATAGTACCATCCTCGATGTGATCCTATATCTCATGACGTAGGCGCATACATCGTTCGGTATTGTGTCCATTAACTCGATGGTATTGACAATAAGAATTCACTTCATACCAGTTAGGGTGTGGTTCACTAACTAGCGCAGGAGTTGGTAGGCTAACGATCTTATCCTTCGACAACTTCTACAAGATGGAAGAATAAGATTTTGATAACTTCGTAAACTTTTAGTTGCGCTTGAGGCCTTTGTTATCCACAGCGGCTACTACATTCACAACAACTTTACCTTTTTGAGTGATTGATATGATAGAATTCCCTTTAGGATGGGAGTTTGAGGAAGAACCCCCAAAATAAACTATTGTCTATTGGTACTCCCGTAAAGCTGCACATAGATGCACAAAAGAAGGGTACTTCATAAGGGCGGACTTCTCTTGCCAAGTTATTTGTAAGTTCCCTATGAACACCTTCTATACATCAAAGTTAGGTAACAGATATGATATTTGTGAGAAGAGTGTCTGGTATCGTGCTATGAAGTCTATAATTTTCTCACTATCCCCTTGTTTACACCAAACAAGGTCAGAGAAGGTAATCTTTGGTCTAATATAGGCTTGGAATTGTCGTAGGAAATGGTTCACAAGCTGATCGAATGTAAAGATGGAATTATTAGGCAATGAATAGTACCACTCGAGTGTTGTATCCTTGAGGGATTGAGGAAACAATTTTTCCATCAACGCATCGTGATGGAAAAAAAATTGTTCATCAGGCATTAAAAGCAGACACATGCATTTGCGGGTCCCCTTTACCACCATATTTCTCAAATTTAGGAATCTCCATCCCTTGAAGGAAAGGAGTGCTTAGAATTGCAGCTGACAACAGACTATGTTGGAAGAAGCGTTGGAAGATAGGCTGGGTTGAGGTCTGGGATAGGTTCACCAATTGATTTTGCATCTTCCCCATATTTTGAAGAAGAGTGTTCATAATAGGTTCATTAGAAGGCATAGGACCACTGGAACCACCACCAAAGCCACCGTCATGACTAAGTTTTGTGGAAGCAGCGGGCACACTAACCGAAGGGATCACGTTAGCCATATACACAGATGTAGGGGGCATCAACCTTTCTAACTATCTCTCACATTCTTCAAAGAGGCCACCTTGTACCATGTGACTATGGTTCGAAGGGGCACATGCTTCAACTAGACCAGTGAGACTAGCCAAGAGTTCTATGCATGTTCGATCTTTTCCTACCATATATCTTATTTCACTAATCACTTTGGTAGCCCTAGTCAGCTTTAGGTTTCTTTCTAGGTGATTTTCCAATGCATCTAACCCTTTACTAAGGCTAATGACGTATTCAGAAGGGATATGGATGACCTCATGCTCTTCTATGGACGAGGAGGTCGGTGGCGCAGGAGGGGTAGGGATACAATTAGTTTTGTCAAGGAATCTAGATTCACCCCGTGATACGTGTTCCTACACGGACAAACCAACCGTAGAATTAGAGAAAAGGCAGGAAGTGAAACTAGAAGAGACCTTCATCTTCTCCATCGATAGGTGCCACTGACTTCTTTTGACAATATGCTTGGAGATCGTAGACTGTGTAAGAGAAAAATACCAGAACACCGACGAATGGAAAGACATTAGTTCATGTCAGCTTCACCAAAAATGTAAGAGAGGGGGACCAACAATTGCAAGGCCCGAGGTCACAGAAGGCCAAGAGCAGTATTAATGCCCTAACTTACCTCAGTTTGTAAAGGTGTTAGGATGGACGGGATGAGAATTATGAGGACTATAAGGTCCTTCAATCACTTTGCAAGCCTGAGAGTTGAGAGAGTACTAGGTGAGTCAATCTTTAGAGTCAACTCTGTGTCTTAAGTAGCTCTTTGTCAGAGGACAAAAGTGTGGTTTTGGGATGACAACACAACACACTGCCATCTCATAGGTGCGTTGGCGTCTTTATGACCAGAAAACCAGAGAGACAAGATTTAAGCTCTAAAAGAAGGACTAACAACCTAGTTCAACAATTTCTAGAATGACATAACAAGACTAAGAAGAGTGAAATTTATAGATGAACGTGGTAAGGGAAATAGATTACTGCAAGGGTGATGAAGATGATCTCACACAACAATCTTCTTGCTAGGTTGCTTCAAGATCTCTCCACCTGCACACAAGAAAGCAGGAAAATTTTGGGGGGTTGTATAGGGGTCTGCCTCAGTCAGACTCCCGTTTTGGTGTTTTCACCTCTACAGACAACCAAGTTTGCAATGATAGGAATAATATGATAAAGAAGAGATTACAAGCTATGTAAATAAAAGACACTACAGAATAGTACATGCTTACTCAACCAAAATGATAGAGAAGATAAGAGGAGCTAACCACCTCCATCCAAAATGCTCAAGGCAAGTGGAGGAGAAGATGAGAGGAACTCAAGCCTCTGCTGCAATGGTTTTTGTCCTACGCTTGCACTATCAGAGTGATTGAGTGATAGATTGTTTCTATGAAGTGTGAAGTGCTGCTACAAATCTTGTGGATGAGTGGATGGAATGGAGAGAATGCTCAAAACAATCTCGCAAAACTTGAGAATGGAAGGAGAGATGAAGAATATGAAAGGAGAAGCTGAAAATGACCATATTCGGGCTGGCCAACCGAAGAAAAGCATTACACTTTGACTCCCAATAGGAAGTGTAGTGTTTCTATAGTCTCTAGCCACAAGAATCTGCCAGGGACATAAGCGCGTAGTGCAGACGTCTACACACCGAACAAGCATCCCCAACAGAAACACCTGCACCGACACACAAATAGGGCACCAAGTGTGATGTGAGAAGCAAGCTTATGTGGAATAAATCCTCTAAGTTTTATTTTTTTAAAGTGTAATGGGGTAAAGGGGAATTTGTGTTAGGGGTGCAACTTCACAGCTATATACAAACAAAACAGTGTCATTTAAAAACTATTGGTGAGAGCCCAGAGGTAGTGAAAAAGACATTTTTATCCCTGTAAGAAGTCTAAGGTCAAGCATTTTTTGAAAAATCCTCCCAAGGACTTTGGCCACCATTATGAATAAATAGGGAGAGAGAGGGTCCCCCTATTAAAGACCTCTCCCACTAGAGAAAGATCCCCTAGGAGCCCCATTCCCTAGAATAGAAACTTTGGGAGTTGTGACACAAGCTTTGATCAAATTCAAAATCCTAAACTGCCAAGAAACTTTTTCATAAGCCTTGCATATGTCCAACTTGAGGGCCACTATGGGATTTTTTTTATAATGCATAGAATTGATATTCATGAGTAATCAAAGCTACATCTTAAGAACCTGTCTACCTACAAAAAAACCTTTTTGATTGGGTGAAAATATTTTATGGAGAAGCACCTTCATTCTATTGACTATAAGTTTGGAGAAAATCTTATAAAATGTGTTACATCTACTGATGGGTCTATAGTCCTGTAAAGTGAGAGCATCACCTTTCTTAGGGATCAACACAATGAATGTTGACTTTAGTTTTTTTAGCAGTTTTCTTAATTTGAAGAATTCTCTTGCAACATTAACGAGCTTCAAAAAAATCACCTCCCGAAAGTCATGGAAGGAGGTAGGAGGGAACCTATCAAGGCCAGGGGCCTTGTAAGCACCACAAGAAAACATAACATTTCTTAGTTCTTGGTAGGAAATAGGTTTCCCCAAAGACTTAAGGTCTTGTTGATTGATGATATTGGGAATAATATCAATAAGATCATACATATAAGATACATTTGAGTTATGTTATATGTTATATAAAACTAACATCACTTTTTAAAAATATTGTTAATTATTAAAGATAAGTTATTAAAATTTGCCTATAAAAATTCACAAATTATTCATTTAAATTAAAAATATATATGCATTTATAATCTACATATGAAATCTAAAAAATCACAAGTACACATCATCTTCAAATTTTTATCAGATTAAGTGCTAAAAGTGTCAAAAAGTGAAATTTTGGTTAAAACTGTTGATTTCAATGTGCTACTTTGACTAAAAAGTGGGACATGCTATTGTAGGGATCACCCTAAATGGTGAAATTGAAGTGTAAAATTCTTGATTACTTTAACCATTAAATTGGTTAATAGTAAAATAAAAGTCTCAATTACTATACAAAGAATCAAAAAATTTAGAAAGACATTAGGTTTCTTATTTGTAGAAAAAAATCAGCAATAAGAAATTGTCAACTACTTTATTTACCTTGTTGGGAAACAACCATTGACCCTGCCAAGAGGTAACGAAGTTAAACTTTATTTTTAATTGATACAAGAATGTTCTTTCAATAGCAAGGGAAAGTTTGGGAGCAATTTTCTTATGTTGCAGGACCTATGTAGTTTAGAAGGAGAAATACTATCTGTAGGGAAAGTTTAGGAGCCTTTATCAATAGATCCCTTTATTTTAATGTTTTAGCATAGAATTAGTTATTATTGGTGGCATGTGTAATCTTATGAGTGCTAGTGTATGAGTCTACAACAATAGAGGTTATGTGTGAAGCGATACCCTAGATATTTCTTTTAAAGAGGAAATTTCATGATGTGTTAAATGTTGAAGAGGGTGGATGAAGTGGCTAGGATTTTCTTTTATCGAAGTCTTATATATAAGCATGCCTATATTTAATTAATTGTTAGAAACACATTAGGGTTAGGGTTTCGTAAAGGAGGTTATTTCACATGCAAGAAAATGTATTTTAGAATACATGGGATATGAGCATACATGAACCTATCTAATAGACAATGTAAGCATGGTGTTCATATTGTTGGGATAATGAGATAGAATGGTTAATAGGGTCTTAGTAAATTTGTCTTGTGCAAATGGGATGAAGTGTTTCTAGAGGTAAAAAATAGTAATCAATATGTTTATTATCAAGACCCCAAAAAATATTACAAAATGGGATGGTAAATACAAAGTATGCACCTATTTCTCTATAAATCCTTGCTAATAAAAAACATCAAATGAAATATTAAATCAAACTCAATCTTATTACTAAAATATTATTTTCAAATATTTAGTTTCATACTTGACATAAGTTCTTCATAACCCATACTAGTATAGACAATAATTTTGATTAAATCGTGTAAGTTTGTGTGTCAACATTTTACATCACACTTAATAATCTATATTATTGATGAAAATAAAAAAATATATATATATTAAACATGTATTAAATTAAAATGATTAAATTATTATAACTATTATATTGATTAATAAAATTATATATACTTAATCACATGAGTTAAAAGAAAGACAAAAGACTTTTTTTTAAAATTGAATATATAATAAAATAATTTCTTACCTTCTATTTTACATCAAATCCACAAAATTATAATTATACAGATTATTACAATAAATCAATGATCGTTTAAAAATTATTAAATTCTTCTAAAACATTTTCACCCCTCGCTATAGGGTATACATGGTCTTTAAATTGGTAGTTCAGCATAAAATTTTCCATCAGAAGAGTGAATATAAGAATATAATAACGTAATTTGTCTTATAAAAACAGCTTTGACTTTAACTAACTCAAATAAAACAGATTTCAGAGAATTACTTTAACATTCCTGTCAAGCAGATGCATCAGATGCAGATGTTCATCGACATTTTACTGTAATGGGAAGCCCTGCTTTCATGCGCATGGTCAATGACACAACATAATCGGGACAACTAATCCCATCTTCTACCTCAAAACTGAAACCATGAATAATAGAAGCTACAATAGATTTCATCTGTATGAATGCCATCTCTTTACCCAGACATATTCGAGGTCCTGCGTTGAATACTGGAAACTTGTAAGGATTGTCTCCCACAAATTCCCCTTCTTTTAACCATCTCTCAGGCTTAAACTGCAAACAATCACTACCCCAAATATTTTTCATCCTACCCATCGAATAGGCACAGTAATTCACATGATATCCCTTTCCGACACAAGTTCCGTCTGGTAAAACATCATCTTTGGAGGCACGTTTAGTATCAACAGGCACAGGAGGGTAGAGCCGCATTGACTCGCACAGTGCAGCATGCAGATACTGCATATCCTTCAATTCTTCAAAGCTGAAAGCAATCCCTTCTTCACCAACTGATGGGGGTTGTGGTCGCTTGGCCAAAATGTGTAGAATTTCTGTGTGAATTGCTTTCTCTACCCTCCGGTGGGAAGAGAGTACCCAGAAAAACCATGTGAGACCAACGGACGTTGTATCCCTCCCTGCCAACATAAAGCTCACCACCATCTCCTTCAAAAGCATATCCATCTTACCACTGGATTTCTTATCACTTTCCGAATGACTACTTCTCTCTAATTCATCTGTATTAGTTAAAAGAGCTACAACGAACCTAGAAAGAAGATCCTCTCTTTCAGGAAGTCCTCTGTTCTCCGAAATCTCCTTCCTTCTACAACTCACCACATCCATAGCAAATTCATCCACTACTTTAATCGCTTCCCGCAAACACTTTTCAGAACCGATGTTAAGCATGCGCTTCACTCTCCACAAAAAGGGAACAGCAGAGTAGAACCTACCCGCGCTGATTTCGGTAGCATCGTCAAAAGCCTTTGCAAAAGGCGAAGTGGGCATGGAGGGCAGGAGACAGGCGGGATCCACCCCAAACGCTACGCTACAAATATTATCAAATGCAAATCTCTGCAAAATATCTTGCAAATCTAAGGAATTACCTGTTTTAGACGCGTTTGTGAGCACTGGCAAGAGGCGATTCTGAATCTCCCACTGTACCGTCTCCACCACGAAGCTTCTTAGAGACCTAGTGTTAAACTCGTAGCTTGCAGTCTTTCTCTGCATCTTCCACAGCTCGCCGTCGACATTGAAAATCCCTCGTCCTAAGAAATCGTGGAGAATAGTTGTAAAGCGTTCGCCCTTTGGGTAATTTTCGAACTTGGTCTTCAGCATATACTCTACGTTTAAAGGATTTGCAGTCATGATATCTCTCACTCCACCGGGCCTTTCGGTCTTGAAAGTATTGGTTGGCATCTTGTCCATCGTTTCTGTGAACCATTCCAGAAACCTGTGACGATTTCTAAAGAATCCGAAGGCAGAGCCGACTATGGGATAGACAGCAGGGCCCTTGTAGGGCTTCTTCACAGACTTTCTTCTTACAAAACACAGCGAAAAATACCCAACTAAAACAAGGAGAACGCCAAAGAAAAACTGTTCCGTAGCCATTTCCCCTAACAGACAGTATAAGGTCAGATTCCCTGTATGAGTATTTGAGCACTCAGACGTAGGTATTCTTCAATAAAATTAAGATATTTACGCCGAACCTAGTTGCTTTTGAGATCTACGGTGGACAGTGCTCAAGGAGGATGCAAGCCAATGAGACTGATTTCATCCGTTCATCACATAAATTAATATTTAGTGTCTGCCAACGAATTTGATCTGTCCTCGTGCCAAATTTCTAATAATAATGACGACATTAAAGACACGACTAATTTATCAACGACATGCAGATTCTTTCGTCTCTGCAGCATCCAAATCTGCTTCCCTTGTATCACTGCACTTCTCCAGAGGGTATGTAGACAAGATGTAAAATAATCATTAATTAGTTGATTATTAAATTTAATAATCTTAAAAGAAAGCTTTCAAACATAAATACACAGAGCAACCCGAGAAGTCTTAAACATCAATAATTAAACAATTATGGATCCCACCGAAAGGCACCATGTTCCTTGCCTTTATCTTTGCCTTGTTTTTTTAATAAAAGAATGTCCTTTCAAGGGCTCCACTAAACATTTGAGTCTAGCCGAATTACTTGACTAAAGGTTCAGAAGGTTTTTTTTAATATAATTTAACATTTTTCTTAGCTGTCTTCATTGAACGGACAGACTAATTTTAACAAGATAGTATTCTGGTCGAATACAAATACTTCAAGTAGGGAGTAGGGTCAAGAGAGAAGATAATATTCTGGTCAAATTTATTTCACTTCAGATCCTTTTTTTTTTTTCAAAATCAATATAGTTCGGGACCCCTCTCTTTAATATAAAAAGAATATAAAATTAAAATAACATTAATGTTTCAAGTTAATGAATAAGAGTGCATTATGTTTTAAAAAGGTTACAAAATTAAATAGAAGATATTTTATGATGTATTTGACAAATCTAACTTCGAAATTTTTTCATTTGTTTTTGACATGACAATGAAGACACATAATATGTGAAATCAAATTTTCTATAGATGAATCTCTTAACTTTTTTGGCATGATTGACCATGAATTGTCACCAACAAGAGTGTCTTGGGAAGGTTGGACCCATTACTTAGCACACAAACAATTTATTGTTGGAACATTGACACTTCTAAGGTATGAGAAGATTACTTTTCTTCATTATTGATATTATTATGAGCATTAATAGTGTCTTCAATTTGACTGTATAGGGTGAAGAAGAGCTACATTTTCTTACTAAAATCATGGCCAAAATTCAACCACTGCATTAATCATAATGTAGACACCTTTATCCTCTATCATTGAAAGTTAATTGAAATTTGTGACTTTGGAATAAACAATCATTTCTATTTATAAGAGTTTGATTGAGTACTTGGAGGGCCATATCAAGTCACTAATGGAATCCTAGGTCATGCAAGGAGGTGGATGGGAGTGGACACTACAAAAAATAAGAGTTTTGGAGTTTTAGGGATTGATCTTTGGGCATGCCTTATAACTCATACCACTTTCAAGGATTAGTGGTCTAGATAATTACATACTAGGTATTCAAATAAGAACATATACGATCTCGTGATATTGATGATATAACATAGTGTAGTGTGTCAAGGATTGGAGTTTGGGGTACCATAGAAAAGGTAGTTAGATAAGTGGAATTCTAAAGCTCTAGCTTTAATAAGTAACTCTAAAGATTAAGAATTTAGGGTTTGAGAAAAGAGGCATACAAATAAGGACACATTTGATAGTCTAACAAAAGTAAGGAAAAGTGGAGGTCAATAGAATTGGATGCCTAGAAGGATAGCTATAAAATTTTGATGAGGACAAGGGAAAAAAACAGAGTTAGAAGGAAATTCATGCTTGGATGGGAAAACATAATATCCCACTAGGAAGAAAGGGAATGATGGAGTTGGGAATAAAGTCATGATGAGATGGGAAAGTATGATATTCTAACAAGAATAAGAAGAAAGGTGGATTTTTAAAGAAAAGCATGTTGGGATGTGAAAGTTCGATGTTTCAAGAGGAATAAGGAAAAATGCAAATTTCGGGTTAAATGTGATGGGGTGTATGAGTTTGAAATTCTGACAGAAGAGGGAATGAATGTAGGGAATGGATGAGAGGTATGCCCAAATGGAAAAGTTTGGTATTCTAATAGAAATAAAGGAAAAGGTAGAGTTGGGGGGCAAGGAATGTATGGGGAAAGGAAAATTAAAAAATATAACATAAGAAAAATACTAAAAATTTGAACAAAAAAACCTTCACAATTAGAATCTTTGAGACTTACGAGACTATGATCCATTAGGCTTAGCTCATAAAAAATCAGAAAGGAGATTTTAATCAAAACACGTAAATTAATTAGAAAAAGGACATTAGATGTCCCACCGTCCCAAAAATGTCTTATTAAAAATAGGGTCAAAGCTTGCTCCAAATCAAATCAAATTTTAGATTTAAAAATATATATATTTTTAAAAAATATATATGAATTAAAAAATAAAGATAAAAAATATATTACATATCAAATTATTTCTTACCTCCTCTTTCTGAACAAATTTATAGAAATTCACAATAAATCGATAATTATTCAAAGAAATTGTTAAATTCCTCGCAACATTTAATTTAAGACCACTTTCAATAGAAACTTCAAGCTACTTAGGAGTATGGAGAGAAATCACATATTCGGTGACAGTGAGGTGATTCTATCCTTGAGTCTTCGACGTCTTACTTCAACGGGTAGCCCCCCTTTCATGCGCATGGTCAGAGACACCACATAGTCAGGACACGTAATCTCATCTTCTATCTTGAAATGGAAACTATGAATGATAGAAGCCACAATTGCTTTCATCTGTATGAATGCCATCTCCTTACCCAGGCATATTCGGGGCCCCGCATGGAATACTGGAAACTTGTACGGGTTTTCTGCCACAAATTCCCCTCCTTTTAACCATCTCTCGGGCATAAACTGCAAACAATCACTCCCCCAAATATTTTCCATCCTGCCCATCGAATAGGTAATGTAACTCACATGCCATCCCTTCCCCACACAAGTTCCGTCTGGTAAAACATCATCTCTGGACGCAAGTTTAGCATCAACAGGCACAGGAGGGTAGAGCCGCATTGACTCGCACAGAGCAGCATGCAGATATTGCATATCCTTCAATTCTTCAAAGCTGAAAGTAATCCCTTCTTCATCAGCTGGTGGTGGCTGTGGTCTCCTGGCCAAGATGTGTAAAATTTCAGTGTGAATGGCTTCCTCTACCCTCTTGTGGGACCAGAGCACCCAGAAAAACCATGTGAGAGCAGCGGACGTGGAATCCCTGCCTGCCAACATAAAACTTACCACCATCTCCTTCAGAAACATATCCATCGTACCACTGGATTTCTTGTCACTTTCAGAATGGATACCTCTCTCTAATTCATCTGCATTAGTTAAAAGAGCTACAATGAATCTAGAAAGCAGATCCTCTCTTTCAGGGAGTCCTTTGTTCTCGGATATCTCCTTTCTTCTACAACTCACCACATCCATAGCGAATTCATCCACTACTTTAATCGCTTCCCGCAAACGCTTTTCAGAGCCGACGTTAAGAAAGCGCTTCACTCTCCACAGAAAAGGAACAGCAGAGTAGAACCTACCGGCGCTAATTTCAGTAGCATCGTCAAAAGCCTTTGCTAAAGGTGAAGTGGGCATGGAGGGGAGGAGACAGGCGGGATCCACCCCAAATGCAATGCTACAAATATTATCAAAACCAAACCTTTGCAAAATGTCTTGCAAATCTAAAGACTTGCCTGTTTTGCATGCGTTTGAGAGGACTGGCCAAAGGCGGTTCTGAATCTCCCACTGCACTGTCTCCACCACGAAGCTTCTCAGAGACTTGGTTTTGAACTCATGGCTTGCGGTCTTTCTCTGCATCTTCCACAGCTCCCCGTCGACATTGAAAATCCCTCGGCCTAAGAAATCGTGGAGAAGAGTTGTAAAGCGTTCGCCCTTTGGGTAATTTTCAAAGTTGGTCTTCAGCATATGCTCTACGTTTGCAGGATTTGCAGTCATGATATCTCTCACTCCACCGGGCCTTGCGGCCTTGAATGTATTGGTTGGCATCTTGTCCATCGTTTCTGTGAACCATTGCAGAAACCTGTGACGATTTCTAAAGAATTCGAAGGCAGAGCCGACTATGGGATAGATAGCAGGGCCCTTGTAGGGCTTGTTCACAGACTTTCTTCTTAAAAAGCACAGCGAAAAACACCCCAAAACAAATAGAAATCCAAGCAAAAACTGGTCCGGAGCCATTTCCCCGCTCTGTATGATTGTTTCGAGGTCAATCAAAAAAGGCTTATCCAATTATTCACTTGGTGAGGAAAAAACCAAAAATAAAAAATAAAAAAAACTTTTTAAATTGTTTACTTGGTCAAGAAAAAGGCAACAATATATAATAAAAAAACCAATGAAGAAAAAGGCAGCAATGGGCAATGAGCCACTAGATACTTTATGTGCTTAGTGGAGAAACACGATATGGGTTTCCTTATCTTTTTCTTGATATAAGAATGTCCTTTCAAAACATTGGCACCTTCACTAAAAACATTTAATAAGATTTAGGTTTTGATGTAAGTTAACTCTGCTTTTTTATACTCATTTGAATGGCTAACATTTTAACAAGATATTTCAAGTAAATTGAGTGAGCATTACTTCAGATTTTTTATTAAACTGTATACTAAAATTGAATGTGCTGATATTTTTTTATATTATAATTTTTATGTTTTTACATTTAAATAAAAATATCATATAATATTCATAATATATAATTAATTGAATATTAAAATAACATTTGATATATTAATTTCTTACAATATTAAAATAATTAATAATGAATATTTTAGATAATTGTCATGTTTTGTGGATTCAAAATTATACATAATAGATATTAATATAATATCTATAATACATATAGTTAGTAAAGGATCATTACAGTATGTAACATATTTTATATCAATCTTAAAATAGAAAAAGTTAATTCATTACTTGTGTGTAATATAAATGTTGTTGTTCATATGATTTAAAATTTTATGTGTATTTATTAAAAATTATATTTTGTCTTTCAAAACATGCTCCAATCCTTTATGAACAATGGGTCTTATTTTTCATCTTCCACACTCTTTTGGTCCTTTGTAATCATTCATAGCCTAGAAAAAAAAGACTGCATTCTTATCCTTAGACATTATTTATCCCATTTAATTTTTTTATCAAGCTCTAGCTTGAACAATAATTCTAATTAAGTTTGAGTTTATACCTATTAACTATACTCCAAAATGCTTCTTCTCCTCTTTATTCAATGTCTTTTTAGACACCTTAAATCCTTAGCACCTAACTATTTTGGTGAAAAGAGAAGGGTGATTTAGACTAATGAATTAATCTAATTGGGGGGTGGGAGGATATAGAGATGGCGGGTAGACCCCACCAACCAAAGGTGAGTATGGTTGGTGGTTACTTTGGTGGGGTTGGGGCCAACAGTCAATGGAGTCTAGTGGACCCCACCGATCAAGGCCCTTATTTTGCAACACAAAATCAACCAAGAGATGGTGCATGGTTGTTGTCCTCAATGAAGACTTAGGCAGGTTAGTTGTGGTTTTAGTTCTTTCATTGTAAGTGTAAGGATTAATTGATGATCAATAAATTAGTCTAATAATGATAAAATTAAGTAAACTAATTGAATGCAAATACTACCAAAAAAATAGAAAGAAACAAAAAATAAATCAAGAGAGATGACACAAAGAGGAACCTATCACAAAAAAAATAGGGTTGGTTGTTAAGGATGCTAGTGTGTCTTGTGGTAGTTTGAAAGGTGTAGAAAGTTAGGGTTACTTAATTATATGGATTTTTGATGTGGGGAAAAAGGGATCTAGGGCCTAAATCACACTTTCTTCTACATCACAATGGAAGGAACAAAAAATATCACAAACACCCACTTGCCTACTAACTACTATGCAAGAATCAAAATGCTAGATCTAGGTTTTGATTCTTTATTTTAGAGGTAGTGGGGTTGATTATGAATTGTCTTGATTTGATGATCTACAAATGTGTGTTTAGGTTAATTATGCAAATATAGAAAACTATTATTATCTCAAAAAACTACAAAATAGAAACACAAAAAAGAATCACAAAATAACAGAGTGCAAACACGGAGGAACTTGACATATAAATTTGAGCTCAAACTAGTTGGATAGGGGCATTGGTGCCTTAGATTTGAATATGCATATCTTTGGAAAAACTAGAAATTAGGTCTTAGATGGTCACTATTTGTAGTTTTTTCCCTTCCGGACTTAGCTTTGGAACTTCATCTGTCAATAATTAATTCCACTTTCTCTAATTTTTTGACATTTGAGGCTTGAATGCTTGATCTTGCAATTAGGTATTCAATCCTTTTCTAAAATCACTTCAGATTTATCACTTGCACACAAGAGAGGAGAGAAAGGGTTGTGTTGTATTGGGGCTTACCTAAGTCAAACCCCATTTAGATTTTTTCACCTCCACAATGGTTATGATGATGTAAAAGAATGTGCATCCTTGATTGAGCAGAGGGGAATCGATAAAATAATGATAAATTGACAAGTGTTGCAACTTACTACTCAATTTTTTTCTTCTTGATAGATTGAAATCATTGTACTCATTGCCTTCAAGGATAATTGAATGCTTGATTGAGGTCCTACACATGTTAGTACTCACAAAATAAATGAACACAAAACATAAAAAATTGATGCATTTATAACATGAATCTTGGCTAATCATAAGTGTTGTAATTTTGTAAACTCTTCTAATTATTCTCTTAAATTATTTTTAGGATGTTAAATTGTGATTCCAATATGCTAGTTATCTCAAATGGTGAAAAAGACTTGTATTTATATGCATTTCTTCAATTCCCACAAAATTAATTATCAGAAGTCAACAAATGAATTTAAATTTATAATTTTTAAAATGTTGGCAATAACATATAATTGGGGATAAAATAGGATAGATAGGGGTGCTAATGCCATAGACAAAACCTATTTTAGGCCTTGAATTTTCATTAAATAAATGTCAAATCATAATTCCCAATTTAATTCTCATCTTTTGGAATTGACCATAAAATAGACAATTTAAGAGCACAAATGAGTCCATGCACATAGGGGTGGCTAAAACTAATGCAAAATTATCAAGGGTAATAATTTATGACACTACATTTAGTCCCCATTTTAGTGAGACCATGAAATTATGCTCATGCTTGCACTAAAGTAAGGATAGGCCAAGAAGGGTTCATTTAATTACATTGAAAAGATAGGACGACATCAAATCTAGGGAATGTGTTAGCCCACAAACTCAAAATCCTATGGAACAACAATGTAAAGATGAAGGAACACACTTACATGAGATAAAATACAACATGTTAAGAACGAAGCATACATAATGAAGACACAAAACTAACATAATACAAACACGTAAAAAATGGGGTATGAAAAATTTTGAACTAGAAAGCTCCACATAATTCTTACTAGGATCCATACCCAAGGTGTTCATGAATCACAAGTTAGCAAAGTCCAATAGTTTTTAGGTGACCATGAACACAAGCATCACAACTAGTGAAGTATGATATTCACAAGGTCAGTTTTGATAAGAAAAAACACAAGCTAATGAAGTTCGACATTCAACAGGTGATTTTTTGTGATAATAACAAATGAAAACACACAAGGGCTAGTGAAGTCTAATATTCACAAGGTTAGTTTCCATGTCAACCATACCAAGAATTATAATCTCAATAATTCTAATAAGGTGCTAATAAATATGATCAATATGCCAAAAAATGTATCAAAAATTTTAGCACATGTGAATAAAGTGAAGAACATAATGGAATGTATTCCCCTACCTTAAATTAATTGCTAATGTCAATAGGGAGAAATTTCCTGTAAAGTAGAATAAAATGATATATGATAAGACATGAGAGTTTGTTGGAAAAATCTAAGCCAGTTAATATGTTCCCAACAAGGCCTACTCGTGACAAGGGATTGCCAACAAAATAAAGCCACATAACTAAAGAGACAAAGATAGCACATAAGGGATCTATAGATTTAGGGTCAATATAGATGAGAGATAATGTACAATATGATCATCCTTGGAATTGAAATCATTCCCCAAATACTTGTGGAACTACAAACACAAAGGAGGAACAACACATTAAGACAAAAAAGCTTTTGGGTTAGCATGGAAGAGATCTAAATGTCTCAACAATTTGGATCGTTCCCAAAAAATACATTCACAATATAAAGATGAATGAAACTACAAATAGATGAATGCCACAAATTTCCTTTGTATCCTTGTGTCAACAAGAACAAGGGTCATCCAAATAAAATTAGCATGAATACATGCCAAACAACACATTATGAGAGATCACATTACATACAAGTAAACACACAAAGACATCAAAGAGTACATGTACAAGTCAATCTATATAAGAGTATCTATCCCATTTAATTTTATGTGTAAATGTAAAAAGGAAGACAACCTTTTCTTAATATTCTTGCCAAAATTGATAGATACCTCTACTTAATGCTACAAATGGTTTCCCTCCCTTTTTTCTTTCAAAATGATAAACTAGTAAAAAATTATTATAATAATGATGCCTTCAAAAATTGTATTGCACTTGTCCAATAAAAAAAACAATTTTAATCAATACATACTTGGCATGAGTGTAGTGATCATTAGTAATGCACCTATCTAGATATATACTATAAAACTTTGACCACTTCCATTACAATTTTGAACAATTCTTAAATCATTTGCATAGATGTGTCAACAAAGGGAATTTATATTATATTTATATCTATCCAAATATCGTGTGTATTACAAAGCAAATAAGACAATTATAAAAATTAATGAAACATAAACAACTGTCAAATCATGGGTGTTGTGGAAATTTATCTTTTGCATACAATTACCAATATTCCTCCCTCCATATGCATATTAAAGTTGAGTGTATACCTTGGAACAAAACTTTTATTGACCACATGACTAAACACATGAATAATTGACTTCATTTGAATGGAGGACATTTCTTTTCCCAAGCATATGCGAGGTCCAGCGTGGAAAGCAGTGAGCTTGTAAGGATTTTCTCCTACAAATTTTCCATCGACGAACCATCTCTCAAGCTTAAACTCCAGGAAATTCACTCCCCAGATGCTTTCCATCCTACCCATGGCATAGATGCTATAGTCAATACTCCAGCCTTTGCCCACAAAACTACCATCCGGTAAACGTCACCTTCCACCGCTGCTTTGGAATCAAAAGGCACAGGAGGATACAAGCAGAGAGATTCGCAGATAACAGCATGAAGATATTGCATGTCTCTCAATTCCTCGTACATAAAAGTAGTCCCTTTTAGTTCTGCTTCCACATTTCTGTTTGATAGAATCTGCATTATTTCATGGCGGATGGTTGACTCCACTCGCAGATGTAATGAAAACACCCAAAAGAACCACGTCAGTGAAGTCGACGGGGTGTCTCTTCCAGCTAGCATAAAATTCACTATCATGTCTCTAAGAAAAACATCAGATTTGTGTTTCTCCTTTCTTTCAGCAGTGTCTGTTTCAAATTCTTCAGTAGTTGCCATTAATCTGGAAAGGAGATCATTTCTAAGGGATTCGCTTCCCTTAAGTTGACTCTTGGCGATCTCTTTCATCCTGGAGCGAACAATATTCATAGCAAAATCATCCACCATATCAATCGCCTCGCGCAACCGCCTTTCTGAACCGAGGTTAAAGAAACGCTTGACTTTCCAGAGAAAGGGCACATTGTAAGGAAATCTCCTGAAGCTTAACTTCGTGGCATTGCCAAATTCTGTGGCAAGAGGCAACTGGGATGCAGTTATGCAGGATCCGCACCGAACGCAACTCTGCAAATATTGTCGAAGGTGAATCTCTGCAAAACATCTTGAAGCCTATGGAGGCTCCTTCATTGCAGGCCTTGGAGAGGACAGGATGAGGCACTCCAGAATTTTTTATTGCACTGTCTCCACTACGAATTTTCTGAGCGACTTAGTGTTGAATTCGAAGCTGACAACCTTCCTCTGCCTCTTCCACAGCTTGCCGTTGGCATTGAAAATTCCTTTGCCCAAGAAGTCGTGAAGGATAACGTTGAAGCATTCTCCTTTCCTGTAATTTTCAAAATTGGTTTTGAGCACATGCTCCACATTTGCAAGATTGGTTGTGAAATACCCTTTCAATCCTCCTGGGCGATGGTATTTGAATGTATTACAAGGAGAAGTTGAGAGTAAATCTGTAATCCAATGGTGAAACCTATTATGATTTTTTATCAATGGAAAAAGGATGCCAATGACAGAAAGGAGAGTGAGGCTTTCAGATTTACTCTTACTTCAGAGAGAAAAGAAAAGTTGTAGCAAGAAAAAGACGCTTACAACCAGGCTAACCCCATGGAGGGGGCTTTCTGAAAGGTTTCAGCAGGTGTTACTGAGAATTTTTAGGACTTTTTAAAGGTTGTGGTTTCATGAACTTAGTAGTACAACCAGCTTAAAATGTTAAGTTTCAAATTTTAAGAAAATCGGTGGTCCCATGAATTTATACAAATACAAACATTTATTAAAAATTTGGTTCAAGATAGAGATTATAAATACAGAATTTGGAAGAAGTGTGCAGGCAGGTATAAAGCCAAATTCGATTACAACTATAATTAAAGAAATGTAAAAGTTGAAACAATTAAAAAAAAAATACATTACCTTTTTTTGCATCTCTGATTTATTCCATGCACTGTTCTGTACCAATATTTTTTTGACTTCATAAGACCTCTTGCTCCTTAAAAATAGATCTGAGAAGAGAAGTCAACCATTTCTATTGCCATGGTTGCACTGGGTAAACAATATGTAGGACCTAACTATATATAGGCAGGGCCTAACGATTAATTCCTTTTGCTTGTGGGCGTTCCAAATACACGAATAATTTATCTTCAAATTACTCAAGAGTGAGTAAAAGGGTATCTATATTGAGTGTTTCAAGTGGACTAAGAATGAATCGGCCAGACGACATAAGGCTAAATTGGACGGTATGACGTGGATCGGCGCGACCAGTACAAATGAGATTGCCAGTTGTTGGGGGGCGAGATTTATTCGGGTAAAAATGTTAATTACGTCGAAAGGCGTTCCATTTTTGCGACATTTTTCTGTGTACAACGAAACTGTTAAAATAAATAGCGGTGGAGGCCCAGGGTATGTTCAGAGTTGAAATATCATTTTTTACTAGACGACAAACGAAAGCATAGGATTAAAGCATCAGAGAAATTCAGAGAGAACGTTAGAGGTGAAATTAAAAGACAATTGCGATTGAAATATCTACATCAAACACAAACATTATCGACATTTATTACAAACCAGCTGGTTATGATAGAAAAGAAAAAGATGGAGACAATGGCTTGGGCGGAATCACAGGCAGTAGATGCTAAAGCGAGCAACAGTTGATCCACCATTGCAAAGTCAATTCCAACAGAACTAGAGTTGTGGTTGACCCAATTCCAGGTTAAGCTTCAGAGCGAACGAACTTCCCTCAATTCCTTACTTCCTTACCTAGGTAGTATCCGCAATAAGTCAGAGCATCGATTACCAATTATGGCATTTCTCTGTGTGTATTCTTTGCAACGCTGTTTATTTTTCAAGTGACTTTTCTTGTGAAAATATTTTTATAATTAAGTGGAAGATTATTCACTATATACTTCATTTAAATAATGAATTTTTTAGTTTTATTATATGAGGCTAAAGTCTTCTCTAATTGAAACAACAGTATGCAATAAAAAGATCACATATTTTAGTTGTCATTCAAAAGAACTTGAGAAATCGTTAATTTTAGCATTTTGATACATCTTTTTAAGTAATATGATATCTTTCAAACAATACAATGTCATGTGCTAAGACAAATTTCTATCAGATTATCAGTAAAAAAATAGTTTCAGTTCAAAGAGTTAATAATTACAAATTATTGACTGCTTTAATACGCAGTGAGAGGTTTATACTTTCTCTATAAATGTCATGAAACGGGTGTATCGCTTACCTACAATTTTATTTATTGAAATTTTATTACTTCTTTAATAATAATCTATTTATGCAAATATATATGCTCTATTTGCATAGTTATTTTGTTTTTAAAATTTAAACATAATTAATACAAATTATTTAATTTAAAATTTAATATATAATATGCTTATATAATTTACTATTTTATCTTTATAAATTTAAGGAATAATTATGTGTCATTTCCTTCACTTGAACATCTGAATAAATATATTGAAATTCGTATTTTTTTTAATATTGAATTAGTTTCATATCGTTTCTATTATTAGCCTAATACAATTTCGAATTTTTGTTGACTCTATGTCAATTAAAATGGAAAATTGGGGATTTCAATTCTACTATTTCCCTAATTTTCTCTTTACCTCTATGTTGTTTGTAGGCATAGAATTCTCTGAGAGAGTAAATTTATTTTCAAACAAATCACCTCGGCTATTTGAAATTATTTACAGAGGTATTTATCATAAAAGCTTTGTCTATTAATACTATTTTAAATTTTTGTTCACTCGCCATGTTTACAGTAAAATATCTATGAATTGTTTCTGAATTATAATAGTGTCTCTTTATGAATTAATTTATGATAATAATTATGAACGGCCTATTATTGTACTTTTTTCATAAAAATATGAAAATACATGACTCATCATTAAAAATATAAGTAATCTAGATATCTTGCTATTTTAAATGTTCTCTATTATACTTATCAATTATAAATAAAATAATAATAAAAAATACATTTAATTTGCTTAACTAATCACAATTGTGCCTACACCATGATCATGTAGGGATGGAGTCTCCAAACAATACATCGCATAGCGAAACTACTATAGGAAATGAAGCTCTTCAAAAAGTCATTCCTATTGTAGCCTTGAACCCTTACCAAAGTCGATGGACAATAAAGGCTAGAGTTATTATGAAACAACAACTTCACCATTTTAATAACAGAAATGGCAATGAAAAAGTCTTCAGCTTTGATCTGCTTGACCATAGTGATAGTGAAATAAGGGTCATATGTTTTAATGCAATTGCAAAATAATTTTATAATCGCATTGAGAATGGAATTCTTTACAATCTCCAATGGGACTTTAAAAACTGCAAACAAAAAATTCAACACCCTAAAAAATGAAAGGGAAATTTTGTTGCAAAGTACTTACATTGTTCATGTACAGAGGAGGACACATTAATACCAAAGCACAGTCTCAACTTTAGACCAATAAGTGAACTTAAGGATATGCAAAGCAATTCAATTGTTGATATCATTGGTATTGTCCTATCAATCAATCCATGTACTACTATATTTAGAAAGAATGGAACTCAATGTCAGTAAAGAAAGATTGATATTTTTTGAAGTATTTTAATGTGAAGCATGTTTAAAACGAGTTGCATCATGTAATAAGAAAGGATGAGCCGATAGCAATAGGGGAAGAGGCTGCAACCTATAGAATTGAAAGCACTGAGGGGGTAACACAATTTAATATGAGGGCATGTGTAGGATCATGATGGGCCAAAAAGTGGCAATATGAAAAAAATAGCATTTTTCACTCGCCAAAAAACGTGAAAATCCCGAGTTGACTTTTTTTTGGGTTGGGTGTCAGTACATTGCTCCATAGCAATGCCCAAGCCTAAGTTTTACAAATCAGATATCCGATTTTTAAAAGTAAAAAAAATCGGATATCTGATTTGTGGTCGGGCAATATTTGAAAAACATTTAAAAATGTATTGTGGTAGTAAGATTTTGGTGCCACAAATCGGATATTCGATTTGTGGCACACATAGATCCAAGAGTAATTAGGAGGTGGAGGGTGGACAATAGAGAGAGAGAGAGAGGGAGAGAGAGGGAAAAGGAGAGAGAGAACAAAGAGGGGAAGAGGGGAAGAAGAGGAGAGAGAGAGATAACCAAGAGGGGGAAGAGGGAAAGAAGGGGAGAGAGAGGGAGAGAGAATTAGGAGGGGGAAGGGAGAGTGGAAGAGGGGAAGAAGGGGAGAGAGAGGGAAAGAGAATTAGCAGGGGGAAGGGAGAGGGAGAGAGAGAGAGAGAGAGAGAGGGGAGGGGAAGGGAGAGAGAGAGAGAGAGAGAGAGAGAGAGAGAGAGAGAGAGAGAAGAGAGAGGGAGAGAGTTGGAGAGAGGAGAGAGGGAGAGAGTGAGAGAGGGAAAGGGAGAGGGAGAGAGGGAAAGACCTAAGAGGAAGAGAGAGAGAGAGAGGGGGGAGAGAGAGGGAAAGGGAAAGGGAAAGGGAGAGGGAGAGGGAGAGGGAGAGGGAGAGGGAGAGAGGGAGAGAGGGAGAGGGAGAGGGAGAGAGGGAAAGACCTAAGAGAGAGAGAGAGAGAGAGAGAGAGAGAGAGAGGGAGAGGAAGAGATAGAGAGGGAGGGAGAGAGGGAGAGAGAGAGGGAAAGAGATAATATTTAAATATTTTATATATTAGTAATATTAATTACTTATATAATATTTTATATATTAACTTAAAGTAAAACAAATTGGATATTCGATTTGGGTTAGCTAATATAAAGGTCAAAACGGTCATTTTAATGTCATTCAAAGGGGAAGAAGGGGAAGAAGGGGATAGAGAATTATGAGGGGAAGGGAGATGGGAAGAGGGGAAGAAGGGGAGAGAGAATTATGTGGGGAAGGGAGAGGGGAAGAGGGGAAGAAGGGGAGAGAGAGACAGAGAGACAGAGACAGAGAGAGAATTAGGAGGGGGAAGAGAGAGGGGAAGAGAGAGAGAGAATTAGGAGGGGGGAGGGAGAGGGGAAGAGGGGAAGAAGGGGAGAGAGATGGAGAGAGAGAGAGGAGGGGCCAAGATAGAGGAAAAGGGAGAAAGAGAGATTTAGGAGGGAGAAGGGAGAGGGGCAGAAGAAGAGAGAGAGAGAGAGAAAATTAGGAGGGGGAAGGGCGAGGGGAAGAGGGGTAGAAGGGGAGAGAGAGGGAGAGAGAGGGAGAGATAGAGAGATATATATAGAGAGAGAGAGGGGAAGAGGGGAAGAAGGGGAGAGAGATGAGAGAGAATTAGAGGGGGAAGAGAGAGGGGAAGAGGGAAGAAGGGGAGAGAGAGAGAGAGAGAATATGAGGGGAAGGGAAAGAGGGAAGACATGAAGAAGGGATAGAGAGAGATAGAGAGAGTTAGGAGCCCTGAGAAGGAGAGGGAAGAGTGGGAAGAAGGGGGAGAGATAGAGAGAGGGAGAGATAGAGAGAGAGAGAGAGAGAGAGAGAGAGAGAGAGAGAGAGAGAGAGAGAGAGAGAGAGAGAGAGAGAGAGAGAGAGATGGAAAGATAGAGGGAAGGGGAGTGATAGAGAGAGATAACTAGGAGGGGGAAGGTAGAGGGGAAGAGGGGAGGAAGGAGAGAGAGAGAGAGAGAGAATTAGGAGGGGGAAGGGAGAGAGGAAGAGGGGAAGAAGGGGAGAGAGAGAATGAGAGGGAGAGATAGAGAGTGGGAAAGAGAGAGGGAAAGGGATAGAGAGAGAGAATTAGGAGGGGGAAGGAGAGAGAAAGAGAGAAAGAGAGAAAGAGAGGGGGAAGGGAGAGGGGAAGAGGAGAAGAAGGGGAGAGAGAGAGAGAGAGAGAATTTGGAGGCAGAAGGGAGAGGGGGAGAGAGAATTAGGAGGGGGAAGGGAGAGGGGAGGAGGCGAAGGAGAGAGAGAGAGAGAGAGAGAGAGAATATTTAAATATTTTATATATTAGTGATATTAATTAGTTATATAATATTTTATATATTAACTTAATATATATATATAAATATTTATATATTAACTAAAATATTTAAATATTATACATAATAATATAATATAATATATATTATACATAATTCCGTAAGAGATTATCATAAATTATATATTATATATTGAATTATAAACTATATTGTATATTCTCAACTAGATATATTGAAATAAACTATAAACTATTTATTGCAATTTTTTAAATCATATATTAAAAACTATGTTAGATTTTCTAAAATTATATAAAAAAAAAATCAGATATCTGATTCAAATCAGATATCTGATTTGGATATTGCAATTTTTTAAATCATATATTAAAAACTATATTAGATTTTTTAAAATTATATAAAAAAAAATGGGGTATCCGATATGTCAGACACAAAACCTACTACCTAGGGATTAGCCTCAGGTTTGCTTTGGAATTTGGCTAGGACATGCCAATCCTAAGAAGTCAACACAAAAACGTGTTTAATAGTTTACCTTGTTTTTCTAGACTTTGCCCATGTGGCTGGCGACTTTTGTTTTACCCTAAATTGATGAAGCAAAAAGGGTTTTTAAAGGAGATTCTTAGCTTTCCACCAATATAAATTATGCTTTACTTTGAATTTAATAAATTATTATTATTCATTTTTTATTTGAATTATGACTAAAGTCCTGATTGATAGGCTGATTAAAAACATCTATATCTTTCAAACCGTATCACATTTTTTTAATCCAAAACATGCGTCACATTCTATACTTCGCATACTATAGGATTTTAAAAAAATTAATTTCATAAAGTTTTGACCAAGTTAAGGTGGTCAGACATATGAGTTTTTATATTTTTTAAAAGTTGTAATAAAAATTTCATAATTAATTATTTACTTGGAAAAAAAATACAAAAAAATATGCATCACATTGGGACATGAGTCCTCTACTTATATATAAAATATTATCATTTTATTGTGGTTAGGGTAGTCAGACAGACACCTACTTTTTATTTTTCCCTGAAATTTAAGTACTACTGCATTGAAATTTCAAATTTTCACCAAATAGATTTTTAAAAAATAAAAATATCTCTAGTAGTTTAGAAACTACATTAAATTTTCTACAGATTCTATTCTTACATATTTTTGAAATAATATAGATAACTTATTCAAATTTTTACATCAAGTTGTCTAACTCTGATTTTTCTAAATTTTCATTGCCATTTAAGGGCATATTTTTTCCACGATGATCCTGCACATACCCATGACATTTAAAATTTAAAATGAAAACACAAAGGACATAACAAAAAACGGTAGCCAAGAAGATAAATGCAGAGAGGAGTCCTAGAAAATGGCATATTTATGAATGATAGAGGGTCATGCCATATATTCTAATAAGTGTAGAGAGAATGTCATAAGAAGGAAAATGTTATGAATTAAATTTTTTGATGGGATGTGTGATAGGGTTGCACCCATAGTGGGACTATGCATGCTCTAGAAGAGGATATAAAGTATAAAAGATAAGCAATGATGCAGAGGGAACAATCAGGAAGAGTGACACCTTGTAAAAGGCAACTTAAATTTCAATAAAATGCAGACGGAGAGAATTGAACAGGGTGTGCTAGGAATAGTGGGAAGAATTAGGGAGAAGAGGAGTAAAAGATAATTGCAAATAAGAATTGCAAACTACCAATGTATAAAGTATTTTTTTCCTATCGAGTGAGAAGACAATAAAATTACAATAAATTTTGAAGTTATTGAAATTTGATCAATGCCTCTGATAATTGATTGGTTGGAGTTGAATTTATTTCCTCATTTTGAATAAATTTGGATTGATTGAAATTGACAAATGCAATTATCAATTTAAATGTGGATTGGTTGCAAAGATGTGAAAGGGAATGGATGTTTGTATAAGTTGGGATAAGGGTTTCTAGTAATGGAAGAGGGTGTTTTGTTTCTGTCAATGTATTTCTTTTAACCTTTGGGATACAAGTATCATAAAAATTGACCTCATTTTTCCACTCCTTGAGTTTTTGGTTGAGGGTTTACTTTAGACCTAGGATTAGATATTAATGTTAGAAGTGGAGTGGAACCATGTTTCTCTTGTTGAATTAGAGATGTACCAATATGAATCGTCATATGGGTAACATTTAAATGAGATAAAAGTAATAGGGATTCAAGCATCTAAAATATACTAAACTCAAATCTTAAAAATATTACTTGCATTGAAGGCCTCTATAGATTCTACAAGATAGGTATACACCATCAATCAATAAAAGATGTGGATTGAAGGGACCCAATTTTATTGATGATGCTTGTGTTTGATAGATGATTTTAATTGATGTCGAGAGCCTCAATATATATTTCCACAAGAGATCTATTCAAGAATTTTGAAATACCCAAGTGGGAAGAATTCACATCACTCATGACCTTCCAAAAAATCTCTCTAAACTATTAAAGCTTAATTTTCTTGGTATATTATGTGTCCATAACCCATATGGTAGTTTGAAAGGCAGTTTGATATGCACAGGATGACCTTGTTCACGAAGCTTTCAACCTTTTACAAGAAATGCCTCAACCTTTAAAGAAGTCTAGGGAATGCAATCATCTTTGAATATGCAATGGATGACTCTATCAATGATGTGCTTAAACTCTTTGAACTAATGAGGATCTCTGGAACCAAGTCTGACATGATGTGTTTGCCATCGTCTTCTCGATGGGAGGATAAACAAACACTGTTTATCATGAGTTGAATGACAATTTACTACCTCTCTCATAACATCACAAATATATGATTAATGTAAATAATTTATTATTAATGTCTTAACATTTATATAAATATATCTTTCGGCATTATTTATATAGATTTAGTATAAAGATAGATATACTAGTTTTATTTTCATTTTAAACATTTTATATATCAATTTACATCAGAGACATGACAAGAAAGATTTTTCCACATGTATCAACTCAAAACTAAAAATATGCTAACGATATGAGTCGATATATAAAATTTTTACAACATTAGCAATTACATGGGCAAGATATTCACTCTATCTATATTTCTGTCATAGGCCAACAGGATGTGAATGGTTACCAAAGCCTAACAATTTAATAGAATTTTCCCTGAATATTCATAGCTTTCCAATGAATCGACCTTTTCAATCACTTTCCTAGCAGAAACTTAAGTGATTGGTAACGATTTTTATAAATATTTTATAGACAATTATATTATATTATATTATAGATTTTTTAATTAATATATTTTTTAATTATGTGTTTGATACTTTTACATATAATGTGATATATATATGTATGTGTATGTGTATGTGTATACATTTTAATTAAAAAAATATTAAAACAAAGAATTTTTTATTGATTATTTATTTAAAATTTGGGTATGTGCACGATCATCATGGAAAAAATAGGCCCTTAAGTGGCAATGAAAATTGAAAAAATCAAAGTTAGGTAACTTGATGTAAAAATTTGAATAAGTTATCTATATTATTTGAAAAATATGTAACAATAGAATCTATAGGAAATTGAATATAGTTTCTAAACTACTAGGTTTATTTTCAAAAAGAAAAAATCTATTTGGTGAAAATTTGAAATTTCAATGCAGTAGTACTTAAATTTCTGGGAAAAATAAGAAGTAGGTGTCTATCTGACCACCCTAACCACAATAAAATTATAATATTTTTTTATAATATTTTAGATATAAGTAGAGAACTCATGTCCTGATTTGATGCATATTTTTTTGTAATTTTTTTCCTAGTAAATAATTAATTATGAATTTTTTATTACAACTTTTAAAAAATATAAAAACTCGTATGTCTGACCACCTTAACTTGGTCAAAACTTCATGAAATTCATTTTTTTTTTTAATCCTATAGTATTCAAAGCATAGAATGTGACACATGTTTTAGATTTAAAAAGTGTGATACCTTTTGAAAGCTATAGACGTTTTTTCATTCAGGACTTTAGTCGTAATTCAAATAGAAAATGAATAATAATTATTTATTGAATTCAAAGTAAAGCATAATTTATATTGGTGGAAATCTAAGAATCTCCTTTAAAAACCCTTTTCATTTCATCAATTTTGGGTAAAAAAAAAGTTGTCAGCCACATGGGCCATCATATCACTTACATATCACCACTTTTTGGCCCATCATGATCCTACACATACCCATTTGTATTTTTTTTGTTGGAGTATTTATTATGTTTAAGTTCATAAAAAATTAAAGACTTTATTTTGAGATTGTATAAAGTAGCTTTATATTTCATGTGACCTAAAAGATTGTAGGGGTGGTTTGTAGGTAGTTCATATTATATAGAATACACTCGGCATCTTTTGGATTGAATATGCATCCTACACATCTATATTGCATATGTACTATGCAAAATTAAATATTTTGTAGGAAATATTACCAATTGTACACAAATGTTAGTTCTCAATGCATATCATTCATTCTAAATATAATTCTTTATAAACATAACCTTCAAAACTAAAAGTTTAATTCAATGTATTGGTATTTACAATTCAACGATGATGACAAAAACTATATAGGTATTGTATTATGTATCTTATACAAAAGACTAAAATTCGACATATGTTGTAGAACAAAGTTGTAGGGGTGAGAATCAAAGTTGGGAAGGGCTAGAGCCTTAGATAAGGGTCACAATGAGTGAGATTTATTCAAAGGATTCAAGTTTAGGGATGATTTCAAAAACTAGATCATTTCTTTCAAGATGAAAAGGAACAAATATTAAGTGCTCAAAAGGAAAACCAAATTTTAGTCAGAGATAGTGTACTTAATAAAAAAAGAGTTATATAATACAAAATTATTAGAGAATTGGAGATCTACCTTGTCATTCAACCAATACAAAGTAAACACACTTCAATGATTAGAACATTACTTAGATCATTTAGCAGGACTTTAGAATTTCTTATATATATAGATTTTATAGATTATTAAACTTGAATTCTTAAGCTATTTAGGAGAAAAAAAATCAAGCTATGATTCTTGATAATGAGGATTGTTAATTTTATGGAGTCTTATTATTTAAATGGACTAAATATTTAAGAACATAGCTTGGTTTCCAGGCTTAGAAAATAATATATACTCTATTAAAAATCAAATGTCTAAATAATGCAATACTATTTACTTAGTAAAATACATAATTGTGGCTCAAGGCTTTTGGAAAAACTAAGATATGTTACCAAATGAATATGAAGAAATTAGATATAATGATTGGATTTCTAATACAAATCAATATATATGAAAGATACAAATATAGTCTCATGAATGAAATCCACAACTTGTTTACTATACAAAGGCTAATAATAATTAGCTTCATGGCTATTGAAAATCAATTTCTACAAGTAACTATAGCATTGATTACATACTCTATCTAATCAATGAAACTAAAAATGATTCAAGGATTATTTATGACCACACATTAAAATGGTGTATACAATCTTATAGTTATATTGTTTTGGTCAACCTTAGCTATCTATTCTTATATTAAATAAGAATCGAAAGAATTTCCTTCTCGAGACAAGAGGTCTTGTCACTTTTTAGCTACACAAATATTTTGGTGCCTATGGGATCATAATATTGTCTCTCTTTTACCCTATATATTCATACTAGGTCCGAGCACAAATGACTAGTGAAAAGTCCCACCAATACCTTCCAACAACAAGGGAACTTAGAAATACATTCTAGTTAATTCCAATCTGTTTAATGGGAAAAAGTAGAGTTTCATCAAAATGAATTGATCAAAATGATGGACCACTACTTTTCACTACTAAACATGCAACTATGTGCAAGATATGATTCCAATAACAATTAGAAATTAATTCTAACTATTATAGAAATAAAAAGGGAAGTTTTGAGAGGCTAGAATGGTGTGTACCTTGCTGCAAGAAGCCTATTTTTAGGGCACACAGGACTCATTCGCCTTTAGTGGTTATTAGCTTCTGAAAACCTATAGAAAATTTTGTAGCCTTCTTTCCATGTTCTTGCAATATGAATGACAACTTTATCAACTTGACAACTCTGACAATTTTTCTCCAATCTTGTTCCCCACTTGATCTTCAACCTATAAATTTATAAACAAACATTCAAGAGGAGAAAAACTAGTTGATTGTTAGTGAATGGAATTTTTCCTAAGTCAAGCCCCGTTAAGGTAATTAAACCAAATGATGAGATAATGAAATTGAAGCATGAACATGAAACACTGAAATGTTGATACCTTGGAAGTTGTCTTGGAAAGTCAATCTACAAACTAACATGAAGTGGTCATGAATACTGTAGATCTTGATCTCAAATTAGATGTGAACAATTCTTGCAAGTAGATCCTCAATGCTACATCAACTATCTTAGCTCAACAACATGCTTGAATGCACTATGCCTTGACATGATGAAATGACCTTGAATCATTGTAATAAAAATTCACTAATATTCCTTTGAATGCCTTTGAAATGCTCTATAATACTCTTGCTCTTGATCTCATGAAGTCACATAAATTTTCTAGGAGAAGCAATGTAAATTAACCTCATATTTATACTAAATCTAGAGATTAACCCCGAAATTCAAATAATTCAAGCCAACATCAGATCTAGAATTAAAAATCATTAGAATCTCGCCATAATTAAATTCAAAAAGGGGTGTCCTATGTGAGGAGGACTCATTCACCACTAAAGCAGAATGGGTTCTAGCACAACTTTCTAGGACCATGCTTTGGGGGATGAAATAACATCAAAAACCCATTTAAAAAATGCTAAGGGGCATCCTATGTGGAGAGGACCCATTCACCACTAAAGGCGAATGGGTCCTAGCAACAATTTCTAGGACCTTGAATTTGCCAAATTAAATTTCATACAATATCATTATTGGGTGTCGGGATAGATCCTTCAGAAAATGTAATTAAGAGGGCTTAAATTTGAATTAAAGGGGCCAATTAAGATCAATTAACCGTAATTAATTAATGAAACCCTAGATAAGTGTGAAAGTGTAATACAACACTTTACAACACCCTAAATAAGGTAAAATTTAAGTTTGTTTTATCAAAAAGGGCCCTAGATTCAATGTGAAGGTGTACAACACATTACAACACTACTAAATAAAGGAATTATTAGGTTAATCTTATGTCAATTATTTCCAAATTAAGTGTGAAAAAGGGTTACTTTTTCCAACACTACATTGTGCCCCCACTTTAGTGAGAGTTTTCCCATATGACAAAATCACACTAAAGTAGACATTCAAGACACATAAGTATACAAAAATAACAAAGGTACATAGCCATACCCTATCAAAGGCTACGAAAAACAAAGAAAAACAAAGGATCAAGCACAACCATTCCAACATGATGTGGAATAGAGCTATTTTTCTGTAACATGTGCTGCTCACTTTGGGGTAGTTGAACCTTAGTCTGTCCACTAGGTGAGTTATCCCAATCATGTGTGCTCACTCTAGGGTAGTTGAACCTTAGTCTGTCCACTAGGTGAGTTGTCCCAACAAGGTGGCAAATGAGAGAATCGTATTAGCCTCCCATACCATACCAAATTTATCCTCATGACAACTTTGATAAGGCACCACAATGTAATGCTTTTGTATACTTTTGAATGTCATGTCTATAAGTGTTTTTTGTTAAAGGGGATTTCTCTTTGTTCATGTAAGGTCTTCTTCTTAAGGAACATCATGCCTAATGTCTCCAAGATAGGACAAGTCAAAGAGTATCAGATCACTGATTATGGGATGCCTCTCGTTACACATCATGCCACCAAGGGAGATTGTATGCTTAGAAATATTTCACTCTTGGAGGACATCAAATCCAATGAGACCACCAAGAAAAAGAGAAGTCACGAGAAAAAAGAAAATCATGGCATGAAATATGTCAAAAGATTTCATAAATGTATGCCCCCACTTTAAAGAAATTGCTAACACCGTTACTATGAGAGATTTCTTTAATGTAGCCAATATCTTGTCCTAAGACATGAGAGCTTTCCTCAAAAAACCCCATGCAAAGTCATATGTTTCTAAAATAAAGCTACGCCATGAAATAGGAAGGAAGGGTTTCCCCCAAAAATATATAAGGGATCTATGGATTCAAGGCCAGTATGTATTTTCTACAATGTTGGTTAAGAGCTTGGAACTGTCATCATTCCCCAAATACTCATAGAACTAGAAGAATGACACAAAGAGAGTGAAAACAAAGAAAAAGCTTTTTGGGTCAACATGGAAGAGACCTAAATGTCTCGATATATTGTGTCATCCCCAAAAGGAAAACACAAGACAAATGAAAAAAGAAAATTGGGTCAACATGGAAGAGACCTAATGTCTTGATGTCTTGTGTCATCCCCAAAAGGAAAACACAAGAAAAATGAAAAAGAAAAGCTTTTGGGTCAACATGGAAGAGACCTAAATGTCTCGACGCCTTGTGTCATCCCCAAAAGGAAAACACAAGACAAATGAAAAGATGCTTACGACATAGAGAAGAAAGTAGGTACATATAGAGGAATGCACAAAAAAAGAGGGAGATACATCAAATGAAACATCATGGGGGATCACATTACGCACATGCAATTACATAAAGAAACATGAAAAAGAAAAATACTAGTAAGGCACATGCAAGTCGAATTTTTCAGTTGCTTTCATTGTAGGAATTATAGCGATTAGTAAATGGAATATTATTATTTTTTATAAATATTGTATAAACTATTTTACTAGTTTATAAACCTTTTGATTTATTTTTTCAATACTTTGATATTTAACATGAAGTTCTTATTTAAGCATTAATTATTTGTTTTTTGTTTAATTATATACAAATCATTAAAAATTAAATTTATATTATTAATTTATTTTTCTTCAATGTGAAGTTACATACTTTTAACTAATTTTTTTTTTTAAAAGAAATGATTTCTTATTGGTTATTCATATAAAGCATACTTATTATTGAAAACATTTATTATATTTAATCTCATCAAACACTATTAAAAAATATATAATAAAATTTACCAATTTAAAAAACATATAATTCATATAATCTTTATATTTAAAATCACAACTTCAAGCTTACAATACAATATATAAATTATATACATCAAATCTCCAAACAAATCAAAAGAATGTTATTTTCTCAAAAGAATACATAATTGTGCCTCAAGTCTTCAAATTAACTAAGACAAGGAACATGATAATATCTTAGTGAAGGAATATCGATATCTTAGAGGTAAGGATTGTCTTGCAAATATATATCAAGAAATATTTTTCCACACGTACCAACTCAAAACTAATAATTTAGTCGATAGGCTATATTATGTGGGAGCTTTCAATAGTGAATATGTCTCACGCCGTCATACCACTTTTGAATTGCTATTAAACTGCGTGGTTTTTAGTAATTGGCTATCACATGACTTTTGAATTGCCATTAAACTGCATGGTTCATCCAGAATAAATCAAAATCTTCAAATCACCCAAGCCCATTCTAATCAATACGCACCTCATAGAATCCTACATTGGTTGCCATCTAAAAGAGAAGCTCTTAAATGCCACCTACAATTTGTGGCATGAGACTATGTTTTGGCGGGGGAGGGGCATTATGTCAAATAGATTATGTGTCTTTTGCATGCTTCCCCATCTCGCATTACTAAGCCTCTTTCGTTGGCCAAAAAATTCCAGGTGTGCTCTAAAATTTTGGCTGCTACTCATGTCTACTATTTTTCCTATTGGGCTCCTTCTAAAGCTACCTACAGTACACTTGAAAAGTTGCTTCACGATTTTTTATGGGTCTCTTCTAAAACCCACAAGGGTTTTCATCGGGTCGCTTGGGAATTTTTCTGTCTCCCCAAGGACTCTAGAGGGCTTGGATTGCTCTCCACTCAATGACAAGGGACTGCTCTCCATGTCAAATGGATTATCTGAGCTCTCACTGGGGATGAAGCCTGGAAGATTCTCCTCAGGCATTATATACAGTTTGGTTTTCCTGTTCATAGGCCCACTTGGAGAGGAATCAATCTCCAAACCCTCCTAGTTATGAGGGAGTCGGTTCAAATTGTTGGCTCCTTTGTGGCCAAGAGCATCTGGTGCTCTTGGGAAACTGTTAAGCCTTGGCTCCATTGGGCAGGGTTGGATTTCATGATGGGCTTTCCATCAACCAACATAACTTATGGTGGTCTCCCCTTCTAGCTCAGAATGGTCAACCCTTGGCCAAGTCGCCTTGGCTCAAGGCCCTCAGATTTCATAAGAAGGGCAATCAAACACTGTAGCAGCTCTTTCACCGGCCTTCCATGTGTCTCTTGCAGTGGGATGCTTTTAAAGCCTAGTAAAATCTTCAAAACTAGGATCATCCTACTTTTGACGGACTGGTGAGCACCATTCCGATAGAAATGCTTCACAAAGTTGGCATTTGTGGGCACAAACCTTGGTGGAAAGACTAGAAATGGTTTCCAGACACTCCTCTCAGGACCTAGAAGTCGTGGCTTGGTTACATGTGGCTTTCACCCCATTTTCCTATGATCAGTTCCTTGAACCAGAGGTGGCTTCTTAATTCCTCTGCCCATACTTGGTGTATGAGGTTTGATGCCACTTGGTCTGTAATTGTTAATCCGAAGTTGGCCCACTTTGCTTGGTGTATTCTTTTCCAAGGCTTGCTTTTGGGTTCTCGGCTTGTTCATTTGGGGGTTCCTGACCCTTGCTTCCCTTTTTGTGGGCAATCTAAAAGCTGTAAGCATCTTTTTTGGTTTTGTCCCAGAGCTCAGCAACTTTGGACTTAGATTCATGATTTCTTTCGGCCTTTTCGGTTGGAACCCTTCTCTTGGCATATGGTTCTGTTGGGGGACATGCCTAGAACCCCGACTAAGTTCACCCAGCTTTGGCACACTTTCAGGGTGGAAATCGTCTTCAATATCTAGAAATACAAAAATGCTTGTATATTTGCTCATGCTCATTTAGATGTTAATGTGTCTCTTTATGCTAAAGCAGTTAAATGTTCTAATGTTCTCTTACAGATTCAAGTGCAAGCCAACAAGGTTGCACTAGAAGTGGCTCACCTGTAGGTCCTCCTAGACCACTGGGGCAATGCCCCTTGTACTGTGGCTCGGATCCCTAATTCGCCTTCCTCAACCTACGGTCGGTCACCTTCTTGGGGCCAGAAGCGGAGTGACTCTGTGCGTTCCCACTCCTAGCCTCCTACTCGACAGGATTCTCGACCTCCTAGGTGGGCTCGTTCTCCTCCGCCATGTCCTGGTCAGGGCTGGCACTCTAGTGGTGCTATGGGAGTGGTGGTGGCGGTTCTGGGTGGCCCTCTGATGCTCCACCTGCTTCTGGCTCTGGCTGGCCTACCAATGGAAAAATTATTCTGCGGCTGGCTCTTGCAATCTTCCCTCGATGCGAGGAAGAAGAAAAAGATAAAGATAAAGATGATGATGGTTGGTGTGCACCTCCTGACATCACTCCAAACCCCGCTGATGTATGGGGGAAAAATCTGGATGATAGGGATCCCCCAAGATCTATTGGCACTGCTTTGGCCGCTTAATTTATTTTCTGTTATTGGAATTCTAAGCTAGGCCCATGTGATTGATATTTTGGCTTTTCTGGGCTCTGCCCATGTGACATTCAAGGTGTGCCTTTTCACCACCTGCCCCTTTTTTGTGAATTTGTAATTATATCTTTATATCAATATAGATATCTGCCTATTCATAAAAAAAAAACTAATAATAAACTAATGAAAGAAAGCAACTCTTGCTGATGAATTACATAGAATCAATGCTTAACAATTACGTGGGCAAGATATTCACTGTATCCATATTTTTGAATGTAAATGGTTACCAAACCCTAGCAATTTAATATTCTCTACCCCGAAACTTCACAACTTTCCAATGAATCAACTTCATTAGTCAGTTTCATAGTAGGAAATATAGTGATTAATAAATAATATATTATTAATTTGTAAAGATATTTTATTAACTATTTTAAATTAGTTTGTAAAGTTTGGATTTTTTTTAATTGTGTATTTAATATTTTTATATAAAGTGAAATTTTAATCTAAATCTATATTGCATTGTTGTTAAAAATAGGTGTTGTTTTTTTAATTTAATTAGATATTAATAAAAAAATTCTATATTACTATTTTTTTCTTGAATGTTAAGTCAAATATGTTTTACTAACAAATATTTTGAAAAGAAATTATTTCTTATTGGTTACTCACATAAAGCTTGCATTCTTGATGTTGAAAACACTTATTATATTTAAATCCATCAAACAAATTAATGAATTTATTTGAAATTGTAGAAAGTAGCTCAAAATTATGGTCAAATAGATTGCAGGGGGTGGTATAGGTAGTTCACACTATATAGAAGGAACTTGAAGCTCTTTGGAATGAGTATGCACCTTACACATCCAAATTGCATATGTGTTTCTGAAAACATAAGATTTAGTAGGAAATATTCTCGAAATTGCATAAAATTAATTTTCAATAAGGAATCATGTGTTTGAAGATAATTCTTTATGTATTTATCCTTTGAACATAAAATTTAAATTTTATGTATTGATAAGTGTTGAAACAACAAAAAATAGGGTTATGTTTTATGAGAGGGGGTTCACCAAAATGATAATAGATAGACCTATTTTCCTTTATTTCACTAGGAAATGAGATCCCTACACATAATTGACTAACAACCATCTTTAGATTTCCTTATGATTTTAGGACAGGGGTCAAGTTCAAAAAAAAATTTGGGGAGAAACACTAAAAATAGAAAATCAACTCCAAAATGCAATCTCACACAACAAATAGCAATATTAACCTCAATATTTGCAAAACTAGAAAACCAAATGAAGATTTGAGAAGGGGTCACTAAGAGGTAGTTTTTGAAGGTTGAATAGGACTCATTCACCCATGGGTGAAAGGGTCTTTTCTCAGGGTTTATCTACAACTTTTGGGAGCCTCTGATACAGATTTGTAGCTTCCGATTTGTCTAGGTTTCAGTGTCAGAAATTCAAAAATCAAATATGTAGGCTAGATTTTGTGATTTGACAACAACTTTGACAACTTTTCAATCTTTCTCTTCAAAAGGTCTTCAATCCTTCTTCAACCTAAATCTGCAATCATAGACACAAGAGAGAAAAATGGTTTTTTTTGGGTGAATGGGGTTTTTCCTTGGTCAAATTAGTAATCAAACCTTGAAATGAAATAATGAAATGAAAGAGGGAATGAAGAATGAAATAAGCTATGTTACCACTCAACAAACCCTTGTAGAAACCTTGATAATGGAGATCTTAGGAGGTTTTCAACTTGCATGAAATGGATTCAATGGATGTGGATCTTGACACTTGAATAATTCTTTGAATGCTTGAACTTGATCTTGAAACCTTCATCACAATGTTAGCTCCAAGAAATGCATGATGCAAGAATAATTTGACATGATGAATAGATCTTGATTGCTACAATAAATCTCTGACTTGAATGTTCTTGATTTCTCTTGAAATTATTGAAAAATTCTCATAAAATTGCTATGTGAAATGCTCTTAAAAATCTAGGTGAAACTTAGAAAATAAACTTGTATTTATAGGTATATATCCTTAATTTCTCAAAATTCAAATATATCACAAGCCAACTCTGAAATATGGATTTGAAGATGTTAAAATACCACCAAAAACATAATTTAAATTTAGGTCCATAGGTTTAGGGATGACCCATTCGCCCATGGGAGAATGGGTCCCATGTCCCTATTCCTGGAACACACATTGCTCAAGGTAAAGTGTTATGTTTAGGCATGTTGGAGTATGGAAAGACACTGAGAGGGGGAGTGAATCAGTGTCTAAACCTTTTTAAACTTTAATCAAGACTTTTAATTCTTATATCCTTTCTATTGACAACAAGGCTGAGTGATTGCATTGAGAGCATTTATGACACCATTAACATTGTTCATTTTGAGAACTTGTCCAAATAATCCTTGTGAGAGTTATCTTACAATTGTAAAAGAGATGATTGGCATTGTTTAAACACTTTAGGATTATCAAATTTCAATGCAAACTTATGAGATATAGAACCAACTGTGCAATGGAATGAAATATGATAAGCATGAAACAACAAGGAGATTTAGTTCAACAAAATAATTCTTAAGCTCTGAAACAAATGAGTACATTTAAGCTTTCTTTTGAATTTGAATCTTTAACAATGATAGAACACTTATGCAAAACATTTTGATATGAACATTTGCAGTGATGAAGGGACTAAAATTCAACCAAGCTCAGAATGATAAGAACAATTACTCACAAAAACATCACATTCATGAAGCATTGTCACATCAAAGCAATTGAGACCATAAGACAAAGATTTGTCGAGTGGAAAATCCTCCTGGGGTAGAAAAACCACTCCTAAACCTACTTACTGGCTTAATTTCAAAAACCACTACTTACAATGCCTTACAGGATAATTTATGAGAACCCACTCAAGGAGAACCAACCCCTCATTTAAAGACATCAATCTCAAGGAGCACCAACCCCTCTTTAGTTTATAGAATTACAATAACACAGAGGATCTCTCTGTTTCTTTTTAGCTCACTCATACCTCTCTATCTAATACCCTAAAGATTCAATATGAATCCTTAAAATATTAAATAAATAAGGTTTGTATGATTATACTCTGCATCATGTTTTCAAACTTTTATGATAGAGCATTTTCAATATCTCTTTTTGAAATAATAACAATTACAATCTCAACCACAACATCAACACATTTTTTCCACAGTGTATCATCACTATATTTATATATGTTTCAAGAACATTTTTTATGCTTAAAGAATATCAATGAATTTGAAACCCTCATGTTGTTTTCAAAATAATATTATGTAATGCCTCTACAGAGGACCATTTTAAATTAGACAAGAATATTTCAAGTAATGTTTCTTTTTCAAACATCAAGATTTTCATAACCCAGATCTGAATATAGAAAAAGGTGCACGAGTAATAGATAATCCCTCTTTCGAAAAAACCATATTGATCTGTTTGTAAAAGAACCTCCAAAGATTTAAAGATAGGTGGAGGAAAATATCAGAGAGACATGTATATGCTTCAAATTACCTTCGTTCAAGCTGAAACAATCAGAGAATATCACAGGTAGGGCCTATGAGAGAACTATAACTGAACCCCTCTCACAATGAACACAAAAAACAGAAATAAACAACTTTTTTTAGAATACCCACAAAGAGAAATGATGTAATCAATGTCATTCTGACAGAGATATGCAAGCATCTACTTATGCATTTTTTGTTTCGAATCATAAAATGGTAACTGCTATTCCATTTTGAATGTGAAAATTTTCTTCAAGTAAGAAATAATAACACCTGATGGAATTAACTTAAAGATAGAAAAAAAAATACATGAGATTCTGTATTGAATGTATTTACTAACCTAGTTGAGTAACACCATCGAATCTCCTTCTTGATTCGAGCTTCCAACCAAACGAAATGCATCAAACAGAGCAACAAGCCCATCATACATAATCACTGATATAGCTTCCTGTCAATGCTATTACAACCATCTAAACCAATGAAAAATAGAAGTTACACTTCCTTCATGGCGGTGATGTGGCTAGGGTTTCAACCCTTCTAAAAAAGAATGACAAAAAAACTCTTGCCCTAAACTCCTTCGAGCCATTTGCATTCGATGATTTTGACAAATCATAATACCATTTGAAGTCCAGAAAGAAGCCATTTAATTATCAAATAATCATTTCTTTTCTAAGTCCGTAGCTTCACACTTTTAGTTCAAATCAACTTAATACGATGCAATAAGTTCGTTGTCAAAGCAATCTACCAAGGAGGCTGACATAATAATTAACATTATTACTGTGCAATTTCAACTTTTTCAAATATGTCAATGCCTTGTCACTTCAAAGTGACTTTTAATTATATCCACAAACTTTTGTCGTCCAAATATTCTTTACAATTTTATTCCAAGTCAAAATCACAATAACCCCTTGATGAAGACTTAGGCAAACCCGATAGGGTTACATTTTAAGCTTTGTGAAATTAAGGTGCCTGATTCATATATGACTTTATTCAAAGTCTTTTACTATGTGATAAATCTCGATACTTTGCTATGTGAGGTTCAATACATTATCATTTCCATGTTAAACATACAAGGCCTGATACAATAAAACAACACATTGTATTTCAATGTGAAATACCCGATGCCAAAGAGTAAAAGCCATGTTAAAAATAAGGAGCCCGATAATCATTAATTAACAATATAGTCGGCTTGAGTGCAAAGTGAATGCACTTACTATGTTATGAACATCCCAATAACATTATAAATGATGCCAACTAAATGGAGTTCAATAACAAAAGTAATGACCAATATGCATATCAATGAAACCTGAGGCTACACAAATGTTGAATCATAGACTTTTGCAAATGATCAAGAATGTATACACTTGTATGTGCCATGTTAGAACTAAATGAATGAAAACATATAAACTGAAACAATTCCCACTACAATGTCATAACCTATATGTGCCATGTCAAAACTAAATTCACCAGAGAACCAAGTGAAACTGTTGTCTGCACATGAAGCTCCAAACATCATTGCCACAAGATATCAAATCTGAATGTAAACAAACATCACAATGCTGCAAATTTGAAACCATGTCTAAAGCACTCAATCCATACCATATACCAATCCAACCCTGTAAAATCTGAAGCATAATAGGCAACAATAATTCAATGCAAGCATATGAGGACATGCCAATCAATCTGAGATACCATTGCATCATTTGTGACTTTTTCATCAAGGACAGGCAACTGAGGGGTGAGATCAACAAGGCATTAATTATTGTCGGGGTTTCCCTTCGAAAAATGTAATTTATTAGGCTTGTAAATGAATAAAAGGGCTTATTAAGGCCTAATTAAGTTCAATTTAATTAAGAGGACCTAAATAAGTGTAAAAATGTAAAGGGGTATATTTTTCAACACTAAATAAAGGAATTATTAAGTCCATTTTAATTAGGAGGGCCAAAACAAGTGAGAAAATGTAAAGGGGTACTTTTTTCTACACTACATTTAGCCCCTACTATAGTGAGAGGATGACCTTGCATCAAGCTCACACTAAAGTAGACAATCAAGAGAGATCTAATTGTACAATCGTTGGAAGGATAAGATGAAAAATATCAAGGAAGGTGATCAAGCCTCCAAGATCTAAGATCTCATGGAAAAACTAACAAAGGCACAAAGAGACACATGCCTATGTTAAACATATATATGTATGCAAAAATGAAAATATACTCAATCATACAATGTCAAAGACTCAAATAAACAATGAAAATAAAAAGGGGTGGAACAAGCCTAGACTATCCAATGTGATGTAGATCACACCTCAGTTGTTTTTCCAAAAAAAATTACAAGTAGAACTCATTGTCCACTATGCAAAAAGAATACATGCTTAGATGGGCTAGTGAATTCCATTGTCCACTAGGTGATCCCCCAAGGGTGGAAAATGAGAGAATCTTATTAGGCTCCCATACTATACCAAAGTTATACCTTTGATAAATTTAATAAGGAACCACACAATATGAACTTTGAGCTTCATAAGGCTTGGAAAGTTGTGTTATGCTAAACAGAACTGTTATGAACAAGCAAGGCACCACATGCAAGAAAATAGTGTTATGCTTGGTGGCCATGAAAAAGACATGTAACTTCGAGCTTCACAAGGTTAGCAAGTTGTATTATGCTAAACACTTATGAAAAAAATACAAATAGGATAAGACATGTTCAAAGGGGTTTTGCTTAGCTCATGTATGGCCACATCTTAGGGAACATCGTGCCTAATGTCTCCAAGAGAGGACAAGTCTAGGATAAAGGATTCACAACTTAGGGAATGCAACATGTAGCATCACCACTAGGAGGAAAGTCATATGCCAAGAAATGTTACACTCTTAGAGGATATCAAACCCAATGAAACCAATAAGAAGAAGACACGTCGTAAGAAGTAAGAAGGTCGCACAATGAAACATAAGATATATATAGTCAAGATCTCCCAAAATGATAATGCCAATGTATGCCCCCACTTTAAAGAAATTTCCAACACCATGTTATGAGCAATTACTTTAAAGTAGAAAATGATAAATACTAAACAAGATCTAAGAGCTTATTTGGAAAGCCCTATGTCAAGCATATTTTTCCAAATGAAGCTACATCATGAAAAAGGGGTTTCCCCCAAAATGGAATCCCAAACACACATAAGGGATCTAGGGATTTGAGATCAACGTATGTCTTTGCTACAATGATATTGGGTGTACCCACAATAGTGGGTTACAATTTTTTGGATGAAGGGAAATTAGAAATGCGCATAAAAAAATCAATTAGGTAGTTCAAATGAAGGGGGCCTTCTAATGAAGGGGGTTCATGGACATTTTTAAAGTTTTAAAATTGTGAAAAAAAGAGGCTTCATTCGAACCAAACCTTTGCTCAAACACCCTACTTTTTCCTCTAATTTTAGAGATGATGTCCTATTTTTCCCTCTAAAATTTTAGAGATGAGATTCATTGGGTCTTTTTCGCGGGCAAGGCCGTTTTCATAATATTTTCAACAAATAGTGTAAGGTCATTTTTGGCACTTTCAGAACTGGGTGAGGTCATTTTTGGCACTTTCACGAACTGGATATTTATGCAATAGACATCATGGAGCTAAGATTGGCTGTGAGATTGTAAAATAGGACAAAATTTCTCACTTTTATGCAATAGACATGTGTGGTGATTCATTTGTGCAATAGACAATTTTTGGTGCTTTCATGTGTGCATTAGAAAGCTTGAATTGTGCCTTATTAGTGACACTGCTTAGTGCTTAGTTGATAAAATTGTTCAAGCATTTGCATTATTAACAAAATCATATCCTTTGAATCGTAAACCTTGATTTCAACCTTTGGAATCTAGAGAACTGTACCCTATGGTACAATATGTCTTGCAGATGAATATGAATTAGAGAGGGTGAATATGTAGGAGATTTCTATCTACTCTATAATGTCAAAACACATCTCCAACATGTAGAGGATGTCCCCTAATGCCTTATGTCCTGATGCACAAAACTTAAAGGAAGAATAAATCAAGCATTTTCCCTAATCTCAGAAAGGATAGAAAACCCCACTCATTCTAATATTTGCTTATGTACAAACAAAGAAAAGAGTCAAGAATTTAGTCCTTATGGTCACTATCATGTGTTTTAGATAATCCTTTAGTTTTATTGAAGAAAAGTAAAAACAACAATTTGTGCAAGTGGAATGCACTTTCATTTGTTTGTTTCATACTATGAAAAATGAGTATGGGTTGTCTATACTTTGTATTTCAGAATTTTGAATTTGAGGTCATGCTATTGTCCATAAATCATTGTCCAAAAAAAATAAAATACCTCTTGGACCTTCATAAAGTTTCAATGCTTCCACATTATTCAAGTGTTTTTATTATTAGCATGAAAAATATGTATTTGAAAGCTTGAACTGTGCATTCTCACAAGTTAGAATTTCTTGTGCTTCTTTACACCTTGGTGCCTTGAATTCACATCTTTACCACATTATTTTTTTTTCATTTTCTACTTATTTTTTTTTTTATAAAACCATGTATTGTAAATTTTATCCTGAAACATTACTCCCATATTCAAACACTAATTTTTCATCCACTCCATTTTCAAGATCATCCATTACTATTTCATGACTTTTTTTGGTAAGAGATCACCCTAGTTTATATCAAGAGTAGACGGATGTATGTGTTAATTTGAATAAATTATCTTGGCCATTGATATAGTTTCTAAAAGATGCTAACCTTCATTGGAATTACCATAATGAGGCAACAACATAATCAACATTCCAAAATCCCAAAGACCTTCCATGTGATAATGGCATCCAATTTTGAGGACATGTGAATTATGGGTGCATATTTCATCTAACTATATGAAATGGCCATGGTATTTGAGATTAAGTGGTTATAAAATCATTGAGAAATAGTTAAGTAGGATAACCATGCAATTTTTTTCCTAGTCAGTAAATAAATAAAAGGTATGGTGGCCATTCTTTAGAATGTTTAAATCAATACTAGGCTAGAGTATACAAGGTTTCTTATAATCTAGTTTTGAAAACAAGCTTAAGAAATTAGACCATGCTCTATAATCCATGTTTTGACTACAATGGGTGCTCCTCAGAGTATATACATATATATTTTTAATTTACTAAGTTTTAACCAAGAGACTAGAAAATAGCATCGATATGGTTCATCTCAACTTGGATATTTGTAAGAACCATAATCTTTTTAGCCAGTTTTGTTCTATTTTTTATTAATCTCCAACACAAGAATTTTGTTCTATTAAGACTTGTGTATTGTCTCATGAGTGACAATGCCTAATGTAAATGTGTATAGTTCAATGCAATAGATGAACAATGAGCAACCATTACAATGTTCTTTGCATACATGAAGCATTAATAATGATTGACAACTCAGTATTTTAATTACAATGCATGGTGCAATGTTTGTATAAAGAATAAATGTGTAATGTAATGGTTGGTCAAAAATTTGATTGTTCCTACTTGCATATTCTTGGGAAAAATAGGTTATAACTTATTACATAGTCAGACAAAGGGAAAGCTTCTGAATTTTTATTCTCTTTTCTCATTCCTTTTTTTTTTTAAATCTCTTATTTTTCATTTTGATGTTTAGTGCTTCTTCTTATCCATCCTTCTAAGATTATGAGGTTTTCATCAGTTTTACAATTATTTTTTCTATTATGTCACATAATATATATGACTTGATACAACATATCCTTTCAGGAAAAAAGAGATACACTAAAATCCACTTTGGAATAGGGAAAGTTCAATCATTGAAATTACCCTTTTTAATTATTCTAAGATGTAAGATGAAAATCTTGCTTGAATTATTATACATGGAGCTAGGGGTCGATTCTTAACATGCACAAAACCCTTTGAAAACTACAAATGCTTGTTGGAAAGCAGCCTCGAGGAGAGGCTTGGTGCTTTTTGTTGTTTATAAGTCCTATCTTGCCTTCTAAGATGTTAGTTACTTGGCCAATGATGAACAAAAACATGAGGAAAGGGGATTCAACAAAACCAAATAAGGCACAAATAAAGAGAATGATAGGGCACTACTATTTCTTACTAATCTTGAAGGGAAATATTATTTCTTACTTTATGAATCTAAAGCCTGTGGTTTATATATATTAGCCAATTATAAATATAAAAGAAACTAGAGCTAAGAACATTTTATGATGAAATAGGAAGATTTTGTCCTCAAACTATAAAGAATGTATCTTCTCTACACATCATTCTCTCCAACATTCAATATTAATTTTTAACCCCTTTGCAATGGGTGTCAAAATTGATGGATGACAAATTCTTGTGCTCTTAAGTGCACATTGAAATTTACAAATAATTAATATAGTACAATATTGTCTCATGCCATATTTATGGATAGGAAATCACAGTCTATGTTACAAGTCCCTCTAGTATAAGGCAATGATACATTAAGCTTATATCAAAGGAAGGCCATAGCTTCTGAATGAATAGCACAAAAGGAAGACAATCCTATTCAAGAATAAATGTGTTCATGATTTTAAAGATGGTTTCCTTTCAATGAACTGAATATCACTTTCATATGGTAGGGACTTTCTATATTTAAATGTAACCTTAGATAGCTCCTTTAAGTTTTTCTTTAGCTCAAAATTGATGACTGCAATATTCATTGTTTTCTTAACTAACTATAAGCTACAATGCTAACATAATCACTCACATAAAAAAATATTTTTACTTAATTTATACTAAATTTGCATAGAAACCCACAATAAAGATGTTGTTATTGAGTTGAAAAAAGAATCTCCAAAAAAGAGATGTTAAGCAGCTGTCAGATGTGAAAATCATAAAGAACGATTTTGAGATAACAAATAGTATTACTACTTGAATTTTTTTTTCCAAAAAGAGGTACGTGGTTACTACTTGACCTAATTTGTGATGTCCTTGAGGTATTCCTTGTAAAGGCCTTGGAACCCACTACCATTCTAGTATTTGGGGTCATATTTTACAGTCAAACAAAGGTTGTATATCCTTTTTGGGCAGATTTCTCTTATATAAACAAGCTGCAACAAGGCATATTTGAGTTGGGCTCAATGATGACCAAGGTGGCATGTTTATAATGTGTAGAATCTAACAAGGATAGACTTAGTGTGTCATGAATGGATAGGTGTGTTTCTAGTGGTTGAAAATTTGTTGTAGAGGTGATGGAAGCTGGTTTTGATGGCAGAGGATTTCAAACTTTGTAAGAAACATCATGTGGATTGTTGATAGATTTTTTAAAGGGTGTGGGTTAGATGTGGCTCAATGTGGTATTTGCATGATGCACATGTCTATTGTGCCCTCACTTCTCCAAAACTGCAATGTCATATATTTACCTGGTGCTCTTGAAATTAGATTTAAAAATCAATTAAGATAAGTTCAAATTCTCACTATGTTCAAGATAGCCTCAAATTTATCTGTGATAAGCTTAGAATTCAAACTTCAACATATATCCAAATTTATTTTTAAAATTAATGTACTTATATTTCAACTAATCCCATTTACAAACCTACATTTAAACCCTATCATGCCATACCTAGCAAGGTTGTTGTGTAATGATTATGTGAGCATGTTTCATGCATAATATAATCTCTATATAAACATTAGGCATCCAATATTTTCCAAGAAAATCATAGAACATAAATGATGCATTGATCTGAATATTTTACATTCTATGAGAATAGTGACTTAGTAAGTTTAACATACTATTTTTTCATGATGTGAGTCAAATTACTAAGCCACCATAATATAATAAAATAAATATGTAACTTAAATCTACTTTCAAACACTCCAAACATGATGATCTTCAAGAAGAATAAAGTATACAATTTTATATCGAAGCATACAGAAGTTTCAACTTTTAGATGGTTTTTTTTTGTGATTCAGACAACTTGGAATAAAACATAGCTGAAAAGGTTCCTAAGGAAAAGAAGCAAAAGAGAAAGAAGTACTTATTAGTACAAATCCTATCAGAAACAAACAAGATACCCATTATACTTGTTACATGGAAATTTCATATTTATCATGACAGTTGCAGAAAGGACATAGTTATTCTCCCTGATCTATGTGCTTATTTTTTTCATTTTTTTCCCTATCAAGTTTTTTATAAGTATACTTGTCTTGCCAAAGAAAATCACTGTCGCACAACCCAATGTCTCAATAGTAGGAATCTTGCACATAATTACATTCATCATTGTCAACTTTTGAGTCCCTAGTGTCAAACACATAGTAATGGTAGTAGGCAAGCCTACAAGTATCAAAGTAATAACTAAGCAATAGCAATCTTGATATACCACGTATGCTTTCCAAAATTGGTCCTCATATTTTTTGATCTACCATCAACAACCTCCCATGAGAGAAAACTATTACATTTGATGATCCACATTAGAGGACAAACAAATCCAATGGCCTTTTCAGCCTAGTTGTAATTACATTTAGTTTCCTTTCAGAGGTGTATAATTGTTGGTAAATATTTTCTTTACAAGTGGGGTTATGAGAGAAAAAATAAGAGAAAACGTTCTAAATTTGTACCACTTAGAAAGGAGGAAACACTTAACAGGGATGATTCATTCTATTTTGTTCTTCACTCTGCTCACCTATTCTAGAGCTTTCCTTAGTCTTAACTAGAACATAGTTTTATTGGGTAATAATGTATTGGAGGATAACAGGGAGTCCTAAGTGCAAAGGCTCATTAACAATGACAATGACATTGAATTTAGTGTTAAAGGGTTAATTAATAGCATCCTTAAGGATACAATATCATTTCAAAAAACAAAAAAAAAGTTTATCATGATTCTTGCTTACATCCCAAAGCAGAGCCATAATGAATCAGACCTTAATCCAAGGGGATTTAAAAGAAAAATGGTAACCTAGAACTAATTACATTTCTTCAACTCTAAAAACAAAACAAAGTACAAAGTTTTTGAACAAGAAAAGGTAAGTATTTGTACAAAGAGATTGGGCACACAAAATGATCTAGAAATGAGGTAAAATTCTTCCAAGACTCACGAGCTGAATATACTCATCAAGTACTCACCAAGCCTCTCACCTAGAAACTCGTAGTTACTCACACATTCATGGGAAGAACTTGTCAACTGCATGAATATATCAGTCGTACCTTTGAACACTTGAAAATCCCCCATTTTTTCACTTTTCTATTGATTATTGTTGTACTTAGCTCTTGTAACACATTTTTAATCATTTTTAGTTTCTTTTTAAGTCATCATTGAATAATTTGAAGAATTTCTTAATTGGATTTCCAAGTTATGTGATCGGGTTTTTTATTTGTTTTATGATTTAATTGTTTTTCATTACCTGTTCTATTCTAGGGTTCAATTCACTTTATAGAGGAGAATTTCATTCATATCGATTGTACCTGATTGGTTATAGTTGAGTTTGGAGAGTATTTAATCATCTAGCTAGAGGTTTTCCCCTTTTTGGGTTTCTCTAGACCAGATCTTGTGTTTTGTTTCTATTTCTCTACTTACTTTTGTTTTGGTTTTGGTATTGTATTTCTTTTTTTGAATTCAATTGAAAGATTTTTGGAGTATATATAATTAGAAATCCACAATTGGTGAGCTATTTAAGAGTATTTAGAGCAGTTTACGGGTCATATTTACATCAAAGTAGATTTCTTTCTATCAGGTTTACAAAATTTATCCCAACTAAGATGGGTTGTGGATTGATGACTTTCTAATAGTGTTGATAATGTATGTAACTTTATTTTTTATATTTCTTGTAGATAATATAAATAATGCTAATTTAAGACATTTATGACTTTTCCTTCTATTTAGAAAGTCAAATTTTGTTGAGGTTTGGGTATTAATAAGGAATAGCATGAAATTAGATATAGAAAGAAGACCATTATAAAATGTACCTATTGGTATCCACCTCCATTTGGTTGGACTAAAGTAGAATTTTATTGTGATTTTCTCACTTAAATTTAAACATTACGATGTTTAAAGTAATGTATTTTTTTGGACAAATTAGGGACCGATATGGCAACTCAAGAACCACCACTTGTGAGTATATTTGCCTATACAAATGAGGAGATCCGTAAATTGTGTTGTATTATAGGTGATCCCACCATGACAAGAGTTTATAAGGATACATGTGTGTCGATTCTAAATAGCTAAGAGAAGATTATATAGAAATTTCACACCACAAATGCTTATTTTGCTGACATTGTAGTAGTTATTCTTGCTTATATGAAGCAAGAGATTAGTGGTGAGGTTTCTCTTGTAAATTTTCAAGAATAAGTCCCAAAAGAAACCCTCAAAGAACATTTTTTCTCCGTATTACATTGGTAAATCCAAGGTTAAGGGATATCAGGTGACTCGATGTGTTGATCCTCAGATGGCCCCTTTGATATACCCATGCTTTCTTGCAACATTTGGTTGTTATCCAAATAACGACCAAATTCCTTTATACTTTGAATAACAGTTGTATGCTAAGGTTCATTTGGGCCTCAACATCAACTACTTGGACCTACCACAATATTATGGTCAGGCGTGTGGTAGGGTTGCTGACAAGGAGGCTTTTCGTCGGCCAAATTGATAGCCTCAATATTATCACAATTTGGTTGGGGAGAGATTTCCTATTATCTCCCCAACCATGGCACCTAAAGCAGAGCAGGTTGTCATTTCTTCCCAAAGGGAAGTAATTGATAGTGTTTGTGATATAGCTATTATTGCATTTATGATATCTATTGATCATCTGGGGAGATATTTGATGAGTCATTCTACACAATCTAGACCATTAGATCATGGTATTGATCCTTATTGTATTACAGGTTTCCTTTCACCCTAAGACATAGATGGTCTCAAAGGAGAGAAAATGCTTCAGAGTATGACTCATTGTTTGTCAGATGACCTATTGGAGGCATACGATTTCATTTTGGCTAGAGGATATGTGGGTAGAGCTCGTTCACGTCTAAGATCTAGCTAGGCTATAGGTCCTTCACAACATTCTCATCACTTTGGCAATGTTGCACATTTGTCAGATCCACCTACAGATCATTCAACTGTTGGAGAGGAGGGTACACCTACTGGTCCTTCTGTGAGTGTTCGACATCATCCATTGCAGGGCCTGGATTTACTTGAGGATCAGTTGTAGATGGGATCATTTGGTTTTTTGGATATGATGGTACATGGAGACATGCCATCAATGCCATCTCACCTGGTTAGTCCACTACAACCGTCAATACTAGAGCTAGCCAAGGAGACCCATGATATAGCTGAGTTGATAGTTAGGATCTTTGTAAGAGATCCTACACCACCTAATATAGAGGTATGTATGTATGTACATGCATGCAAAATATAAACTTTTTTAAATTTTAATATTACTGGTTTTACTTAAATGGTAGATAGTCCTAATGTACACATTTATGCTATATATATATAGAGGGAGTTAGCTCATGCTACATCGAGTCTAAGGACAGACCATGTATATAGGTATGATTTGGTTTATGGGCGGGTGCATGGAAATGGGTAGCCAATTTGTGGCCACTTTCAAAAAAAAGTTTTGAAAAGTCATAATGCAAGCGTGTTATGGTTTGTTGTGCCCAGCCTGAGGCTCGTCAACAACAAGCCCATAACGCACTTGCATTATGACATGTTAAAAGAAAAAAAAAATTCAAGTCATTCATTTTCATTTCAACTGTGTTTTTTATTGTGCCCGTGGCCAAAACCCCTATTTTTTGCGCTCACATTCTAGGAGGAGGCATTGTGCAAAAATCTTCGCCAACGATTGCTACTTCTTCGCAACGATGGCACCATGATGACGAGGAGGTGTGAGAGGTAAGGGTTTTTTTCTTTTTGTTTCAAATTTGTTAGTTTTAGGTTGAATTTGTTAGTTTTAGGTTGTATTTGATATATATTTGTTTAAATTTTTAGGAGATGCAAATCAACCTGCAAACCCTCAATATCCTCAACAAGAAGAGCAACCAAATCCTCAAGAAAAAAATCAACCACAACAACAACCTCCTCCACCAATCACTCAACCCCCTCCTAGCACTCAACAAAATTTAATGAGTGAAATTAAGAACAACAAAAAGAAAATTGAGGATTTAATCTATAGGTTGAGTGACCCAAATGGTTCAACTGTAGAAAAAATGACCCTAGCAAGTTCATTGAAAGATATGTTAACAAATGTAGATTCAATTAGCAAAAAAATAGCTGGATTGCAAGATAGGAGGCAGGCGGCTAGGGATTATTATGCGAATAAACTATCATATAAAGATGTAAAGGATTTAAAAATTACAAAAGGTGATTTGTGCTCATTATTCACTGACCTGCGCGCACAAATCAAAATCTTACCCTAAATGCTAAGAGGTTTCATATTCATTGGTTCCACCACCAACAGATTAGGAACCATTTTTATGATAGATGGAACATGGTCTTCGATTACCCACTGTGCAACAATTGTGAAGTCCCACAATATTTTCTTAGGAAACTATACAATGAGTTCATATTGAACAAAATCCCAATTTCTTTTGATATGAGGGATTTTCTTGGGAGAGGTGGGGGGTCGGCTTAGGATAGAACCAGTGCACAACCAGATCCTACGTGGCAAGGGAGATGAGCTCTCACTAGGCCGCCTCATGAGCATGTTGTTATGCCTTCCATCGTGAAGGAGATTTTTGATGTAGAGACATTGCAGACAATCAACACTTTGACCCAAAGTGTCATCCATCATACTAGCCCTATTCTACAATGCCATCCAGGGGAGTCTTCGAGTGGTGGCCTCCAAACCCATGTGTGTCAATCTTGCGGGGAGACTTGTTCATATGACCCCACCAACACTCAAGAGGCTACTATGCAAGATCCTTCTGTAGCTATGGAGATGTAGAGGGAAGATGACATTTTTCATGAGGCGTATGGCATTGATAGTCAAGTAAAAGTTAGCATGTTCATTGAATTTAATTTATTTAATTTTGATTTTGAAATGCAAGATTAACTAAAAATGTTTTATGATTTTAATAAAATTGCAGGATCACAATGTTGAGACTGGATACACTGACCCCCACCTACTCATTTTTGTAGTACACCTATCATTGGGCTATGTAACTAGTAAATAATTATTAATTTATTACATGTTAATAGCATTGTTTTACGAATGGTATTTTAATATGTGATTTTGGATGTTGAACGGGCTGATATTGGAGGTTTCGAGGGAAAACCTCCCAGTGCCAGTGGATTTACTCAAACCTACATGGAGATAATAGAATAAAGAGTTTAAATAATGAATTGTACTTAATAGATTTGTGTATTTTATATGCACATCATTTATTATGTTGAATAATTTTTTGTTTTATTTTCAGATGTTGCAAGACGAAACACCTTCGAATGTGATGAGGGAAATGTAGTTCAATTTTTCATCTACCATACAATCCTCGATGGCTTTGACAGGGGAGGTATGAGGAAATTTAGTAAATTTCAATTTACATTCATTGTTATAGATGTTAGTTAGTGAAAAATCAAACCATTATTGATTCATAATTTAATTTCTATTTGGATGGTTTATATAGGGCTTGAGCGCACCTGAGCATGGGTGTGTGAATATTTCCCTCATGGAGAGAAATCGTGAGATGGCGGTAAGTGATTATTTTGTCAAATATATCATTTTTTTATAATGTAATTTCTATATATTCATATCTTTACTTCTTATTGTCACAGTTAAAACTTCACCATGAGCTAAACACTAGGAGGAGCAGTAGGAGCACTCCTCGAGCACAACATAAATGAGTGATAGAACTATCGTCATCCGATCGACAAGCAAAAGGAAATAGTTTATTTCCAGAGCATGGAGAGCAATGACTTTTGATTCCAGATCCCTTTGTTGTATGCCTACATGGCAGTTTTGTACATATTTTGTATTGGACATATTTGAAATTGTATACCTATACGTCATTCTCATAAGCCTATATGGCTATTTTGAACATATATTTCATACTTATATCGACATATATTGATGTATGCCTACATGTCTATTTGGTTAATACAAATATCTTTTATCGATTGTGTCCATATTTACATTCTAAATTGATGGTTCAATAGATATGAGTTATGTGTATTCAAATGTATACTTTACAACTTACGTGTATACTTTGTGACTTATGTGTTTTCATGTGTATACCTTGTATTCGTGCATATACTTTATATTAATTTGTGTATACTATGTATTTGTGTGTATACTTCAAGTCTTACGTGTTTTTGAGTACTTGTGCTTCCCTTATTCACATGTACATGCTTGACTTATTCACATGTATACTTATTAACTGGTTAGCCCTAGCATTGATCATTGTTGTCCTTCATGGTTTGTCTTGAACATTAATTGATTGATGCTAAAAAACTTTATCTAAAACCAAAAAAAATGTTTTCAATTGGTATTCCATGAAATGATTCATATAAAGATTCCAATATGTTCTTGATGCATCACATATAAACACGTCGAAATATTTATATGTCAACTTTTTTCAATATTATTTCTTGTATATGAAATGAACTCGAGAGAAAGCAAGAAATGGAATCAACGCTTCCCTAGACCCCTGAATAAGTCTATTTAACAAAGAAACACACTCTTAATCACTCTTCCAACTGCAAAGAACCATTGGGCAGCATTTACCAGTCTGCAAATCCACAAAATCCACAATTTTCAGGGTGTGATTGGCCCTCTAACCTCACTATCCTCGAAACCCTAACTTTTCTCAAATTTCATGAGGGTTTATTGAAAACACCATATCCAAACATCATACAACCTCAAAACCTCTTCCAACACTCTTCATTCTACCAACACAAACTTAATTGACCACCAAATTATGCTGCCCCTTGAATTTACCCACTTTTAATCCCTCAAGCCTCTCTTTTTCATTCAAAACCCCTCTATTCCCAATTAGGGCATCATGCCATAACATAATTTTGACCTTCCTTGTTCTTGCAGACCATTTGAACACATCAAACTCCACAATCTCACCCTATTTCCAATCTATTCTAATTTATTCTCAAGAAATTTCTTCTTTTCACCTCGTCTAGCCTTGCTTTTAAGGCCTAAATTCTGAATTTTGAACAGGGGCAACATTAGTAATCTCTTCCAATGCCTTTACCAATGCTATTTTCTTATTTGTACTTACATAAATGACTCAAATGATCCCACACTAACTCAAAACTAAAAGCAAGATGACATAATGGGTTATCATGGCCTTATTTGACATTATAATGACTAAAACCATTGAACTAGACCTTCTTCATCAAATGGAGGAACAAGGTGCTATGCACCAATGATCATATGTTTTTTGTGTGGAATACTTGGACTTCTCAACCGTCGTGTGAATGTTTCTCTTTTCCATTGTTTTGCATGTCATGATAAGGGATCAAGCCGATTGAGCACAACTCAGATCAATTCCATGTGTTTGGGTGTGAAAGAGGACCATGCCTAGCGTAAACCTACCTATCAAGATGTGTTGGATCAGTTAGTTTGGTCACACGAATTGCAAAACAAAAGTTGCACCACTTTGCAACTTTACATTACTTCCATTTGACACTTTTTCCATCAAGGGGAAAATGGACACCATAGGAAAATGACTTTGAGATAACAAAAACTAAGAGAGGCTATTGTAGAGGGGTCCAACGCAATCCCATAGGCTCAAAAAAATATTTCATAAGCATCACAATTTTTGAATAATAGCTCGTCACAGTTTGCTTCCCTTTTGCACTTTAGACCCTTAAGGGATTGATCTGGTTGAACGTAGCTCAGAGTGATTCCACGTGTTTGGGTACAAAAGAGGACCATGCCTATCATAAACATACCTATTTGAACACATTGGAACAGTTTGTTTGGTAACACAAGTTGTAGAATGAAAGTTGCACCACTTTGCGGCTTTGCACTGCTTGCATTTGACACTTTTTCCATCAAGTGAAAATCCTCTGCAACAAGAAAAACACTCCGAGATAGCGAAAACCGAGAGAGGTTTTTGTTGAGGGGCCCAATGTAATCCTATAGGATTAGACAAGAATTTTCTAAGCATCATGGTATCCGAGTAAAAACATGTTGAAGTTTGCAGCCATTTTGCACTTTGGACACTTAAGGGATTGATCCGGTGGAATGTAGCTCAGAGTGATTCTGCATGTTTGGGTGCAAAAGAGGACCATTCCTAGCGTAAAAATACCTATTCAAACACATTGGAATAGTCTGCTTGGTCACATGAGTTACATAACGAAAGTTGCACCACTTTGTAACTTTGCACTGCTTGCATTGGACACTTTTTCTATCAAGTGAAAATTTGTCGCCACGGGAAAACCACTTTGAGATAGCCAAAACTGAGAGAGGTTTTCATAGAGGGGCCCAATGCAATTTTGCAGGATCAAACGAAAATTTTCTAAGAATTACGATATCTGAGTAACAACATGCTGAAGTTTGCAACCATTTAGCACTTTGGACTCTTAAGGGATCAATCTGATTGAACATACCTTAAAGTGATTATGTGTGTTTGGGTGCAAAAGAAGACTATTCCTAGTGTAAACATACTTATTCAAATGCATTGAGACAGTCCGCTTGGTCACATGAGTTGCAGAACGAAAGTTGCACCACTTTGCAACTTTGCATTGCTTGTATTTGATGCTTTTTCCACCAAGTGAAAATTCGCCGCCACGGGAAAACCACTCTGAGATAGCCAAAATCAAGAGAGGTTTTTGTAGAGGGTCCCAATGTAATCCTTTAGGATCAAACAAGAATTTTCTAAGCATCATGGTATCTAAGTAATAGCATTCCTAACTTTACAGCCACTTTACACTTTGGACCCTTAAGGGATCGATCCGGTTGAACGTACCTCAGAGTGATTATGTGTGTTTGGGTGTGAAAGAGGACCATGCCTAGCATAAAAATACATATTTGGATGTGTTGGAATAGTCTTCTTGGTCGCACGAGTTGCAAAATGAATGTTGTACCACTTTGCAACTTTGCACTGCTTGCATTTGATGTTTTTTCCATCAAGTAAAAATTTACCACAATAGGAAAACCATTCCAAGATAGCCAAAACCGAAAGAGTTTTTTTGTAGAGGGGCCCAACACGATCTTGTAGGATCATATGAGAAGTTTCTAAGCATCACGCTATCCGAGTAACAACATGCTAAATTTTGTAGCCATTTAGCACTTTGGACTCTTAAGGAATCGATCTGGTTGAACGTACCTTAGAGAGATTCTGCATGTTTGGGTGTGAAAGAGGGCCATGCCTAGCATAGAAATACCTATTTTGATGTGTTGGAATAGTCCACTTGGTCACACAAGTTGCAGAACAAAAGTTGCACCACTTTGCACTGCTTGCATTTGATACTTTTTCCATCAAGTGAAAATATGCTACCACGGGAAAACCACTCCAGGATAACCAAAACCGAGAGAGGTTTTTGTAGAGGGGCCCAATGCAATCCTGTAGGATCAGAAGTTTCTAAGTGAAATGGAATAAGTTTTATGGGGTTTTTGTTGCTTCCCCTATAGATTTTGATGGAAAAGGTCATGAAAAATGAGGTTGGGTGATTGTCTTCTGATTTTTTGCAGGTGATATTAAGAAGGTCTAAGGTGGTGGCATGTTTTGGTAAGGTGTGGAACCATTCCTTTCAATAAACCCTCCTCATACTAGCATAAAATAACGGTTTTGTGGTTTGGCATGGTGGAGTGAGTTTCTCCTTAGACAAATTGTGGATTTGAGGGTTTGGATACATGATAATTGTTTCCCCAACAATTTTAGGGGTTTTTTGAATATTTAAAGGTATGTTCCTTTGTAAATTAGGCCTAGTTAGCCTAATGAGGACAACAAAGAAGGTCAATTTTGATGCACATGTTCCAAAATAGTCACTTTTGATTTTGAAGTCTGTGTTGTAACTCAATAATAGTTATCTAGATCAGTCATTTTTTTGTGAAGTCATTTGAGAAGTTTTCCTCAAAACACCACTTAGAGCCACACTTTTCACTTGGAAATTCATCATAAATAGATTCAAATGAAAGCTACTTCAATATTCTACCTTAAACGACAAAATTCAAGGCCTTAAAATATTGTACAGGCTGTACAAGTTAATGAACAACTTGAAAAACTCATAAAATCACTAAAATATGGACTTTATTGATTGTAAATATTCAAGAATACAAAAGATCTATGTTTTTCTTGACCTTACATGCTTTATATCACTTCTCTAATCACCTAATGAACTATTTGAGACTTTCAATACATTACATATGACCTTCACATGACCTTTTTCATATTATTTACATTTCAAAATTCAAATTTTGCAAATTTTCCTATTGAAGGCATTTAGAGAACAAGGTGCTACTGCACCAAACATGAACTCCAAAATTACAATATTTGAGTAAATCTCATTACAATGCCTTAGTTAATTCATTCTCACATATCTTTTACATTGTCACTCATACATTAAAGATTCTCTTTAAATATCTACATCATAGGTGCTCATTATGAGGTTAACTTCAATTGAGTAACTTGAGATTCCCTCGCTAAGCTTCACACAATCTTTTATAATGGATTGAAATCAGAATTGAGATTTGTCAAGATCATCAAAATAAGGATGTTGCATTTCTTTTTTGGCTGAGATTCCCTTTGATGGATCATAAATTGGCATTTTCTGTAATGAGAGACCAATCAATTTTAAGTAGTTTACTTACAAATACACAAAGTAAAAGAGAAAAAGAAAGAGCATCCAAAATGGAAATGAAATGAAAATAGATGGAAGGCACTTACAAATAGGCATGTAGGTCTCACAACTTAGTCACTCCAGGTCATACATCTTCATTGGTAATTCCAACATACCTATTGCACACAACACCTCTCATGAATAGAGTAAGTTTAAATTTGAGATGCTCTTATAATGTCTACATCATAGTTGCTCATGATAAGGTTGACTTCAAATGAATAACTTGAAATTCCCTCACTAAGATTTGCACACACTTTTCTAATAGCTTAAAATCATGATTGAGATTTGTCAAGATCATCAAAATAAGGATGTTGCATTTTCTTTTCTAGGCGACTTTCTCTTGGATGGTTCATATATATGTATTTTCTGCAAGGGGACACCAATCATTGTTTAGTAGGTTACTTATAAATAGGAAAAGTAAAAGAAGATGATAGCATTGGCATCAAACAAATTAATGTGTATACAAGTATAAATTAATAAGAACCAATGTGCATATACTTAAAAATTAATCCAATGAACCATTTAGGTCTGCTCTACTCTTTATTGTGTCAAGTATTGCCTCATGGTTAGACTCACAAACCTTCAACAAGGTATTTTTCAAAGGTCTGCCCCCATATTTGTTCAATCGAACATTGGGTGCCACGATAAGGTTTGAGTAATGAAGAATCTTATGATGCGTGTCAAAGTCCTAAAACAACCAATGTTTAGCACTCGAATGTGGGTACCTTCTAAGCCACATTCTAGTAACCACAACTGAGCTTGTAGGGTATTCGATGTTTTCTCCATCTATAATTGGGGCCTCCAATTTATTTTTGGCCTCAACACAATGACACAAGTAATAGTTTGTTCCCTCTTCATTGTCTTCATTTGCAATAACTATATAAACATGCCCTACATTGATATGTGCAACAAATATCTTGAAATTAGTCAACATTATGAATACACTACAAAGTAAGATAACGATATGGAATTTCAACAACTAGGTATGTGCAGGATCATGATGGGCCCAAAAGTGGCAATATGGAAGTGGTATGATGGCCTATGTGGCTGACGACATTTTTTTTACCCAAAATTGATGAAACGAATTTTTTTTTTAAAGGAGATTCTTAGCTTTCCACCAATGTAAATTATTCTTTACTTTGAATTTAATAAATAATTATTATTCATTTTCTATTTGAATTACGACTAAAGTCTTGATTGATAGGTTGATTGAAAAACATCTATAACTTTCAAACAATATCACATTTTTTGAATCTGAAACATGCGTCACATTCTATGCTTTGCATAATATAGGATTAAAAGAATAAAATTGAATTTTGTGAAGTTTTGACCAAGTTAAGGTGGTCAGACATGCGAGTTTTTATATTTTCTTTAAGTTTTAATAAAAAATTCATAATCAATTATTTACTTGGAAAAAAATTACAAAAAAATATGCATCACATTGGGACATGAGTCATCTACTTATATCTAAAATATTATAAAAAATAATTATCATTTTATTGTGGTTAGGGTGGTCAGATAGACACCTAATCTTATTTTTTCCCTGAAATTTAAGTACTACAACATTGAAATTTCAAATTCTCACCAAATAGATTTTTTTTTTTTTTAAAATAAACCAAGTATTTTAGAAACTTCATTCAATTTTCTACAAATTTTATTCTTACATATTTTTTAAATAATATAGATAACTTATTCAAAATTTTACGTCAATTTGCCTAACTCTGATTTCTCTGAATTTTATTGCCACTTAAGAGCCTATTTTTCCATGATGATCCTATACATACCCAACTAAGAAAGTAGATATATCACCTGGTTGAACTAGATTTGATACGTGATCAAAGCTGACCGATGATTCCATCTGTGTTAGTTCAAATGTCGTCGGAGGGTGATATGTGTGAAGTGGGCTAGCATAACTTGTCAACCATTTATCAACCCACTCCCTTGACTCACAATCATTCTAGGATTTCATTGTACATGAAGAACAAAAGCATGCCAAATTTCATGTATCGATACTCCATGAACCTTTATTTGAGCTAAGGAAAGAGTGTACCTCACTCGATCTTATTAGTGTACAATAGTCAGGTCATATGGTGCAATGTTAGTATCATCCATCAACTAAAAAAATATACAAATTGAAGACGTACCTTCATTACCTAGACCCATCGAAACATTACACCACTCGACAATTGATTTTGCATCTGTCAAATTTGCACTGTCATTATACTTTAACTCTTCTTGTGCTAATGCTCTTTTTACGCATGCTCCTGCACCATCATTCTCCCCCTTTCCATGCACGGCCTCACAAAATTTCCACATATGTTGAACACTTGTATTACATGCATCCTGCACAACTAGTAGAACATGCACGAGTTTTTGAACTATGTTGCACAATTATCCGACCATATTATATGTCGGTCATATGTTATGCCCCTCTGAGCCAAACCACTATAGAACATTTGGAAGCAACCTTACACGAACTCTGGAGAACGTGTGTGATCATCACTAATGTAAAAGTGGTACTCCCTCAATACCTTCCTTTGGTCATTTGTACTATCAGATGCATGAATGAATGTTATGTGCACAAATATTGAAACTATGTGGAGTTGTAATATTGTGACTACACCTCACGCTGTTGTAGAGTGTAGTTATCCACAAAGTCAACCACTGATACTATGTTGCCAACTGGAAAGGTGTCCTTACATAGCTTGAATTGCACGTCCAACCATCAGGCTCTATGGGTATGCATTGCATACTCAGATAGTATATTGTCATGAAATATGGACATAAACTAGTACACCGAAATATTCTCAATAACCAAATCACACCTTTTTGCTTGAGACCCATCTTTTGTAGCATATGCCACTGTTTTATACTTCCTGAACTCTACTAGTTTATGTTCCACCTCATATGTGCTTTCCATATGTTGACATATTGGAATACACTGGAAGCCACCACAATGCTCACATGAACCATCCAAGCATGTTTTCCTATAGAATATTTGGCCATCCTCTATTTCACATAATTTTTTTGATAAGAAATCTCTTGAAGATTTTGGTGGGGCTTCTATGCCACAATCCTGCAAAACATCGTTAGTATGCAATCTAAACATATAGAATGATAAACATCATAATGGTTAGAGAATTCAATATGTAGTCTACAACAAAAAATAGTGTGTGTGTGATTTATCTTGACATAAAAAGGTTTAAGCATTTCAAAAAATATTTGAGAAATACTAATTTGAGGATAATCATTTTCAAATTGACAAAAAAATTGGGTTTGATTTATATCCAAATAATTCTTTGGACATGGCTCACGATTCTGACAACTGATTCTCCTTCTTACCACATCCATTTGATTCGGAGATGGCCTTGTGTTATTCTTCCAATACTCTTCAATTAGTGTTCTCAAGGCTTCAAAAACTTCTTTATCTTTTCATGACAATATCCCCGAGAATTCCCATAATTCATTTGATTCAGTGCCCTCAATTCTTTGTCACCTTTGAATGGCTCTTGATAAAGTTTTTCTACTAATTCTTATTTTTTCACTCATCTTTCTAATGAGACGAGCTCTCTTTGTTTGATAGGTTACCAAATTCGATGTAATGACACGTCGCATTACATTACTATCCTTTGAGTTTGAGGTAATACCCACAATCTCATAAGCTAGATTCTTCACAATAGTGTCTTCACTTGATGCATTTGATGTTCTCAACCCAAGAGTCTTCATGATGTTCCTATACTTTACACCTCGCATCATTTCAACAAATATTTGACATCTTACGGTCTCATTTAGCCTTTCAAAGAATAATTTCCAAATCTTATCAGCATTTCTTCTACAAATGAGTGTTGAAATCTTACCTTCCATGTGCTGCAAAATATCATCATCAATATTAATCAAATACTTTGGCTTTCTACACAAAATTCTAGGTGGTGTTCTCCTAGGTACATACATCTCAACATTAGGAATTTCATCAATATTTAATTGAGGTGGGCTAGATTGCATACCTTTGATTGAGGTTGGAGAAGAAGACATACCTTGAGGTTCATGTGGGGATGATGGCATACCTTCTTCGTCAAATATGAGTGATGATGTACTCTCAACTTGAGATAGAGGGTAGAGGGTTAAGAGTTAAGGGTTTAAAGGATTAAGGGTTTAAGGGTTAAGGTTTAAGGATAGAGGGGAGAGAGATAAGAGTGAGAGAGAGTGGGAGAGAGGGAGATAGAGAGGGAGACAAAGAAAGAGGGAGACAGAGGGAGAGAGGGAGGGAGAGGGAGAGTGGGAGAAAGTGAGAGTGGGAGTGATTGAACAATGAGAGAGAGACCTAAGAGAGGGAGAGGGGGTAGGAGGGAGTGATTAAACCCTAATCCCTCAACCTGTATACCCTCTTAATCCCTCAACCCATATAACCTCTTAATCCCTCAACCCTCAACCCTTAAACCCTAATCCCTCAACCCCTATAACCTCTTAATCCCTCAACCCCTATAACCTCTTAATCCCTCAACCCTTAACCCTTAAACCCTAATCCCTCAACCCCTATACCCTCTTAATCACTCAACCCTCAGCCTCAGCCCTTAAACCCTAATCCCTCAACCCTATGCCCTCATAATCCCTCAGCCCTCAACCCTTAAAGCCCTAATCCCTCAACCCTATGCCCTCTTAATCCCTCACCCTCAGCCTTAAACCTAATCCCTCACCCTATCCCTCTTAATACCTCAGCCTCAACCCTCAACCATTAAATCCTAATCTCTCAGCCTGTGCCCTCTTAATCCTCAATCTCAACCCTCAACACTTAAACCTAATCCCTAAACCACTATAACCTTAATCCTCAGAACCCAACCCTTAAACCCTAATCCCTCAACCTAACCTCTTAATCCCTCCAACCCTTTAAACCTAATCCCTCAGCCTATGCCCTCTTAATCCCTCAACCCTAATCAACCCTCCTCTTAAACCCTAATACCTCGGACCACCATCTTAATCCTCAACCTCAACCCTCACCCTTAAATCCTAATCCCTCAACCCATATACCCTCTTAATCCCTAAACCCTCAACCCTTAAACCCTAATCCCTCAACCCCTATACCCTCTTAATCCCTCAACCTTCAACCCTTAAACCACAATCCTTCAAAACCTATAACCTCGTAATTCCTCAAACCTTAGCCATCAACCCTTAAACCCTGATCCCTCAACCCCTATACCCTCTTAATCCCTCAACCCTCAACCATTAAACCCTAATCCCTCAACCCCTATAACCTCTTAATCCCTCAACCCTCAACCCTTAAACCCTAATCCCTCAACCCCTATACCCTCTTAATCTCTCAACCCTCAACCGTCAACCCTCAACCCTTAAACTGTAATCCCTCAACCCTATACCCTCTTAATCCCTCAAACCTCAAACCCTAATCCCTCAACCACTATACCCTCTTAATCCCTCAACCCTCAACCCTCAACCCTCAACCCTTAAACCCTAATCCCTCAAACCCTATACCCTCTTAATCCCTCAACCCTTAAACCCTAATCCCTCAACCCCTATACCCTCTTCATCCCTCAACCCTTAAACCCTATTCCCTCAACCTCTATACCCTCTACCCTATACATTGTGTGAACCCCAATCCTAGACCTTCACAAATATAGCAAATAGACGCAATATTAGATCCAAATGCATGTTAGAACTAATATTACCCATATAATTCATTTGAAATCAAAAGAACAAGGAATAAATGAAGAACACAAATAAAAATGATTATCCTATTCAAATAAAAAAAACTCTCAATCCCATGGGGGAATTGGTTCCATTTTGATGTGGAAAATGGCCCTTTCCCAATCCCTTGTAAGCTTTGTGATGATTTGATGAATATTGATGCTACCTTGGAGAAATTTCGGCATAACCTAGCTATGAAATGATAAAAATGGAGACTTGGATGAACAATGAATAAAATTGGCTTCGAATTTGTAGATAATGAATTTGCCTCAAGTTGTATCCCCTAAATCAATAGAAGAGATTCTTATTTATAGATGAGAATGATGGAGGATTGTAAAACATGGAGGATGTGGGACTAAATATAAGCCAATGATAAAGTGTCACTTGTCAACATGTGAGAGGATGAAGGATGAGCACATTTTGGAGAATGTGCAAAAAGGGGGAAATTTGAAATTCAAAAAATGGCTTGAAGGATGAGGTGAAAGGTGAAGTTAATATCACTTGGCTCAAGAAAAGGACATGTAAGAGATTTTGAATGCTTTGTTGGATGTACAAACCCTTTTGGAGGGATTTTTCAAATTTGGGGAATATTCCCACCATTGATTCCTTTTTGAAAGTAATTGAGGATTTAACAAATCAAATAAATGATTTTCATGAGAAAGTGGCAAAAGTTAGAGGATTTGATGGATTGAGATTAAGATTAATCAAGACTTGATTAATTTTAAGGGAGATTAGCTGATTTGACCATTTTGACTTAGATTTTAGGATTGATTTAAATCAAAATGAGAAGAAAATGATTAAAGACTTAATTAAATAAAGACTTGATTTATTTAATTAAAGAGGGATGATGTTAGATTTAAACTAAATAAAGATTAATTTATTTAATTAAAAGAGGGATTACATAATTAATTAAATAAAATTGATTTATTTAATAAATAGGAGATGGTGACCTAATTAGATAAAGTTGATTTATTTAATTAAGAGATGAAGAGTGATGAATTTAATCAAATACAAATTATTTGATTAAATGACTAGCAAAGGAGATGATTCAGGATGAAATGGTGTTAGTAAATCAGGATCGAGTATATAGGCTCAATTTGGTACATTTTCCATGTCTACATTTTTTCCATCTTTGAAGCAATGTACCTGTTGTGTTGGTTCAAAGAATAAACTTGCCGAGATCAAAATTCAAAAATTCTTTGATTTTTTGGATACCCTACTGTTGACCCAATGAAAGAATTATGATGGTACACTGCCCCCTCGAGAGATCGAGCAAAAAGTTCAATTTGAGGGTCGATCTCATGAAAAAGTGGTTCAAGATTAGCTTGAATGTTTGATGTAGACAGATTTGATGATGTAGAAAGTCATCAACCATGGGTAGCCTCATGCCTATTTTGATATATACACACCTGATACTTGGATAGAAATGTTAGTAAAGATAGAAGAATAAAAATAGATGATGACAAGAGGATCCATCAAGCCCATGATCTACTAGACTTTATTAAAGATTGATGATGATGATGATAATGATGATGATGATGATGCAAAGCTTAACAGGAATTGGTATTTTAAAAGGGCTATTTACCTTATGTTTGATAACACACATAGGTACAATGCATCAGGGTATTAAGAACGAGGATGGTGTAGTACCTAGTGTGATGGACTTTGACTCAACAATCAAATAGGAGTATTCTTGTTCACACTTGACATACAAAACCTTATTTAGGATGTAGTTCAGATACTCTAAACATCTTAGACCAAAACATAGAAAATCAAGCCTTCCTATGTGGTCAACAAGACATCTAGAACACCCTCCCTACAAATCAAACAAAGCATGCATGACAAAGTTATTTTACAAGAATAACCAACAAGCACAACAGATAAAAATATAATGATCGTTGCCCCATTCCTTTCTCTCTAAACTATTTTGATTAGGCATCATCAAGAGGTCATTGGAATGAGCACAAAATAAGATAAGTCAAAAGACCAAGATAAAGTAAACAAACAAGCTAATGCTCCTCATACCGCTAGCCAATACTAAACTACGGTGATGCCTGATGTTGATGTCCATTGTAGGAAGGATGCATCCTAGGACATGTTATCAGATGATGATAAGACTAATTGGATGATAAGCTATTGATATTATGAGTTGATTAACTTGTTGTCTTACTAACCTAGACTTGAGACTTTGACGATTAGGTGTTTACTTTTGAACCTACTAGACTTGCATTCGATTATTTTACCAAAGGATGAAGATGATGATTGATTTATCATGAATGATGAATATTGTGGGTGAAAGAGAGATGAGACGGATGCACCATTTTGGGTTGTTTTGAATATTTGGATGTTTTTGGTGTTTTTAAAATGTTTTGAGGCTATTTTGATTCTCGGATTTTCCAAATTTTTTTTGGTTTTTTATGAGATTTTATGAATGTTTTTGTATTTTGTGTCTTGGGGGCTCATCAATGATGGCTTTCCTACGCTTAAGCTCAGAGATGACGTAGTTCAGATTCCATGTGTTTTGATGTTTTGATGACTTTTTGACCTATTTTTTAAATTTTTTTGATATGTTTTGGATGTTTTTAGATTTTCGCATGATTTTGACGATTTGGATATGGATATGATATCAGTGATTTGTTTGGGATTTTATTGAAAACCAAGCTAGTTTTGATTGATTAGATTGATGGATTTGATGATGATAACATTGTTGAGGATACACAACAATGCAAGGATAGTGTTAAGTAACATGAGGATTGGGAAGGATATACCAAGATGATGATGGATTGATTGGATTTGATTGATCAAGATTTTGAGGCTTGGCTTGGAACAAAAGTGTTTTGATGATTTGATGTGGTGCTAAAGTACACATTCAATATGACTGATATGGATTGTTTGGATTGATGTCCGATGATAGATAAAGCTTGATAAAAACATTGTCTTGTCAAGATATTCCATGGGCTAGTGACTTGGATTTTGGCTCACAAATGCTTGACCAATTTGATTTTATGTTTGCCAATGTTTGAATCACCACATAAGCTGGAAGATATAGATCAAGATTTATTCCTGAAGCAAGATGCAAATATCTACCCCTAGTGTCTAGCAATGTATGGAATTCCATGGGTGGATGCCTCGATAGATGTATGGATGGATGGATATGGTAAGCTTGAAAAGGATACCAAGGATTATCTTGTGATAATATAAGGTATTCGAACAGAGGATTCTCATTTGGATAGTTCTTCATGGCTTAGATAATGTTGGATTGGATAGGACCAATGAAAATGACCCATGTCAAGATGTTTACAAGTGTAAAGTGTGCACCAAAATTTTATCAAGATACGGTAGATAGATGGAAATGGGTTGGATAAATGGTTCATGGATGAATGGATTTATTATGGATAAGATGGATGGAATGTTGGCTTTTCTATGGATGTGATAAGATGCTTTCTCTGAAGTGGCACATTTTAGATGGTCAATTCTACACATGACGCCTGTTTCCCAGGTTTTCATCATGGTACCTGTCCAAAGTGCCACCGAAGTGGTTTTCACTAGAGGATGATTTTTCTCTTTACTATTTTCAATCGTTTTTCTAATTTATTTATTTTTTAATTTTTTTATATTTTTCTATCAAATATTTTAAGCTCATATTGAACCACCTGGTGGTGTCTATGTAGATGCTTCTTTCATAATTTTCCATCGATGTCTTGCTTGAAGAATTTTCTTTTATAGGATACGTGCACTTGAATGCAACTTTTGAGATTCCTAATCTACTTTGTCGATACCGGAGTTAACTTTGTGTTTGTGTGCACATCACAACAGAGTGCCTTCTAAATCCTTATGATGAAGGGATGTTGCCAACACATGGTCAATGTGAGAACTGGATATCATGTGTGGAGGCGTGGATGGTGGAGTGTGTTTAGGAATAAAAGATTGATTGGTTGATAGTTTGGAACCTTTGACTCTCCAAACTTGGGAAGATGAGCAATGATGGGTGGATACAGAAGTGCACATGGAATTTGGATCAACTGCTTGATAGACTTTGTACATTTCTTGAGAAGCATGCTTTTGACTTTGTGGACATCTGTGATGGATACTTTTCCCTTTTTTAATTTTTCCCCATAGTTTTTGTGACTAATGGAGTTTGATAGGGATCATCTTTCTTTGTATTTTTGGTATCCATATGTATTTGATTTGTCTGATATTCTTCACTACTTGTTTTTCTTTGATGACGTTCTTCATGCTTTGAATCAAATCTTTCTTTTAACGTTGGTCCCACTTTGTAGATGGGGTGGTGGGTGGATGAAGATTCATGATGTGACTAGTTGTATTATTGGCATTGGTTTTATCAAAAGGATCCTTCATGCTCCCTATGTTGACATTTTCTTGAGACGAAGTTGCCCCCAGTATTGTGGAAGTAGTACCTTCATGCTTTGATTATGCCTATTTCGAGAGTTCCCATTTAGAATTCATTCTTTGATAAATGACTACTGTAGATGATGTTATTTCAATTTTTTTCTTTGTTGACTTTGGAATGTCCTGTTTTATCTTACCTACTTCCTTGAGTGGATAATGCTAGATATATTCATACATAATTTCCTTAATCTGAATTTGGGATATATTTGATCCTGATGTTGACAACTCAGTTTGACTCTAGGAATCAACAACCTACTCTTTTTATGTAATAATGTCAGGAGTAAAGGAATCTTGTTCTGAATGAAGATCATCTACGTGTCCATCCAGAAAAAGAATCTCATGGGTAGATGGAGGAGTATGTGTTATGTGGATGTGATAATATTGTATAGATAGGAGAGTGTCCATTATATCATTGTAGTAGCTTGGGGATGCAAATTCTTGATCTCGAATGATTTTGAAATTTCTTTCAACATGCTTTGGATCAAGTTCTTGACATGGGTCAATTTCAAAGAATGGATTGCTTATAAAGGGTTCTTGGATATCTTTATTAGGCATAGGAAGTGGCTCAAATGTCATGAGGTGAAAGGATGTCCATATGTTTTGGAAAGGATCATTGCTAGACCCTGGTGAAAGATGTTGATCATGCTTTGGAATAAATTCTTGAGATATCTCCTCTAACTCATTAGGTGATGTAGAGACATTTTCAACATTTTCATTGGTCGAAGGATCTTGATCATCATTTTCAATGATTTTGGTGGGAATATTGTCAATGCTATTGCTAGTGATTGAATCCTGATCATTTTCCCCAATAGTTATCATATTTTGATCAATTAGGTCTTGGATGAGATTTTTGAGCAAAATACAATTTGATGTTGTGTGGCCCTTTATTTTGTGGAAATCACAAAGGTGTCTCTCGTTATACCCTGGTGGTTTAAATCGGTGCTCTTGATAATTATCATAAATATGGATTTTAATAAGCTTTTCTTGGACTAGCCATTGCAAGATAGACTCAATTGGTTCCCCAAGTGGTGTGTATTTTCGTTTGTTACCTTGTGGGATTCATACTTCAAATTGACCTTGTGGTGATTGATTTTGGAGATATGGTGATTTATCTTTGAGATGCGGTGATTAGGTTTGTTGTTGATGTTGTTGATGTTGTTGATCTTGATATCCAACCTTTTTACATTGGAGATATTGTTCTTGATGTGGTTGTCGAGCAAGCATATTTGGAATGTATACTTGTGGTGTTTGCATGGGATCATGGATGGATTGATCTTGAACAATGTTTTGATTTGGTATGATGTTTATATTTGGCATTATAGGTTGAAATTGAGCATTGTTTTGGTTTGGAAACATATTTCTTTGATTTGAGTAACTTTGATTTTGCATGGTGTTACCTTGACTTGGATCAATACATGGATTTGTCAATATATTGCTTGGATTTTGAACAACATTTGTATGATTTAAAAACATATCTATCCAGAAGTTTACCAAGTGTGGATTTGATATTTTTATATTTGGTAAGTTTGGATTTGGCATGTATGGATTTGGTGGGATAATGTTGTTTGGAAGAAGACTCATTCATTGTTGTTTGGTTGATAGATTTGTAAGCTTTGATTTTGATTTATATCTACCATAGGAAAAGGTGTTCCAAAATTTAGATTGGGAAAACCCACATTTGTTATACCATTGAGGCTTGTAGGAGATAATGATCCCATGTATGGATTGTATAAATGTGAGTTTTGAAAATCAATTGGCATTGCGAGACTTGGATAGTTTGGTTGACTTGGATTACTCATGATGTATGAATCAAGTTTATATTCCATGTTCCTCTTGTGTTTTGACCTTGTTGCAAAAGTGAACCTCTAAGGAGATTTAGGACCAATGATGAGATGAAGGATGAAAGGGGTGAATGATATGGGTGTTTGAACTTTTAGGAATTTTGGATTTTTATTTTGATTTGGTTTGATTTGATTTGGATAATGGACTTATAAACTGTTGGATGTTGTGGTTATGTTACTGATATGTAGTTGTCATTGATGTCAACACTATTAGCATTGGTGATTCTGAAGGTTGTATATGTCGAGGAGATTGAAAAAATTGTAAAAACAAAATATTGCAGGCAACCAATGAAGCTGAGAAGGTCAGAGTGGTGGAAAGTATTGTAAGTTGATAATTAGAAGGTGTTCTTTAAAGGGTTTGTTGCTGAGCCTATCTAGTATGTTGTCTAAAATTTTCAATGGTACACATCAAGATTTGAGAATGTTATGAATTTATATGTTCCTATAGTCATTTTGTTACTGTAGCAGGTGTTCTTGGAAGAAGAGGATGAAATTCTAGCAATTTCAGTTGTTGCGCATGTTACTATGACATTCATGGATGAGTCTGGATTGTGCTTTATCAGTTCTATATGTTCACATTGATCGGAGTATTCATGATCAAAGATTTTTTTGATGTGTGCCCGAGTTTTCATGTTCTTGGTCGAAATGATGGTGGTAGTGTGTTGTGGATCCATGAGGATTAATATTTTAATGTTTAGCATGTTCGAAGGTGTTTTTTTGGGTCCTCACTATGTTGTGACCAACTTGTGTTGGCGCGCACTAATATTTATTTATGTATTGAGGCCAACAGTTATAATTTATTCTTTATTTGTGGCCAAAAGAATAGTTGATGTAAATTCGTGTAGCGGATATATAAGAGCGGTTGTTTTCCTCATTTTTATGTATGCTTGGTGTGTTTATGTGAAGTACATGTGTGAATGAAGATAAAATCATTCAAGAGCAAAGCAGAGGGTGAAAAGGATTGAGCAGAGTGTGGAAGAGTGTGTAGAAGTTTTTCTGTGCCTAACCAGAACCGTCATCAGGATTTTATAGAAGCTAATTTCTCAGTTCAAACTTATCAGATGGATTTAATCTAATTATTGTATGTAAGGTAGTGAGCCTTCCTCTGAGTAGTGAGCTCTAGGTAGTGTTCTTGAATTCAAGTGAATTCCTTTTTCATTATTCATTATACTTCTAATAGGGTATAATCTTGTGGACTAACATCCACCGTGGTTTTTCCCCTAATAGGGTTTCCACATATAAAATCTTGGTGTTCATGTGTCTTTGATGTGTTATTGATTTATTCTTACACTGTTAATTATCAAATCTAAGATTTAAGGTTGATTAATTTTGAATAAGTTTGATTTTGGTAACAACTGATTCAACCCCCACCTCTCAGTTGTCTATCCGTGTTTTGCCAACAATTGGTATCAGAGCTAGTTCCCCTGAAGAAGCCTAAAAACTTGAGGTGATCCGAGATGGAATCATACAACAAGGATAGTCCTAGATTCGATGGTACAAACTACTCTTTATGGAAAGTCAGAATGGAGTGTCATTTGAAGTGCATTGGTGAACCTTTCTGGAATATTACACATAATCCATATACTAATCCTCAGAATGGTCCCTCCTCTAAAGAAGAGATCAAACAAGCAGAAGTTAATACCAGGGCTGTAGAATCATTGTTGAGTGCTTTGATATATTCAGAGATGACAAATGTGATAGGATTGAAGACTACATATGAGATCTAGAAAATTTTGGAAACATTGTATAAAGGAGATGCACTAGTGAAAAGTGCCAAGATACAAAGTTTGAAAGGCAAGTGGGAAAAAATTAAGATGAGTGAAGATGAGAACACCCTCTATTTCTCTCAAAAGATAAATGAACTAGTGATGAGAATTAGATGTGTCGGTGGAGTCTTGGATGAAGAAGAGATTATGGCTAAAATAGTTAGATTTGTGCCCCCTTCCTACAAAACAAGAACTCATGCTATTGATGAACTCAAGACAGTGAAAAATGTGACAAGAGACATGTTGATTGGAAAACTTGCTGGCTTTGAGAGAAGTGAATTTGGTGAATCTCCTCCTAAGACCCAATTTGCATTCAAGGCTACTGTACTGGAGAAAAGAAAATAGAGATATGATTCAGGAGAGAGTTCCAAAAGGACATTTAAGTATGAAGATGAGATGAAATAGATTGAAGATGAAGAAAAAACAATTGGAAGAACTGGAAGCGTTGATTGTGAAAAGAGAAGCTAGGGGTCATGATAAGTACAAAGGAAAGTTACCTATTAAATGTTTTTCTTGCAGTAAGATAGGTAATTTTGCATCAAGATGACTTGAAAGAGTTTCTAAGTACAAACCTGAGAATACTAGATTTCAAAAGAAATGCTATTATGCTGAAGAAGGTGTAACTGATGAAGAATCTGATAAAGAAACTAGAAATGAAGATGAATGGGTATTCATTGCTATCAAAGAAACTGGTCAGGTGTCCATTGAATCTACTAGTAATGTGAATGTTGAGAAATCTCTTGCAATAAAAATCAAAGAAAGGGATGAGTGGGTAATTGACAACAGATGCTCACATCACATGAATAGTGATAAAATAAAGTTTGTAAGCTTGGAAAACTATGATGGTGGTGTTGTAAGATTTGGGGACATCACTTTTGGTGTGATTCGTGGCAGAGGCACTATTTATTTTGGTGGTAAGCACAATATTGATGATGTCCTTTATGTAGAAGGCTTAAAGCATAACCTGTTGAGTGTTGGAAAGATGGTAGACAAGGGTTACAATCTTCAGTTCAAGGATGGTAAGTGCAGAATAAGGGGAAGTTTTGGAAATATGATTTCTTTAGGTACAAAGACAAAAGGTAATATTTTTCACTTGAGTGTTGCAAGTGAAAGTTGCTTAATTGCTCAAATTGATGTAAGCTGGTTATGGCATAGGAGATTGTGATATGTGAACTTTGATAAAATTGACAAGATAAGATCTACTCAAGCACTCAGAGATATTCCTAAGTTAGTGAATCCTACTAACACTATGTGCAAGGAATTTCATATGGGAAAGCAGACTAGGAGCTATTTTCGGAGGAAGTAACATAGCTCTAATGGAGTACTAGACTTGATACATATTGATCTATGTGGTCCATCCAAAATCAAAAGTCTACAAGGAGAAAGGTACTTCATGTTGCTTACTGACGATTATTCTAGAATGATATGGGTTGCCTTGTTAAGAGAAAAACATGAAGCATTAGAAAAGTTCAAAAGCTTCAAAGCTATCGCTGAAAATGAGACAGGTCAAAAGATCAAATGCCTAAGGTCAGACAAAGGTGGTGAATTTACTTCCTAGGAATTCAATTATTTATGTGAAGAGCATGGAATCCAAAGACAGTTATCTTCTCCTCTGACCCCTCAACAAAATGGAGTTGTTGAAAGAGAGAACAAAACCATTCTAGACACTGCTAGAAGCATGATGCTGGAAGAAAATGTTCCTCATTTCTATTGGAGAGAAGCTGTAAGTACTGCTATGCATACCATTAACTAGGTGAATGTCAACAGTAATTCTGGTAAGACCCCTTTTGAGCTATGGTTTGGTTATAAGCCTACTGTCAAATATTTCAAAAATTTTGGAACTAAATGCTACATCAAGAGAGATGATGATATAGGAATGTTTGATTCTAGAAGTGATGAAGGAATATTTTTGGGTTACTCTACTAAGAGAAAAGCTTACTAGTGCTTTAATAAGAGGTTGAAGAAAATGGTTTAAAGTGCAAATGTCAAAGTTGATGAAGATATTGGTAGACCATCCATATCTAGTGGATATGATTTAGATGATGAACATGATAGTGCTAACATTGGAAATAATGTTCAAACATAGAATCAACTTCAAATTGTTCCGGTGAACCAAGGAAATCAAGAAGCAAAAACTAGCAGAAGTGCAGAAGAAAGAACACAAGAACAAGAAGTCAGAGAAAATCCTAAAACTCCCAAGTATGTGAGGAAAAATCATTCTGACTGTCAGATCATAGGAGATAAGAGCAAAGGTTTGCAAACTAGTAGAAGAATTTTAGAATACTATCTAATTTCTAAAACTCAGCCTAGTAATATCAATGAAGCATGCAAAGATGAATATTGGATGGAAGCCATGAAAGAAGAACTAATGCAGATAGAGAAAAATGATACATGGGATCTTGTTCCTAGGCCTTAGAACAAAAATGTGATTGGAACCAAATGGATCTTTCAGAATAAGTTGAATGAGTAAGGTGAAGTGGTCAGAAATAAAGCAAGACTAGTTTGTAAAGGGTACTCATAGATGGAAGGTATTGATTTTGAAGAAAATTTTGCTCCTATTGCTAGAATTGAAGCTGTAAGATTATTTCTTGCTTATGCTACTTTCAATAATTACAAAGTCTATCAGATGGATGTAAATTCAGCTTTTCTGAATGGTGAGCTAGAAGAAGACGTCTATGTTGAACAACCAAATGGATTTCAACTGATTGAAAAAGAAAATATGGTATGTCGATCAAAGAAAGCTCTATATGGACTTCAGCAAGCTCCTAGAGCTTGGTATGCTAGATTGGACAAATACTTGTTGAAACATGGATTCAATAAAGGTATTGTTGATAGCAATCTGTATTTCAAGTTGGATCAGAATAAAGAATTGATCATTGAAGTCTTTGTTGATGGAATTATTTTTGAAGGTGATGATGATTTGTGTATGAATTTTGTTGATGAAATGAAAAGTGAGTTTGAAATGTCAATGATAGGAGAGCTGAAATTATTTTTAGGACTAAAAATCACTTAGTTAGATGATGGAATTTTTGTATCTCAATCTAAATATGTAAAAGAGTTACTAAAAAAATTTGGCATGGAAGACTTAAAGCCAATTGGTACACCTCTGGTAATCGGATGCAAACCTACATAGAATGATGATTCTCCCAAAGAAAATCAAACAAGATATAGGTCAATGATTGGTGGATTACTCTATTTGACTCAGACCAGGCCAGATATAATTAATGTTGTATGCATGGTTGCTAGATATCAAGTTGATCCTAAAGAGTCTCATGTGACTACTGTGAAAAGAATCTTCAGATACCTGAAAAGGATAGTTGATCTTGGTATTTGGTATCCTAGGGATGATGATATTATCCTGAGCACTTTCATTGATGTTGATTGGTCAAGAGATTTCGATGATAGGAAGAGTACCAATGGTGGTGCATTCTTCTCATGGAAGATGATGGTATCTTGTCTAAGAAAAAAGCAGAATTTTGCTTCATTATCTACTACTGAGGCATAATATATTGCTTCTGTAAATAGTTGTACTCAGGTATTATGGATGAAGAAAATGTTGAGAGATGTCAAAATTGAGTATGAAGAACCCATTGCCATATTCTGTGACAATTCAAGTGCGATAAACATTTCTTGAGAGATAAAGTAAGTGACAAAGAAGTTATACTGGAGTATATACCTACCAAGGCGCAAATTGAAGAAATATTTACTAAGCCATTGCCTAAGGATACTTTTGAGTACCTCAAAGGAAAGTTAGGGGTGATTTCTTCTCCTAATCTGAACTAAGATGCAGGTCTTTGCATCAGTCTATGAACTCATAACCATACCTTATTCCAAATTGATGTTGTGGTGGCTACTACTCAAGGGGAGTAGTCAAATGATTCAAATATATGATCAGAGCATGTGTACCTTTTCCATTGATATCAAAGGGGGAGAAGAATAAAGTGGAAGAAGGAAACAGGAAAAGAGTGCACAATCTAAGGGGGAGATTGTTGGAGAAGAGCTAGTTGGGTTGATGACATTATTTTTCACATCATGTGTTGCCATCAATGCCAAAGGGGGAGATTTTTGGATGTTGTGGTTATATTTCTGATATGTGGTTTTCATTGATGTCAACACTATTAGCATTGGTGATTCTGAAGGTTGTATATGTCGAGGAGATTCAAAAAATTGTAAAAAAAATATTGCTGGCAACCAATGAAGTTGAGAAGGTCAGAGTGGTGGAAAGTATTATAAGTTGATAATCAGAAGGTGTGCTTTAAAGGGTTTTTTGTTGAGCCTATCTAGTATTTTTTTTTTTAATTTTTAGTTGTATGCATCAATATTTGATAAATTTATGAAGTTTTATGTTCCTACAATTATTTTGTTACTGTAGCAAGTGTTCTTGGAAGAAGAGGATGAAATTATGGAAATTTTAGTTGTTGCGCATGATCTTGTGATGTTCATGGATGAGTCTGGATTGTGCTCTATCAAATCTGTACATTCACATTGATCAGAGTGTTCGTGATCAGAGATTTTTCCGATGTGTGCCCGAGTTTTCATGTTCTTGACCGACATGATGGTGGTAGCATGTTGCAGATCCATGAGGATTAATATTTTATTGTAAGGCATCTTTGAAGGTATTTGTTTGGGTCCTCACTATGTTGTGACCTAATTTTTTTTGGTGCGCATTAAGATTTATTTATGTATTGAGGCCGACAGTTGTAATTTATTCTTTATTTCTGGCCGACAAAATAGTTGAAGTAAATCCATGTAGCAGATATATAAGAGTAGTTTTTTTCCTAATTTTGATGTATGCTTGGTGTGTGTATGTGAAGTACATATGAGAATAAAGATAAAATCATTCAAGAGCATAGCATAGTGTGAAAATTATTGAGTAGAGTGTGGAAGAGTGTGTAGAAGTTTTTATGTGCCTAACCAGAACTGTCATCAGGATTTTGTAGAAGCTAAGTTGTTAGTTCAAACTTATCAGATGGATTTAATCTGATTATTGTATGTAAGGTAGTGATCCTTCCTTTGAGAAGTGAGCTCTAGGTAGTGTTATTGAATGCAAGTGCATTCCTTTTTCATTCTTCATTATACTTCTAATAGGGTATAATCTTGTAGACTAACATCCACCATGGTTTTTCCCCTAACAGGGTTTCCACGTATAAAAATCTTGGTGTTCATGTGTCTCTGATGTGTTATTTATGTTTACACTGTTAATTATCAGATCTGAGATTTAAGGTTGATTAATGTTGAATAAGTTTGATTTTGGTAACAACTGATTCAGCCCCCTCTTAGTTGTCTATCCTTGTTTTGCCAACAATAAACCCCAAGACGTTGGATGTTATCTTGGGGTAAACTTGTCCACAAAAGTGAAAATTCAACTAAATGTGTGAGGAAGGATTCATCCACACACATTTAACCAAACAAAGAGATTTTGATTTTGATTGAAGGATTTACCAAAAGTCCAATATGAATGATTTTTCCAAAGTTCCAAAGGTTTTTTGTGAGATGGGATTTGATTGATGTTTTGGGATGGGTGAAGTGTTTGATTTGCTCCTAGATGAACCTAAGAGGAATTTTTTTACTAGACCAAGATATTGAAGAACATGCTTTTCCCTAAGAGTAGTTCAAACCAAAAGACCAATGTTTGCATGGGAAATCATATGACAAAAGATACCAAGCACATTTGTGGGGTTCAATTGTTCTTAACTTTGCTTAATGAGTTATTTTTACCACAAACACTCTCTTGATTAGCTTTTCAAACTAAATTTCTAATGTCCTAACTTCTTCTCATCCCACAAAGTCCATTATGTGGAAATCAAGGAAATCAAGGCAAAAGTTTCCTAATGTTGAATTTAGTGAGAGAAAATTATGATTAAATCCAAATACTTAGAAGCCTCTAAGGATAAAATCCCTAGGGAAAACAATAGCACTTGGATTTTTTCAAAGGTATTTGCTTCCTCTAAAGGGTTTGAAATTTGATGATCATGTTGAATGTTTGATGTTTTAGATCCAAGAAAAGTGTTTTTCGATTCCAAGAACATGCACAATCGAGGGATGAAAAGATAATATTTGTTGGGTTCCCACTTGGATAAATCAAGCTACACTTACTCTTAGCGGATGATTAGATGCTTGACCACATAGGCTCCCCCTTATAGTGTACTCACTTCTCAAGTCAGCCAAGCACCAGTACCCATGAATCTCGCATGACATACTTCTCATCTATATTAAAATTTGTAAGAATGTGGATTGGCTTCAGAACAACCGTTTTTGCACCAACAAATAGTTAAGGATTTTGGCCTTTCTAAACAAGGGGTTTTAATGCAGGCATTCCATTCGTGGGGGACCATCCATGTAGAAAGAGACCATTTCTTCCCTTCTTGTTGGAATTATTCTCGTGATACTCAAACTTTTCTTAAGTACCCACACTTATATACCAGCTCAAAGTCGCTTGGCATCTAGCATGTTACTGGTTGGGTCATTCCCTTGGGGTGAGTAGTTTTTCCCACCAAGGCAGGCCCTCTAAGATAAACAAAAGTGAGCAAGCATATCCATAGTTTGATCAATCTTCGTTGAGAAACAAAGAGAGAACACATATGATATATTCTAGTCACACTCGCAAGATTTGTTCAATTTTAGGATCCAAATTGAAGTGTGTAGGCAATCACTTGCACAACTTAATATCACCAAAAGCCTTTTGATTCTCAAGATGATATTATTTTGGGTAAGTGATTACAAAAACAAATATGCACATATTCATTTTAAATCCTCAAAGCAATGATGAGATTCTTTTTAAAGCACCAAAAGGAAAAAATGAAAGTTGTTTGTTCAATTGTTAACCTTAGACAAAATCTAGTAAGTTTTCCTAAAGTTATTTTTAAACCTTTTGTTTTGTTCTTTTTAAGCCCAAAGGAAAATTAGTGAGTCCTAAAGAGCATGAAGATTGAAAAGTCCTTAGAAGTGGGATTATAATTGCTCCGCAAAGTGTTAAAAAACACTTGATACAATGATGTGATAATGATTTTCCTTTGACTTCCATGCTCCATGATCCTTTTAAACCTGTAATACAAGCTCCAAATGTTAGATGAAATCAAGAAACAAGAATATATGAGGGTTAGATAAATGATTAAGCATATAAACCCTAAAATTTAGATCAAGTTTCAAGGTGTTTTGACATTAGGTGAAAATTTGAAAATTTTAACTCTGTTAAAGTTTAGAAACACCTACACCATTGGATATATTATGAAATTCTACCCCATTTTAAAAAAAAAGCTCCAAAAAATTACCAAGATACGACCATTTTAAGATTGAGTGCAAAGGCAAGAAATCAAAGGTGGTGCCCCTTGCAAATTTGCAAATGCGGTGTTGTTTGAGGATTCAAGTGGTGCTTTGGTGAAATTAGCAGTTCTTTTTGGAAAAACGGAGACTACAAATGCGTTGCAATTTCCTCCAGCAGCGATGTTTGACCTCCAGTAGTGTTGGTTGACCTGGGAAGACAGAAACATAAAAAATAGCAGAATTTGACCAAAAACTGTGTTAATTTCTTCAAATTTGCCCTCCTTTTAGCACAAAAATGTGAACGCCCAATCCTAGGCCTGCACAAACATAGCAAACAGACACAATATTCGATCCAAATGCAACTTAGAACTAAGATCCCCCATACAATTCATTTTAAATTCAAAGAACAAGGAATAAATGAAGAACACAAATAAAAATGATTATCCTATTCAAAGCAAACAAATTCTCAATCCCATGGGGGAATCAATGCCATTTTGATGTGGAAAATGGCCCTTTCCCAATCCCTTGTAAGTTTTGTGATGATTTGATGAAGATTGATGCTCCCTTGGAGAAATTTTTTCATAACATAGCTATGAAATGATACAAATGGAGACTTGGATGAACAATGGATAGACTTGGCTTCGAATTTGCAGATAATGAATTTGCCTCAAGTTGTCTCCCCTAAATCAATAGAAGAGCTTCTTATTTATAGATGAGAATTATGGAGGATTGAAAAAAATGGAGGGTGTGGGGCTAAATATAAGCCAATGATAAAGCACCACTTGTCAACATGTGAGAGGATGAAGGATGAGCACATTTTGGAGAATGTGCAAAGAGGGGGAAATTTGAAATTCAAAAGATGGCTTGAAGGATGACGTGAAAGGTGAAGTTAATATCACTTGGCTCAAGAAAATGACATGTAAGAGATTTGGAATGCTTTGTTGGATGTACAAACCCTTTTGGAGGGATTTTTCATATTTGGGGAATATTCCAACCATTGATGCCTTTTTCAAAGTAATTGAAGATTTAAGAAATCGAATAAATTATTTTCATGAGCAAGTGGAAAAAGCTAGAGGATTTGATGGATTAAGATTAAGATTAATCAAGACTTGATTAATTTTAAGGGAGATTAGCTGATTTGACCATTTTGACTTAGATTTTAGGATTGATTTAAATCAAAATGAGAAGAAAATGATTAAAGACTTAATTAAATAAAGATTTGATTTATTTAATTAAAGAGGGATGATGTTAGATTTAAACCAAATAAAGATTAATTTATTTAATTTAAATGAGATGACTTTGGGGATTAAATAAAATGATTTATTTAATTAAAAGAGGGATTACTGAATTAACTAAATAAAATTGATTTATTTAATTAACATGAGATGATGACTTAATTAGATTAAATTGATTTATTTAATTAAGAGATGAAGAGTGATGAATTTAATAAAATATAGATTATTCAATAAATGACTAGCAGAGGAGATGATTCGCAAAGAAATGGTGTTAGTAAATCAGGATCAAGCATATAGGATCAATTTGGTACATTTGTTCATGTCTATACATTGGACCCTCAACCCTAATCCCCTAACCCTATACCCTCAATCCTTTACCCTCAACCTTAAAACCTCAAACCTTAAACCCTCTACCCTCTACCCTCTACCTTCTACCCTATAACCTCTTAATCCCTCAACCCTAAACCCTCAACCCTTAAACCCTCTACCCTCAATCCTCTACCCTCTACCCTCAACCCTAATCCCCCAACCCTTAAACCCTTAAACCCACTTAGTAAACTCTCTACCCTAATCCCTCAACCCTTAAACACTAATCCCTCAACCCCTATACCCTCTACCATATACATTGGACCCTCAACCCTAATCCCCCAACCCTATACCCTCAATCCTCTACCCTCAACCCTAAACCCTCAACCCTTATACCCGCAACCCTCTAACATCTGCCTTATAAATCCTTAAACACTCAGCCTTAAACCCTAAACCCTAAACCCTTAAACCCTCTACCCTCTACCCTCAACCCTAATACCTCAACCCTAGAACCCACTTAGTAAACTCTCTACCCTAATCCCTAAACCCCTATACCCTCTACCATATACATTGGACCCTCAAACCTAATCCCCCCAACCCTATACCCTCAATCATCCACCCTCAACCCTCAAACCTTAAACCCTCTACCCTCTACTCTCTACCTTATACATTAAACACCCAACCCTCAATTCTTAACCCTCAACCCTTAATCCTCAACCCTCAAAATCTAAACCCTTAACCCCGATACCCTCTACTCTATACATTAGACTCTTAACCCCAATCCTTCGACCATATGTACCCACAACCCTAATCCATCAACCCTATACCCTTAACCCAATACCCTAATCCCTCAACCCTATAGGTCATCAACCCTATACCCTATATTCTCAACCCTCTACACGATACATTGGATCCTCAACCCTCATATATCTATGTCCCTCCCTCCTCTTCTCTCCTCTCTATCCATCCATCCCTCCCTCTATACCCTAATCCATAAAACCTAAACCCTAAACCCTTACACCCTTAAACACTCAACTCTAAACCCTCAACCCTCAACCCTAAATCCTAAACACTTAAACCCTCTACCCTCTACTCTCTACCCTCTACCCTCAGCCCTCAAACCAATACCCTCTACCCTAATCCTTAATCCCTCAACCCTTACACCCTTAAATCCAAGAAAAATATCTACCCTAATCCCTAAACCCTCAACCCTTAATCCCTCAACCCTTAAACCCCTTTATCCCTACCCTAAACCCTCAACCCCTATAACCTCTACCCTATACCCTTGGACCCTCTACCCTATACATTAATCCCCTAATCAACCCTCAACACTCAACCTTAAACCCTCTACCCTCTACCCTCTACCCTATACATTAAACCCTCAACCCTCAATTCTCAACCCTCAACCCTTAATCCCTCTACCCTCAATCCTTAAACCCTAAACCCTCAGCCACTATACCCTCTACCATTTACATTGGACCCTGAACCTAATCTTTCAATCATATACCCTCAAACCTATACCCTAAACCCTTAACCCTTAACCATAAACCCTTCAACCCTAAACCCTTAAACCTTATACCCTATACCTTCAACCCAATACCCTCTACCATCAACCCTATTCCCTCAACCCTCAACCCTTAAACCCTAATACCCTAGAAACCATCAACCCTATAGGTCCTCCACCCTAATCCCTCAACCCCTATCAGTTTATCTCTATCTATACATATCACCTCTCCCTCCCTCCCTCTCTCCTACCCTCTCTAATTGTCTCTATCTACCCTCTCTCTCTTTCTATGTACCTCTCATTCAATCAATCCCTACCACCCTCTCTCACTCCCTCTATCCATCTCTCTTTATCTCCCTCCCACTCTCTCCCACTCTCTCCCACTCCCTCTCTCTCGCTCTCTCTCATGTCTCTCCCTCCCATCCCCTCTCTCTCTCTCAGGTCTATCCCTCTGGAAACCTACCTTGGTAACTCTCTCTATCTCTCCCCCTCTCTCTATCTATCCCTCCCACCTTACCTAGATAAGTCCTCTCACTCCACCCCCCTCTTTCTCTACCTCTATTAGGTCACTCCCTCCCACACCCTCTCCCTCTCTTAGGTCTCTCACTCACACCCCCTCTCTCTCCCACTCCCTCTCTCTCGCACTCCCTCTCACTACGTATCTCTCAAGTATCTCCCTCTCACCCCCCTCACACTCTCAAGTATCTCTCTTTGGCACCCTACCTACATAACCCTCTCTTTATCTCTGTCTCTCTCTCACCCCCATCTCTCTCTCCCTCTCTCTCAATTCTCTCTCTCCCAACCCCCCTCTCTCTCACTCCCTCTATACCTCCAACCCCTTCTCTCCCACTCCCTCTCTCTTAAACTCTTAGTTTCACCCCCTCTCCCTCTCTCTTAAACTCTCAGTTTCACCCCCTCTCCCTCTCTCTAGACTCTCTCTCTTAAAATTATCTCTCTCTCTAAAGACATATGTAAATACATATATACTTACATACATACAAGCATAATACATATGTACATACAATCCTACATCAATACAAGCATACATACATACATGTGTAGATACAATATTATATACATGTAGGCATACATACAATATACATGCATTGATACATACAGACATACGTACATACATACAAGCATGCATACATGCATACATACATGACATACAAGCATACATGTACATACAAATATATCGGCACACATTCAATAGATTGACATTTAACATAAAGGAGGACATAATGTGAGCACGTTATAATGCACTCGCGTTATGTCTTGGTTGACATGTTTCCCGCAAAAGCAAAAAACCATGTCAAAACTGAGATAGAACGTGAGCGCGTTATAACATGCTCATGTTATATATTTCTTTGGGAATCCCCAAGCCTTAGGATTGGTATTTTCCTTGAAAAACCAACCCAAAGGCTTGGAGGGCATTCACAATGACCAAAGACGTGTTTTTGCAAAATCTACAATATTTCACATAATCGGGTTCGTGCTCACTGTTAGGATTGCACGTGGTTCAATATCAAAAAAATCAAACATATGGGTAATGTTATGTTCTCTCTTAGCTATTCAACGATGTAATTTTTTTCACTTTCTAACAATGTTAAGCCTTTCATCCTTAATTTCTTTTGTTTGTATGTCTCTTTTTTGGAAAAAAAGTAGTGTTTGGTGTTTTTTTTGTTATAAATTAACTTGTCATCAAAATTTCAAATAAATTACATTTTTAGAAACTAGGCTCCATTCTAAAAAAAATTCTTTTTAAAAAAATATTCAATTATTTTCCAAAATTTGTAGGGGTAGCACAGGCAAAATTCTGTTTTTCAAGAAGTGTCCACTTCAAAAATTAGTAAAAATTCAAATATTCATTAAAAAATTATTAGAAAAATCATGCATCAACTACAAACTATTAGCTAACTTTTGACTATTGCGATTTTTAAAATACTAAAAAAAAATTCACCGTGCGAGGGTCATACAAGAGTTTCTATGTTATGTTTTTCTGATAAAAACAACACCAATTTGTGTGTGTCCCTCTTTTAAACCCCTTAATCTCAACTATTTTAAAAATAAATTAGTATTTTAGAAAGTAGACTCGGAGCACTTCGATCCTTGTTTTTGTTCCATCTCAAAATTTTGAGTGTAACTATCCTCAATTTCACGTCCAAGGTCAGTATTTCCTGATTTAAGAAAAAAATTGTCCACTTAAGTCTCCTTTTTGGGAACCATCTTGGTGGACTTACCCTTATCTGACTAATGTTAGTGGATAGGTGAGGTTTAAGTTTTTAAATCATGTACTCATGTATATATAATTTGTATGTTCATGTATATAGATATATAACTGTAGTGTCAAAAAAATGTGTCCTTTAACATTTTCTGACTCATTTGGTCCTCCTTGTGGATTTTGGCTTAATTTTTCCTTTATTTAGTGTTGTAATGTGGATAACACATTCACATTAGGTCTTGGGCCCTTGTAAACTAATGGATTTCAATGGTACCTTGCAAAATTGTTGTGAAGTTTTGTAGCACACTTTCACACATTTCTAGAGTTTTATCCATTAATTAAGCATAATTAACATTAATCTTGCCTTATTTGGAGTGTTGTAAAGTGTTGTAACACACTTTCAAGTTCCTCTAGTCTTGTGATTAATAATTGTTCTTTCTCATGCTTTAATTGGCTCTATTTTTCATCTATAAGCCTCATTTATTGCATCTTTTCGAGAATAATCCTAACACTATTCAGTAACCAATCATAATTAAGATGTTCCTAGTTTGTGTGGCCCAAATTTAGTGTTTGGGACTCATTCACCACCTTCTGTGAATGGGTCCCACCTAGTTCATTTTGGCCCCGGTGCAAGTTTCACATATTTCTAGACACTTTTCATTTTTTGTCCCATATATTTGGCCTAAATGGACTCATTCACCACCACGGGTGAATGAGTCCCGTGTGATCAAAATTCAAATTTAATTCAAATTTCTAGTGGGATTTTATTCTCCTAGATTTTATGTTGGCTTGTAGTGTTGTAATTTCAAGAATTATGAAGCATAATTGAGTATAAATACAAGTTTGTTTCATTCATTTATCACCTAGCAAGTTGAATGAGCATCCTTATAGAAAATTTGAGTTCACAAGAGTTTACTGAGCATTCAAAAGAAAATTCAAGGCATTTCAAGAATAGATTATTAAGCATTCTAGATAATTCTTCAAGTTCCAATCATCATGTAAAAGATTGCATTCCTCATGTTTGTTATTGTGCTAACAATTGTGATGTAGAGTCCATGATTCAAGCAAGCATTGCATTCAAGATCTATCAACATCAAGTAAGAGTCAAAGACCACATCTATTGCAACTATTTCAAGTATATTTGCAGCATCTTATTGCTAGGGTTTGATGAGTTGTGACATTTTTATTTGTTCATTCATCATTCTCCCTTCATATTTGCTTTCATTTCAAGGTTTAATTACCAACAAGGGGTTTGACCAAGGCAAACCTCTATTCTCTAAACCCAAAACATTTTTCCCTCTTCTTGTGTGTAACTTAAAGGGCTAGGTTGCATATTTTTCAAGAAGCCAAGTTGGAGAAAAGTTATCAAATCCCTAAAGTTTTCAAAGTTGTCATCAATCCTTGGAGAAGCTTGGAGAAGACCTACAGGTGGCCTTTTGCATATTCGGATCTGAAACCAATAAAAAAAATAGAGAAGATTGAGAGACACAGAATCCAGTTCAGAACTTTTGAAAAATTAGAAGTGGACTGATTCACCACTATTGGTGAATGAGTCTCACTGTGCAAGCCTAACAAAGGTTTTTGCAGATTTGGATACTCTTTTGGATGAAACCTATTTCTGCACATTTTCCTGAAAACTAGACCTATTCACCCAACTTGGTGAATGAGTCCTAGTTAGCATAAACAATATATTTTTTAGTGATCTAGGTCTCCATTCTACCTTCTTCAATTTCCCAGGTGCACACCTTTAGTTTCATAGCTTTATGTTACATTTTACTCATCTTTCTAGGTCATTTAGAGTTAATTTGCATTCAATTAGGGTTTTATCTTATAACTTGCATTGTATTATCTTTTCCAAGTCTATACTTTGTGTTAAACCCCTCATTAGCTATCATTCAATCCCTAGAACGATCCCTTTCCAAGATTTCAATCTCCTTTGCATTGAAATATCAAGGGTTTATTCGTGAGTGAAGAGTCAGGAAATGGCCTCTCTCCTTTTAGGTCCAAAACCCTAAAAGTGAAAGAGACTACACCATTTTTGTCTTTTCATTTTGGTGAGCCTAAATTTAGAATACCTTCTTTTCTGATTTGGATTCCATCATCATCCTATATCTAACTTGCATTAAATTTGCATTAGGGTTTAAATTAGTTAATTGGAATTCTAGGGTTTCTAATTTTTGCATTAGTGAAAGTGCATATCTAGGTTGCATTTTTGCATCTCAAATCATTGAAAATCATCTAAAATATTCATTTTCACTTAGTATATAGATCATACAACATAAAAATAATATAAAGCAATTGAAAACTTTTGAAAATTTTGAAAAAATCTCTACTGGGACTCATTCACCACCTTGGGCGAATCAGTCCCAGTGCACCCCTGAAACTACCTTTTACAGGACTAAAAACCTTGTTTCTACACTTCTATTTTCTTCCATTAACTATCTGTTTCAGTTGGTAGAGTTTTTGTTACATGTGTTTCACTAAATCTAGATTAAATTGGCCCATTTCATGCATTTCTCAATTCTAAATTTTTATTTTGCAATATTTCATTTTCAAATCATTGCATAGTGTAATCAGAAAATTATCTTTCTTGAAAACTGAAAATCACATTTCATTTTAAGTCCTTAAATTGCATTTTAAGTTTGTGTAGATTATTTTTCAAAAATGTTAGTTTTGGTCTTCTCCAAGTTTGCAAATAAAAAGCTATTCAATAAGCATGCTAATCATTCATTCAATGCATTCCCTAGTTATGAGAGTCTCTTAGTGCAAGAGAGTGAAAATATCGACGTTTGCCTAAAAATTACACCCCCTCCTATCTCTCTTATTTGTGAGGATGATGTGATAGAAGAGAATACAAATATAGATAACCATGATGATCATAATTGTACTTCTCCCGATACTTCTCCTTTTAGTGATGAAGGTATCTTGGCGAAAGAAGGTACAATCATTGAGAACCATGAAGGTCTTGTTTTCCCTTCTCCTCATTCCCCTTGGGAAGATAGTATAACAATAAAAGATTAATTCAATGCCACCACTTTACTTAGTCTCCATTCATCTCCCAACACCTCCCCTATTTGTGAAAATTCTTTAATGAATAAGGATACAATCATGAACGATCATGAAAAACACATTTGTGAGGAGGATATGTTGGTATCAAGGAATCCAATGATTGAGATTTATAGAATTAATTCTCTCCTTCCTAATGTTCCTGAAATTTGGAAGGGTCTATTTGAACAAGAGGATCCAAACGTTGGAACACATGAAAATCATATTTATCCTTCCCTTGAGGTCTCCCCTATTTATGATGAAGATGATTTACAACATCTAATCTTGAAATGTGATGAACCTCCTGTTTATCACTTTCCTAAAATATCTCCTAGTAGGGTAGAACCTATGCACAACATAATGAGACCTTAGAGAGAAAGAATAAAATTATCAACAATCACAACAATCAAATTCCCCCTCTCCTAATATCTCTCTTATTGGTGAAGAAGATATTATGGTGTTACAAGATCCAATCATTGAGAATCATGAGAATCTTATGTGGGAAAAAATTATGGAACAAGACAATAACATCATTGACAAGAAATAAAATCCAACCATGGATCATTCCCTTATTTTCAATGAAGCCATTTTTGAAGAACTAACCTTTAAATGTCAAGAAAATTTAGTTTTTAGTTCTCCTAAAAACTCTCCTACTAGGGATAATACCATGGTGCAAGAAAACAACAACATTGTCAAACTCTGTTCAAGCAATAGTGATGTGACTTCCTTAGATGCAGATGATGAAGTGAAATTAAACTCCCCTTCGCTAAGAGATCATGAAAACAAGGACACAAGTGTTGAGGTTATGAACATTAGAGCTCCTTCAAGTCCTCTAATTATCAACCCACCTAATCCTCAACTTATCATTCATCCACCCTCACAACAACCACAAGTTCAAAATAAAATTGTTCTCATCTTAGAACCACCTAAAAGGAAACTCGATAATGATAACGTTTCACACCTATCAAGTTACAATGAAATTTCTCACATATATAACAGAGTGTATACAATCAAGGACAACCTCAAACCTAAAGGACTTATGAAGGAACTTGGGAAAGGATGTGGTACTATAGAACAAGGTATTTTTTCCTTATAGTGCCTAGAACACAATAAATGACTAATGATCTTGGATATTGTCCCTCCAAAGAAAAGCCTTGAATCAATTTCAACACTGTCACAAACAATTCTTTCAAGAAAACTCTAACCTTGGTACATCCTAAACTGATAGATATCTCATTAAATATGTATCAAGCAAAAACTTTGTTTACTTATCAAAATAAATAACATTAGTTGTTTCTCCTTTTCATGTAATAGTTGTAGGATCATAGCATACTCACTATTGCATGTTTTACATTCATCGCAAGGGGTAGCATATCATCATCCATTCCAAGCTCACATTGTCCTCCACTAAGTTGGAGCAAAGGGTTAGGAAGCCTTATCCCCATATTTCACTTGCTGTTGTCTCTTTTGGATATTTGATCACCTTTCATGTGCATATAAGAGCAAGCTTGGGATGTGGACAACATGCCTTAAGTTGGCTCGCATGTGAAATAATTATCCACGATGTAGCTTCATTTGGAAACATATGACTTGGAATAGGGATTTCTAGGTTGGCTCTCATTTCTTATTACCATTTATCATTGGTTACTTTAAAGCAATTTCTCATAGTGATGGTGCAACAACCACTTTAAAGTGGGGGCATACAACGATGACATATTTTGGAAACAAATTCATGGCATGATTTTTCTTGTTTCTTTTGATGTGTCCTCTTCTTGGTGGTGTCATTAGGTTTGATTTTTTCAAAGAGTATATGATTTACTAACATGGCATGATGCAAATGAGGAATCCCATGGGCAAAAATCTCACACTTTTGACTTGTCCTCTCTTGGAGACACTAGGCACAATGCTCCCTAAGAAGAAGAACTTACATGAACAAAGAAAAATCCCCTTTACCACATTTTTTACATGATTTACAAAAGAATTTCCAAAATGAATTACATTGTGGTGCCTTATCAAAGTTATTAGGAGGATAACTTTGGTATGGTTAGTATAATGGGAATCTGACACATTGACATGACTTTATCATTATATGGTGGGAAGTTGACACACTGGCATGGCTTTCTCACTAAACCACCTCTTTGGGACAACTCACCCCACAAACGACTTGATGTTTCATGGCCCTATAGTGAGCACATCTTTATCAAATATTGATCCACCTCATTTTTATTTCTATTCATTATTGACCTTACATGATTGTGTATCTTGTTTTGATGCATATCATACACCTTAGGTGTGTCCTTTTGTGCTCATGTTGGTTTGAATTAGGATCTTGGATCCTAGGGGCTTGACCACTTCCTCGATCTTTGTTATCCTAGACCATCTACATGGGTACGATTGGACTCCTCTTGAATGTCTACTTTAGTGCAAGTTTGAAGCAAGTTCATCATCTCACTAAAGTGGGGGCTAAATGTAGTGACGGAAAATGGGTCTTTGACATTTTCACACTCATTTAGTCCTACTTGTGGATTTTGGCTTAATGTTTCCTTTATTTAGTGTTGTAATGTGGATAACACATTAAAATTAGGTCTTGGGCCCTTGTGAACTAATGGATTTCAATGGTACCTTGAAAAAGTGTTGTGAAGTGTCGTAACACACTTTCACACTTTTCTAGGGTCTTATCAATTAATTAAGCATAATAAACATAGTTTTAATCATAATTAACATTAATCTTTCCTTATTTGGAGTGTTGTAAAGTTTTATAACACACTTTCACATTCGTCTAGGCTTTACATTAATAATTGGGATTTCTTATGCTTTAATTGGCCCTATTTTGCACCCACAATCCTCATTTATTGCATATTTTCAAGGATAATTTAGACACCAATTAGTAACCAATCATAATTCAGGTGTTCCTGGCTTGTGTGGCCCAAATTTAGTGTCTATAGCTCATTCACCACCTTGGGCGAATGGGTTCCACCTAGGTCTTTTTGGCCTCAATGCATGTTTCACACATTTCTAAACACTTTTCATTTTTGTCCCCATACATTTGGCCTTGGTTGAATCATTCGTCACCTTGGGTGAATGATTCTCGTGTGACCAAAATTCAAATTTAATTCAAATTTCTAGTGGGATTTTATTCTCCTAGATCTGATGTCAACTTGTAGTGTTGTAATTTTGGGAATTCTTGCATAATTAAGTATAAATACAAGTTTCTTTCATTCATTTCTCACCTAAGAAGTTTAATGAACATACTTATAGAAAATTTGAGTTCACAAGAGATCATTGAGCATTCAAGGCATTTCAAGGGCAGATTATCAAGCATTCTAGAGCATTCTTCAAGTGCCAATCACCATGTCAAAGATTGCATTCCTCATATTTTTATTGTTCTAACAATTGTGATTTAGATTCCATGATTCAAGCAAGCATTGCATTCAATATCTATCAACATCAAGCAAGAATCAAAGACCACATCCATTGTAGTCATTTCAAGCATATTTGCAACACCTTATTGCTAGGTTTTGATGGGTTGCAACATTGTTATTTTTTCATTCATCATTCTCCCTTAATATTTCCTTCATTTCAAGGTTTAATTACCAAAAAGGGGTTTGACCAAGGAAAACCCCTATTCTCTAATTCCACAACATTTTCCCTCTTCTTATGTGTGATTTGCAAGGCTAGGTTGTAGATTTTTCAAGAAGCCAAGTTGGAGAAAATTTGTCAAATCCCTAAAGTTTTCAAAGTTGTCATCAAACCTTCGAGAAGCTCGGAGAAGACCTAAAGGTGGCATTTTGTAGACTCAAATCATCAAACCAGTCAAAAAGAGAAAAGAAAACCGAGAGACACAAAATCCAGTTCAAAACTTCTAAAAAATTAGAAGTGGACTGTTTCACCACTATTGGTGAATGAGTCCCACTATATAGGCATGACAAAGGTTTTGCAGATTTGGATACCCTTTTGGTTGAAATAGGGTTTGTTTCTGCACATTTTCCCAGAAAAAGGACTGATTCACCTGACTTGGAAAATGAGTCCCAGTCAACATAAATAGCAATTATTTTAGTGATCCAGGTCTGCATTCTACCTTCTTCAGTTTCCTAGCTGCACACCTTCGGTTTCATAGCTTTTTATTACATTTTATTCATCTTTCTAGGTCATTTAGGGTTAGTTTGCATTCAATTAGGGTTTTATCTTATACTTGCTTTGCATTATCTTTTCCAAGTCTATACTTGGTGGTGAACCCCCCATTAGTTGTCATTCAAACCCTAGAACAATCCCTTTGCAATATTTCAATCTCCTTTGCATTGAAATCTCAAGGGTTTTTTCTTGAGTGAAGAGTAAGGAAATGGTCTCTCTCTTTTTAGGTCCAAAACCCTAGAAGCAAGACAGTACACCATTTGTGTCTTTTCAATAACATTATTCCAATTTGGCATAATGTAATTAGATTATGTACATGTCGTGTACTATCTCTAGGGCTTGTTGCATCCATCATAGCATGATTCTCACTTAGAGGGTTGCTCAATTCGAAGTTGGCATGATGACCTTGGTAGAGCCTGAGTTAATTAATATGTAAACAAGTTGTTGGTACAAGATGTAATGTTTATTTTATGTTTTCACAATAGCTACTCAAAATTTTGAATGAAACATGCCAATAATTTATCTAGATTCTAACTCTTTGGCACTTGTCTTTTTCTAGTCTCTATGTACAAGGAGTCATTCTTGGGTACAAAAGGTAAATTTTCTAAGATTCTACTTTTTATGTGTCTCTTGAGATTTCCTAAGGTATGTTCAAATATTTTGTAAAAGTTTTCTATAATGGCCTAACTTCTTGAATAACTTGTGAAAACTTTGAATAATTCATGATTACTTGGGATTAATGGTAGGTTTGTTGAGTGTAATGCTACTATTATATGATATGTTCATATACTAATTTGTAATCACTAAAAACTCATGAAATGCTTTACATTACTAACCTATATGCTTGCATTGTATTATATTTCCTTTGTGACTGCACTTTGTGATAATTATGAACTCTTGATGTTCTTCCTCCTCTTCAATTTCACTATATCCTTTCTTATCACCTTGTTTCACTTTTCAAAGACACAATTTGGATTTTACAGACATTACCCCAATTAAAAAAATGATTAGATGCTATAGATGTTTCAAGTAAATAGTGTAACATCTTAAACTATTAAGGACCTTGATGATATCACAATCATTAATGAATATTATCATTTGGACTATACATTACATTATAGTCATGAAAACTATCAAGGCTTGCACAAAGACATTACCTTACCTTTTAGCCATTCGCTATTTAAAATGGCAAGAGTTTTTCTTTAATCATATAATATATATGACTCATTCACAATATTTAACAGCCCATGAATATCCTTATACCCTCATTGTTTCCCTCATAATTTTTCTTAAGTTTTTCATGCATAAGGATTGACAACAACCTAATCAAGACTATGTTGCATAGATTTTATTGCTTAGATAATTATAGACTATCTTCTAACCTCTTATGATATGAGACTACCCCTGCTTAACTGCCTCTTTGGCATGTAGCCTCCATGAAACTAGTGCCAAAGTCATCTTGCACAGTCCATTACCTTTTCATTGTTCTCTATGTATGATTAGACTCCCATGTTACATTGCTTCCTTCGATTGCCTTTATATGCATCATAAATAACCCTTTACACTTGGTAGCTAGGTTAAGACTTCAACTTCCTTATCTAATTCAACCTTCTTGGCCTTAGCATTGGCATGCTTCTCATTCATGAGCATTGGTGAGGACTATCCCTATACTCTCATGGATATTTTCCTCTAATTGACCAAAGGTCCATCTTTTGCATGATTAGCGGACTATGTGGATGCCCCCTTCATTGAAGGCTTGATTCAATGGAAACAAAATAATGTTGAAAACAATAAACCTTGCTAGAAACAAAACCTTGGAAACATTTCAATGCTACAAAGGCAAGAAAGAAAGAAGAAGAAAATTTTCCAAGAAACATAGAAATTACATTCTCAATGACCAACCAAATTTGCCCTATCCTTTTATAGAGAATGTCCTTTTTCTGAGTCTACCATCATAACCCTTTGCAACACTCATTAAATTCAAATCTATTTTGACATGGACCAACTTCTCTTTAGTTAAAATAATCTTTAAAGACCATTAAGTGCTGTTATAGAAGATTAACTCTAGATTTACTACCTAAACTTCCTCATAAGTTTGTTTGCTACAACATAATCACTTCCATGCTAGGAACAGGTCCACCATGTTTTCACTATCCATTGTAGTCCCTCTCTATCTCTAGATGATTGTGTTGAGGTTAGTGTTCATTCCCTTCCATTCCTGGCATAATGATGCCAAAAGTGCCTTTATGGGAACAAAGTTGGGACTACATCCTTTTCCATGACATTAGTTGTCCTCTTGTGTTGCTTATGGACTATCTCTGATATCATCACAATGCTCTTAAAACTTGACCTCCATTTAATCCCTTAAGAAACAAATGCATTCAACCTCAGATGTCCTAGACATCTTGCTATCTTCTTTCTTGAATTTTCTTGCTCCAAGATGGAACTTTCTCATTAACGATTGAGAACTAAAACCCCAACATACACTATAAAAGTATTTGAAATAGGCTATTTTCCCTCAAAAAACAACCACCTCCTCCTAATCTTGGTACCATATGGTTAAATTACTTCTTGAAGTGATACAATCTACTAATTATTTAAATAAATTCATGAAAATAGCTATGCAAAAAGAAATCATCTTTAGAGTCATCAATCATGATAGTCGATTTGAAAAAAAGAATCTCTCTTGGACTAAAGAAAATAGGGATCATCACTTCCAAACCTTCTAGGAAACATCCTTTTTGATGATTTGTGATTTGAACCCTTGAAAATATTTCTCAAACCACTTCATCATTAATTTTATATTCACCACATCTGTAGCAATATAATAGACAAACTCAAATTTGCTAACCTTTTCTTTAAACTGCTCTTGGATATGCTTGTATTGCAATGAATGTAACCCATTAATGAGGACAATAATCCAAAAATATTCATCTCCTTCCTCCTTTGATGTGTCTATCAATCATGATAGTTGATCTTACTTAAATTTGAAACTATTGTCCCTTGATCACTATCATGCACTTGAAGCACTTGAATTTTGTAGCTATGACCTTTCCTCTATAACCTTTTAATCTGCCAAGAACCTATTGAATAATTGTAAGGTTTACGCATTGAAAGTTCAAAGGGACCCTTATGCTTAAACCATATAATGTTTTTGTATTTGATGAAAGCCTGTTGAGCTTAAAGGTATCAAATATAGAACCTATACAAGTCTAAAAATATTTTGAAAGAAACTCCCAATTGATCGGCCTTATCTTCATATTGAGCTCTTAGAAAATCCAACTAAAGCATTCAAACAACAATAAAATATGCATTTTTCTAGCTTAGAACATGTAAAAATAGCTTATGTAAGACAAATATTCATAAGTAACCCAAAAACCTAGAAGAGATCCAATGTTTCAGCAATAAGATAAGTTTTGCAACTTAGCAAGGGTGTGTTATTTGGTGATAACAATTAGTTTTCATCAATCTATTCATCATATCAAGATTTTAGATGATATTTCTTGACAATTTGTTATCTGGTTACTATGTGTTGATTAGCTTCTTGTGGAGAATATACTGGATCCATCGTATCTTAGTTGAGAAGATTCTACATTCAAAAACCTCAAAACAATCTTGGAGAATTATGCACCTTGGTCAAGTGCTTGGGTTGGTGAAGCTAGTGGAGCTTTTAAGAGTGGACACAATCTAGTCACTAATGCTTGTATTTAGCTTTTGGTAAGCTTGTCTTTTGTGAAACTTCAATTTGTTTACTCTAGAACTTGTACAAACCATGCACTTTTAGCTTTCACTATTAATTTAATCGACTTGGTGGATTTTGATTTTATTGTTTTCTATCGTGGATGTAATGTTTTCTCCTACTACCAAAAGTGTGTCCACTTAAGTAGAGAGATCAATGTAGGCAAATGTTCTTGGTACAAAAGAAACCACCTTATACAAACCTAGTTCCCTCCATTCGGTTTCATGGAACATCAACACACAATAGGGTTTTGTGATCCTACCCATTATTCTAGTTCTCTTTCAGACTTTGATCATGTTAATGCATATATGATGCAAACTGTTGGTTCCTACATTTATCTATGTATGAAAAGAAAAATTGTTGTTCACTAGCCATGTTTTGAAGAAACATCTATCTTTCTTGTTGTTCTTCGATCTTTGTTTAAATTCATATTTGACACGTAAGAGCTTATGATATGTGTTACAAAAATATGGCTTTCTACTTTGTAATTTTAGCCATGCCTTGGTATTTTTTTTGCCATTTTCTGACCAATTTTTTCTATATATAAAAAAGCTTTGACACTATTTTCAATATATATATATATATATTCTAAACTTGTTTTGTACCAGTCACTTGTGGCTTCATTTCACATGCATAATTTTCCCCACTTAATGTGCATTTTTCCCACATGTTTTCATTTTACAAAAATAGTTCCCTATTCTTCAAAATTATAGTGGCTCAATGTAAAATATAGATATTAATTATTATGTTTTAAAGAGGGTTTTATATCTTTAGCATGGGGTAAGAAGAGTTCTATAGTAATCAACCCCAAAATCAAAATATAAGAATGAGGCAACAATTCTAGCATAAATTTCACTATCAGCATTGAAATTGTTAGAGATGACTAGAAGCTCCAGTGGGAAGATTTATGCAGTTCAATTTAGTGCCCACTGTTTGAGGAATCTAAAGCTTAGAAAGGATGGTAGATGAGCATTTTCTTGTGACTATTATCTTTTTTATTTAGAATGAGATTTACAATTGTAGCTATTACTGTATTTGAGTCCAATATTTAAGCAAGCATAGACTTATTGGATGTCATACCTCACATCAATTACCACCATTATGTATCCGCATTCCTTATATTAATACAATACCATTATATTTGTTCAATTTATGTAATTATGTTGATTGTGATTGCATATTCTCTCTATGGCTTTGATCTACCAAATGGGCACAAAACTCAAAACTACAAGAGATGTATAAGGATTTGCATCCCTATTTAGATCACAACTTCCATTTTGAACTTATATTGTGCATTATTTTCTTCATTGGATACAAAAAACCATAATTATAAAATAAGAGAAAACAACTTCATAGATAATTCTCAACTAAAAATAAATATCAAGTTACTTCTACCAAATGTGGAAGGCCTTAACACACTCACACTTAGTTAAAGGCAGTGATTTTCCTGCATGAGGAGAAAACAACTATCTTCAAGAATCAGTTATCTGCTCTCCCCCTCTTCACTACAAGCTACAAAAAAACTATCCAAGCAAAACTAAGAAGAGAGTTTGTTTTTATGGAATAAATTCTATTAAAGTGTGGGACATTGTAAAAAGTAACAATAATTTCTAATAATTGAAGGCTAAAAAACTATTTATAGATTACTGTTGGTGAATTAGTAAAAGTGCAATCATATTTGAAGCTATCCACTCACAACCCTACACTAATATTTAAAGCTATCAAGGCACCTTAAGTTATTTCAAAGAAAACAACTGCACAAAGGTATTGCTAAGAATGCCAAATGGCATCTTGGCAAGTTGTTTAAAATCCTACATTATCAAGAAAGTTGAAGACTACTACCAATGTTGCTGGTAAATGGTGGGCAAGTGGGTACCAGAATATGAAACATAAATTTCACATCAGCCCCAAATTATTGGTGGAATATTGGACAAAAAACCCATACCATAACAGCTAAATAAATAACAAGAAATTTAAATCAACAAGAGGGAAAAAATGCTACAATGCTTGGAAACCAAAAAAGAAGCCAAATTCCTACCTCATCATTACAAAATTAAGTTCAAATTTTTTAATACTAAAAATCAGATTATAAGAAATAAGGAAATACAATGTTTATATTTACGTCGAAATGCATTACCAACACTTGCCAATGCATTGCACTTGTCTATACTTGTTAAGTGAGCTAGTAGAAAATAAATGCTTTACTTTTTCCATAGGAGTCTTATCACCTACCCTCCTAGAGAGACTTCCTACTATTATTGTAGGTGTATAGAGATGGATACCTCGGAGAAACTGTTGGAGCAACCACAAAATCATAATCAAAGGAGTATGACACATTGTTAGTGGCTTCTAGAAAAGGGGCTGGTACAAAACCTAAAGGAAGTACCCTAACATTATGAATAAATATTATTTCATAATTGAGTAGGAGTAAATCATTTATGTAGAAATATATTGGTAATGCAAGAATATTTCAAGAGTGTATGAATATATCGGCTATTCAAGAATAAATCAACTATGTAGAAATAAGATATCTATGTAGGAATATGTCTATTATATCTTGACGCAGTTTTCAAGTATCCATCACTTATTATATCATTTACTCATTAGTGAAACCACAAGATAGGTACACATCAGCTAGGTAGTCATCACTAGGAACATGTTAGTTACAATATTATCTATAGATGTCAATTTAAGGCATATGAAATAATTTACAAAAAGGCCCATTAGGCTAAAATTAAAAGTGTGTTTTTTGGAAAATATCCAAGATGATTGTTCATGGCCAAGTGTAGTAGCATACCATTTTCAGAATAGGCCTATGTTGACTTTCATTATATTATTTTCCTTGAAATGTTTACTGAATGATGCAGAGTGGATCCGCCAAGATGAGAATTGACACAACTTCTCTCAAATATGCCCACTTTGACACCAATATTCAAACACACAAAATGGTAAACCTACCACTCAACATGGAAATTGGCCAATAATATTGAAGCAAAAGCTTGGAAAATACTTGTTACCCCAGGACATATTCAAACCAGCCAACACAATCCAACTTTGTGCTTGACAATCACCATTTAAACATTGCTTCCAAACTAGGCCATGTGCCCCTTATAGCCACCCAAACTAGGACAGTCAGAATAAGACTCATTTAGAGGACAAAAACTAGACTAAGAATTATTGTTCTAACACCTTACACTAACCCTTTACTAGCCTCAAAAACCTCACAACAAGCCCCAATACAACACTACAAGGCAGGCCTAACTAGGTTGCTCCACTTAAGGAACTAAGTATCTTGGCACTCCTCAACACCTCTTAGCCACACTTAAGTTTCTATACCTTTCTCTGATTCATTTCACATGTCACTAAAAAACTCCATTCACAAACCACTCACTCAATGACCAAAAATTAGACTTTTCCCTCTATTCTAGGCTTGTCACATGATGATGTCAGACCTAGATCTTTAAAGATCCTTCCCCAACTTGCATGTCATTTTCTAAAATAGATATGGAGTCAAAATACATATGGTACTCTCCCGTTCCACCCAGCCCTAACCTTATTGCATGGTGGATATGGAAGATATGAGAAGATTTCACTCAAAACCCTAGTTTTTGAGGGTTTTAGACCACTGTGTAGAGAAACGTGGATATCTCCCTTGATCCTTAATGGATTTACTCCAAACCATCGCCAAAATAAAGCCAACTCGACCCTCTTTCAATCCATTATAGCATTGGAGTTGTACAAGGAATCTATAGACCGTACCAAGTACGGGATCGACAAATTTACACAGGAAATCAAAAAAAATGAGAGAATTTTGTATTGAATCTCCTTTCCAACTTCCTCAACAACCTGCCTCAACCAAAAGGGAGTTATTATAATCTTTTCCAACCTCCTCCCAATGTCCCTCAACTATTTTTTGAATAAGAGGGTCGTTGGAGGATTAAAAAACTAAAATTCAAAACAAGTTGCCTAATTAAGACATCTTAACCCAACATACGTGGACCCAATTGCTTTACACAAACAAAAGATGTCTAAGACACATCAAAACCTTTCAAAACATAAAGGTAACTTCCCTCTATTACTTGGTTTCATCATGACATCTTGTTTCTTTATTAGGCCTAGATGCACCAAGTTCACAAGGTGAGGAGAAGACCTATGTCAACACCCAAAACCCATGACAAAGATAGAAAACTCATTACAACTACTAAGAATGGTCCTTTGGACCTTATTAGACCATAAAAATCTTGGGAAAAATAAAACAAGATTCATCAAAGCCTCATGGAGGAAATTATGTAAGGAAACTCAGGTGCAGAAACAGCTTCCTACACTAATCTCTAAAGGAAAGTATTGTGCAAATTCTTTTAAATCCTTACAATTTCAGATTCGTTAACTACTTTAACAAAGATATTTCAGCCATATACCATGCATACAGAAAAAAGAGAATGACACAATGATTTACCCTAGGGAAAACCTTTCGGTAAAAAACCCCAGCACTCCAAAACCTGCACAATGTATTATCTTCAACACAACGGTTACAACACACTTGCAATGCAAGTTCTTTCAGGAGACAATCGACACTCAAAGACAAATCCAGTAGCACAAAATCATACCAACAATACACTCTTTTCCTATCACAGTCTGTAACCCTAAAAAAATGCTTATATCATGCACTTTCCTTTTTAGGGAAACTTCCAAAGATAGCCACATGTCTTGCATGTCTTCACCCGTCATTGAATCTTCTAGAAATAGCTCTTACGTGTCACAGGAATCCGTCATAACCGTTTCAGCCATGATCTCCTTACACACAATTCAAGATGCCGACACATCAAGTGGAGTGATACATCAACATGCCAACTAGACATGTACACTCACACTTAATTACATTATTTGCAAGAAATACTTTTTACAAAACAAATAATAAGAATAGGAATTATCCAAGGTTGAGACACCTTATTCCTAACAAATTAGACCCCAAGGTGCCCTTGCACCATACACCTGTGGTGGAAGAGATCTCAAGTACCACCTAAGATCAGTTGCTGCAGAGTGATACCATGTTGTTGGATATCTTATTCAATCGTCCAAGTTGCATCTTCAGGTGGAAGACCCTGCCACTTAACCAAAAATTCATTATATACCAATAGCCTACTCGTTGGAAAATGCATCAAATTAGCCCAAAATTACAAAGGGAACACCAAAGAATCAACTCCAAAACAATATATGATCTCAAAAAGTATTTTAAAATTTTTTAAAACGTAGGATTCACTTACACTTAGGGGCTTAATGGCCCAAATAGGCACCCAACAATAGAACCCTTGTTCCTAGGCTTTAACAATGTAAAAAGAATGAGGGTTTGATAGAAAATAACTTTGCACACCTTCAAAATATTAGCCACTACTCCAAACATGTTTAGATATGCCTGAATATGCAATCTATAACTTCATACATCCATATTTCAAGTTATTTCAACAAAACACTACCTTAAACCACCAATTTCATAAATTATTTCACTAAAAACACACTGGAACAGCCTAGGGATTCTTCAAAACTCATCCAAATATTCTCAAAAATCAAAGAAACCAATGGTAAATCATTTATAACCTTAAAAAAAACCTTCACACCAATATTTACAAGATTTTTTTGAAGAAATCAAAAGATATTGAATTTTAATTGTTGGCTGCCCTCTTAAAATCTGAACTTAACCACTTAGAGTAGATTTGCAATATCTTGAGAAAAACTTAATGAAATTTAATGAGACAAAAACCAAATTGATCTAATTCATGAAAACATAAAATACAATGACTTTCCATTGAGAATATGACCGTACAAGGACGTACAACAACCTGCAACAACATTTTACCTGTAAAACTTAGAATTTTGCATATAAAAAGAAGGCTCCATTATTGATTCTTCATTATTTTCATTCCCATGACCTCTTGCTCGAGGTTATCCATAAATTTAAATCTTTTTAAACCTTAACTAACTCAAACCAATCAACTAAAACTAACTTTTCACCTACTTGACTCTTGAACTTCCATATTTTTCCTTTTTGCTAATTTTGCATATTGACAACATTTTACGATTTGCACATTTTACAACTTGACTCTTTTTAGGAATCCAAATTATATTGAAGATGGTATCTTAGGACCTTAAAAAATCAAAATATTACCTTTACCTAAGATTGACTCTTCATATCCCTTTACAAGCCATTTTACATATTTTTGCAAATATGACAAAATTTGACAAATTAACATCAATGACCATACAACCTAACCAAACACCCTTCAAATGAATTAAACACATTAAAAATGGTCTTGGAAGACCTTATTGTATGAAACCTAAGAATTTATTTATAAATAGGCCTCATGGAGGCTTGAATGCAACAAGGTGATCCTACACCATTCTCCCCTTGAAGAAAAAGCTCAAGTCCCTTGAGGTAACAAAGTGTAAAGAACCTACAAAAATAAAAGAATCTTCACCATCACCTACAATCACAAAAATTAGTGTCTTCATCTTGACCCATGTTTTTGTCTTCCTTGATATCATGAACATAATAAGAAAAATGTGTCTTTCTTTCATCTTCGCAACTTGTGCATGATCAAACTCCGTCCATAAGCTCTATGCATTGACTTGTCTTCTACTCTATCAACCAAAATGTCTCTAGATCTACTGTCTCAACATAACCACAAAATTCTACATTGAAAAAACTGAAAAATTCCATTAGTCTCATCATGAAACAATGAAATAAATATCTCGTTCTCATACCTTGGTGGCTCAATTTGTAACTGCAAATATATTTCACCTTTGTCCTCTTCTTCATCAAGTGTAAGTACCAACTCTTCATCATATTCTTCCTTTTCCATTGAGTCTTCTTCATTTGTTGTCTTCTTGTCTTCGAGGTCTTCATTCTCTACTTGTTTGAACTCTTCATTATGAGATATCACTTCATCTGGTTTGCTTTCTTTAGCCTTTGACATAGTCCTCATCTTCTTAGCTTGATTTCTCTCTTGTTTTCTCTTCAATATTAGCCTTTTGATAGGCCAAACAACTTACCTCTTAAATAATAAATTCCAACTAGATTGTAATTGCTCCAGCTCAGCCTCAAGTCTTTCTATCTTCATTCTCACTGCCTCTAGTTCTTGCTTCCACTCTTGATCCTTTTTCTATTTTCATTTCCTTTTCCTCTTTTCTCTTTTCTCTTTTTCTCTTTTAGTGAATCCTTTGTCTGCAAAAACCTTCTCAGATACTGCATCTTCACAAGAAAGTCCCTCCTTGCTTCACAAATCTCTCTGCCTCACTTAGGTGTCTCCACTCACCTAGTCTCTTGGACTTTCTCACTACACAACCTACAAAAAATCACAAATACAAAACCAAATCTCTTCCTAGAGCCTTCTAGCTCTGATACTAAACTGATGTAGAGTGGATTGGCCAAGATGAGAATTGACACAACTTCTCTCAAATATGCCCACTTTGACACCAATCTTCAAACACACAACAGGGTAACCCTACCACTCAACATGGAAATTTTCCAATCAAACTGAAAAAAATCTTGGACAAGACTTGTTACCATGGGACATGTTCAAACCAGTCAACACAATCCAGCTTTGTGCTTGGCAATCACCATTTAACCATCACTTCCAAATTAGGCCATGTGCCCCTTGTAGCCACCCAAACTAGGATAGTTAGAATAAGACTCAATTAGAGGACAACAACCAGACTGAGAATTCTGGTTTTGACACCTTACACTAACCCTTTACTAGCCTCAAAATCCTCACAACATGACAATCAAGGATAAGGCAACAAAAATCCCCAATACAAAGCTACAAGGCAGACCTAACTAGGCTACTCCACTTAAGGAACTAAGTATCCTGGCACTCCTCAACACCCCTTAGCCACAAGTAAGTTTCTATACCTTTATCTAATTAATTTCACATGTCCCTAAACAACTCCATTCACAAACCACTCACTCAATGACCAAATATCACACTTTTCCCTCTATTCTAGGCCTGTCACATGATGATGCTAGGCCTAGATCTTCAAAGGTCCTTCCCCAACTTGCATTTCATTATTTGAAAAATATATGAAGTCAAAATACATATGGTACTCTCCCATTCCACCCAGCCCTAACCTTATTGCATGGTGGATATGGAAGATATGAGAAGATTTCACTCAAAACCCTAGTTTTTGAGGGTTTTAGACCACTGTGTAGAGAAACGTGGATATATCCCTTGATCCTTAATGGAATTAAACCGAACCACTTCCAAAATAAATCCAACTCAACACTATTTCAATCCATTACAACATTGGAGTCGTACAAGGAAGCTACAGACCGTACCCAGTACAAGATCAACAAATTTACACAAGAAATCAGAAAAATAGAGAAAATTTTGTATTGAATCTCCTTTCCAACTTCTTCAACAACCTGCCTCAACCAAAAGGGAGGAATTATAAGCTTTTCCAACCTCCTCCCAATTTCCCTCAACTATCTTTTTAATTACAGGTTCGTTCGAGGATTAACAAACTGAAATTCAAAACAAGTTGCCTAGTTAAGACAACTTAACCCAACATACATGGACCCATCTGGTTTACACACACAAAAGATGTCTAAGACACCTCAAAACCTATCAAAACATCAAGGTAACTTCCCTCTATTACTTGGTTTCATCATGGCATCTTGTTTCTTTATTAGGCCTAGATGTACCAAGTTCACAAGGTGAGGAGAAGACCTATGTCAACACCCAAAACCCATGACAAAGATAGAAAACTCATAGAAAACTCATTAGAACTATTGAGAATGGTCCTTTAGACCTTATTAGACCATAAACATCTTGGGAAAAACAAAACAAGATTCATCAAAGCCTCATGAAGGCATTTAGAGTCCAATGTGCCCCTATGCCACAAAACAAAACAAAAAGCCTTGTTTCAGTTTGATTCAGGTTGTGTCTATTTTTCCTTACGATTTCATATTTTAGTGTTAAAAAAAATACAATAATTTCCAATTTCCTTTCTGAAATTTCAAATTTCCAATCTTTTTATTGTAATTTTTTTTTCTTTAGTCATTTTCACTAGTTCAAAGAAGGATCTTTGTCAACCCATATTAAAGACGAGACCTTTCATAATTAGATGATACACTAATAATGTACAACACATATACAATACATACACATGTATAACAATTCTAAACAAACAAAACACTAAAGATATACACAATGTATATACAAATTAGAGAAGAAGGTTGAAAAGATGCGCAATATATGTGAACAATAATGAGGAAAATGAGATATGAAGTGCAAAATTTATATACAACTATAGGAAAAAATAGAAATATTGATAATATATACAACAAATATATTGAAAAATACTAGTGTATACAAAACATATACATCAATTTATTTTTTTAAATGTGTAATGTGCTCTATTTTAAAATTAATGTTGAAAATGTTCATGATGAATGATCAAAACCATGAAAAAAATGAAGATATGCATGATGTGATGACAATTAATAAAATAAACTATTTAGCATTCAATTGTAAATTAAGAGGGAATGAATCATGGAAAGGAAAACAAAGAAATAAATTGAATGAGATTTTAAACTTAAAGTAACATATACATGATATACTTGTTTTGTTGAAAAATAAGATGAAATAAACTTGAAAAAAATTCAATTTCATATAGTTTGGAGACATACAATTTGTGTAAATTTTTCTACTCCTATGACACATCATGTTATCTAAACCAATTCAAGTGGTTCAACTCACTCTTCAATAACATGTAATATTCTTTGGTGATCATCACTATCTAGTCTCCACTTACGACATCCATGTGCATGTGGAACTGGATGAAGGGATAGAGCAGTAGCAACTACTAGGTGGCTATATTGATATATTTTGTTCTTAGGTTGATAATCAATAAAATGAATCCCATGTTGAACAATTTTGACTTGTTTCAGATATGTCCCTTGCACTACAAATGAACTTGTGGGAACCAACATTCAAAAGTAAGACATAATATTTACAAGGTTAATATGAGTAACAAATTCAAAATATACATTTAATAGATAAATCTTTCAAGATCATCTATTTATTTTTTGAAACCTATGGGGAATGATATTCCATCACTTGTTTTTTATTATGCTAGCTTCTTCCTCTCTCTTATGCAATGCAATAGATAATAACTAAGACCTTATATGTTTCTAGGCTCTGCTATGACTACAAAAACATCTCCTGCACCAAATTTACATGGAAAATTTGTAAAAAAATAGAGTTCCACTATCATTTAAGTATATATAAATTTACTTAAAAGAAGTAGCAAAAAAATAATTAAACAATTAAGTTACAAATTTACACAAGCTCGTACATGTACGATATAAATATATACAATACATACCCTTTTTAATCAATCCTGAAATATGGTCATAATCAATTGAAATCAAAAGAATGTATTAAAATATTTCATCTTAATCTTCATTATATGTGTCACTAACATCTATTGGAACCAAATTCCATCCACTGACATATCCTTGTTGTTGGTTGTTGCATTCATCATAGTTTTCTAAAATGTAGTCATAACAAAAATATGAGTAATCCCTAGTCTAAAATGTCTACAATAACTATCTATACTCATGACATAATGCAAAGATCTTGTTTCTCTACCCTCTTGCATCCATGCATCGATCTTCTATCCACACCTACAAAAAATAATTTTGCATTAAAAATCATAATTTAATATAAATACATTCAAACTAAAATAAAGAAACTTGAATGTACACGTTTATGTATATTTAAAGATTTATATTTAAATAAAAACATACCTGATATCTCCCAAAACACTCTATGTGGAATGTATCGGTTGGTTGTTGAAGATGTGCTGAGCTCATTTGATGCAAAGTGTTTTTGACACCATTCAACAACATCATGTGCATATTTTATGCAATCTCCCTCATAATTCATTTGATCCTTTCTTAGAGCACATTTGATGCAAGCTCCTACACCATCATGTTCACCCTTTCCATGCCCACTCTCAAAGAAGCTCCAAACGTGTGGTACGTTGTCATTTCAATGATATCTACATAGTACATAAAATGGCCTTGAATATTTAAATTGTGAAGCACATCCATCTAACCATACAAAATTCTTTTCAATTTTGACACCCCTCATTTCCAAATATTCAAAAAAATTCTTGAAGCAATGTTGTACAAATAGTGTGTCATGCTCTTTTTCATCACTAATTTAGAAGTGGTATTCTTTCTTAATGACTCATTCCTCAGATGTATTGTCAACAACATCCAAATCCATTTATGCATGTCGATAATACACATGCACCATAATAATGGTCTTCTCTAAAAAATAATATATTTATTGAATCTCTTTTTTATGTACAAAAGAGTAATTATCTACAAAGTCAACTATTGATAATACTGTTCCAAGTGGGAATCTATCTCTTAATGTCTGAGAATTTTGTACTTTCCACTTAGAAAAGAAAGCATGTTGTATGTATGGTTGTATCAATTTATGAAACTTTTCCATAAATGTTCCAATAGGTATCTCCTCTTCTATGTAATATAGCCTTGTTTTTTCTTTTCCACTTTTGGTATGAAACTTGATATACTTGTAACTCTTGTGATTTACCAACTTTTGAGTTTAGTATCTTCATCTCTCAAAGGCATTTTATCCAAATTCCACATTTTTCACAAAGTCCTTGTATGCAACTTATTTTATTGGTTGCATTATCATCATCTAATTTATCACATAGGATGGATTCTATGAAATGATTTTCCTGTCTAGGAGGTGCATTCTGAATACCATCACTTTCTTCTCTAATATTTCAAAACACCTGATAGTAGAAATCAAATTCAATATAATAACATCAACAAGTTTCAAAAACCTTGTTTGTCTTCACATAGTATGGCTTTAACCTTTCAAACATTGTTTGCCCAATCTTTATATGTGGATTTGAATTACATAACATCACATACATATCATGTTGTGTTATGTATAGCCAATTTTTTGTATGTAATTCATTATTATTGGGCCCAATCTTGTGTCTGATAACATCTCTACTAAATGATGGATGGGTATGATAATTCCAAAAGGTTGAGATGAAGCTCCTAAAAAAAATCTTGAATCTTATCAGATCGAGGAGCTCTACACATAATTTACCAATTGTCTTCTAAGGTATTATCATAAAAAATATTTCTCCTTTTGACATATTGTGTCAATGTCTTTCTACTCAAACCAATCTCGGTTGAAAGTGAAGATATTTGTCTTTTTTTTGGCCATTTTTTCACTTAAAATAGATGTCAAAATGACTCTTCTTGAAATTGCCTTATCTGCTAATTGAGATTGTTTCCCAATGGAACCCAAACCTTTTTTCAAATTTTCAACAATGTCCTTTTGTAGGTGTGAACCTTTCCTCTTTTCCGTACTCGTATCTACACCCAACAATTGTAATGAATCTTGTAGCTCATTAATAAGAAGTAAAATTGATAATAGTTGGGCTTGATAGAGTGTATCAAGGTTATTGAAATGATAAAAGATTTGCTTTGTAGTATTGTTCATTGACCTCCTAGTACACTATCTCTAGGTTGTTCAGCATAAAACTTCAATTTTTTCATATCCATTTGAAGTAAATAATCTAAATTTCTAGAATAGTGTTTTCTCTTCACCTCTTTAGCTAGATTCATATGCTCATCCATGATGGTATTCAAAAGTGGTCCTGAACCCTCTCCAATATTGATTACTTGCACTTGGGCCACCTCCCTAACATCACCTATATGTTCTTTAGCCTCATTTGCTCTAGTATCTAAATTTGGCTTGACTTCTACTACAGTTTCTATATGTTGAGCCCCTACACAAAAACATGTTGAATAAATTTAACATATGGAACTTAAAGGATGATTTTAATGGATCAATAGGTGGAGCTTGACTATGATAAATTAACATTTAGTTTTTAAAATATGCCTAGTCTTGCAAGAAAAGGATGACACTGGGTTGCTTAGGATAAATATAAAGCATACACTTTTATTTTATCTTTAAGATCTAATACTTAACTCTATTCTTAAGAGATATTATAATTGGTTCATCATTTTAGGGATCTCAAATTAAATCCCCTTGAGCCTTAAATATGTCAAATAAGGAGGTAAGATCCTCCTATCATGTGTTGATCTTATCTTCACTCTATTTTGTTATGAATTATTCACTAACTATATGAATTTCGGCATACCCTAGAGTTTTTATTTGTAGGAGACTTTCTAAAAAAGGGTACAGATTTTAAGTAGGAAAAAACCTATCAAAACTACCATAATATTACAATGGAATTAAGTTCAAGAAAGGATCTTTATCAATAGGTTCTTGCCAACATGATTCAACCTACATATTAAGAATTGGAAGGCAAAGACATTCATGAGTGAACATTATCACTGACTTTATTTAAACTCTCATTCTGTTATAATTATCATATAGAGTGCAATTGTTGTGTTTTACTTGTCAGAGGCCTTAAGGCCATGTTTCATGCAATGGATAGTGTGTGGGTATATTATGAAAAGTATTGGTGGGTTCATTACAACTATGATGCTCAAAATACTACATTAAAAATAAGGGGGCCATTATATTGAGAGAAACTTAAAGATCTCAATGCATAGCTTTGAGGTGATCATGAAGAATATTGAAGGTCTACTGGAGAACTACATTTAGGGCATAGTAATAGTAGTAATGAACCATGAAATGAATCAAGATGCATGATCATTAAGGAGGGTAGTTTAGTGATAGCAGGGAAAGGAAAATAAGTTTTCCTGCTAGGAAATCTATGCAAAGAGGTTGATAGTATTGATATTTTCTTTGAAAAGTTATAAGTCACCAAAGGACATCATGTTAGGTGGTTGTTCATAAATCATTATTATAAGTCACAACACAATTATTTTCTATTAAAGGAGTGATAGCAATATATGTTGTCTTACTAATGTTATTGGTTAGTATACCCTGATGTTGCATACTCATCAATAAGATTCTTTAGATCAATCAACTTAGTCTATTTCCACATTAGAGAAAGAAGAGCTAAATAAAATACTAAGATGTTTAGAATAACTCTACCATTCCATAGTTTTCTTGCATTAAATATTTTAGAATGGAAGAATGTTTTAATGGGTTGTATGAAACCACTCACCTTTCAAAATTTTGAGAGATGTCTCAAGGAGCTGAGAGATATACTAAGCTTTCCATGGTGATGATGGTTGTTTGTAACAAGTTGAATATAGAGAATTATAGGGCTATATCTTTGCATAAATTAAGGATCCAAGGACACTACAATGTAGGCTAAATAAATGGTAAATTTTGACTCCATAAAATGATAGCGAGAAGATAGTGCATGAGGAGTGTTGATTTCAAGTAGATATGGATAGATCTTAGAAATAACAAAGAACAGATTCAAACTGTGATTGATGCAAATACCATTCCTCCACTTGTTCAACTCATTAAAAACTTATGAGTTTCATATTGAGAAAGAAACAACATGGGGGTATGTGTAGGATCATCATGGAAAAAATAGGCCCTTAAGTGGCAATGCAAATTCAGAAAAATTAGAGTTAGGCAACTTGACGTAAAAAATTGAATAAGTTATCTATATTATTTCAAAAATATGTAAAAATAGAATCTACGGAAAATTGAATATAGTTTCTAAAATACTAGGTTAATTTTTGTAAAAAAAAAATCTATTTGGTGAAAAATTAAAATTTCAATGCAGTAGTACTTTAATTTTAGGGAAAAAATAAGAAGTAAGTGTCTGTCTGACCACCCTAACCATAATAAAATGATAATATTTTTTCAAAAGATTTTAGATATAAGTAGAATACTCATGTCCGGATTTGATGCATATTTTTTTGTAAATTTTTTTTAAGTAAATAATTAATTATGAATTTTTTATTACAACTTTATAAAAATATAAAAACTCGTATGTCTGATCACCTTAACTTGGTCAAAACTTCATGATTTAAAAATAAATAAAAATTTAATCCTATAGTATGCCAAGCATAGAATGTGATGCATGTTTTGGATTCAAAAAATGTGATACCATTTGAAAGCTATAGATTTTTTTCTATCAGGCTATCAATCAAGACTTTAGTTGTAATTCTAATAGAAAATGAATAATAATTATTTATTAGATTCAAAATAAAGTATAATTTGTATTGGTAGAAAGCTGAGAAGCTCCTTTACAAACCCTTTTTGTTTCATCAATTTTGGCTAAAATAAAAGTCGTCGGCCACATGGGCGAAGTCTAGAAAAGAAAGTTAAGTTGTTAAACACGTTTTTCATGTTGAATTCTTAGGATTGGTAGGTCCGAACCAAATTCCAAAGCAAGCCTGAGCCTAATCCCTAGGCATTAAATTTTATGTCATCAAATCAGATATCTGATTCAAATTGGATATATGATTTGAATCCGATATCTGATATGTTTTAGATATGAGTTTTAAAATATTTATACAGTTTTTAATATATGATTTCAAAAATGCAATAAAGTTTATAATTTAATATATATAATATACAATATAGTTTATAATGTAATATATAATATACAATTTATGATAATCTCTTACTGAATTATGTATAATATTTAAATATTATTTAAATATTTTAGTTAATCTATAAATATTTAAATATGTATATTACTAATATATATATAAAATATTTAAATATTATCTCTTTCCCTCTCTCTCTCTCTCCACCTCTATATCTCCCAAGTCTCTCACTCAATCACTCCTCTCTCTCTCTATCCCTCTATCCCTCTCTCCCTCTCTCCCTCAACCCTATCTCTCCCTCTCTCCCTCCCACTCTCCCTCTCTCCTTCCCAATCTCCCTCTCCTTTTCTCACTCTCCCACTCCCCCTCTCTCACTCTCCCACTCTCCCTCCCCCCCTCTCTCTCTCTCTCACTCTCTCTCTCTCCCTCCCACTCTCCCTCTATCCCTCTCCATCTCTCCCTCTCTCAATCTCCCACTCTCCCTCTCTCCCTCTCTCCCTCAAACCTAAACCCAGTCTCCCACTCTCTCTCTCAATATATATATATAACTTCCTCTCTCAATCTCCCTCTC